>CM060305.1:144880291-144890291 GCA_030674185.1 Monoplex corrugatus
TTCCCTTCGATCTGAACAAGTCTCTTGTCGTGTTCATCCTTTCAAAGCCCCTTTCCAGAGCATCTCGGATGAAGACTGATGCTACTTTAGAAATGACTGACTTGGCGTAACAATGTCAAAGACTGGGCATTCTCTCCGTGTCCGAGCTGACCAAAAAGTCTTTGACAGGGAAAACCGTGTCGATCCTTTAAGAAGGACTCCACCCAGTCCATCACGGACAGAGCAAAGTGGCTTTAACCCTTTGACTCCCGCACCATATCCACCAGCATCCTACATTGTCAACCATGCTAGCACAGCAGAAACTCAACCCTGTGACTCTCTCACCCTTTCCAGGTTAAGTTTTTGCAGCTGGTGGATAGGATGCGGGAATCCAAGGTTAATAAGTACAACATCTGAATTTCCATAACAATTTGTATTGTATCTAAAGGGAGATTGTTAACATGGCTTGACAATACTGTTTCTTTACAATGTCCGTTAATATGAGGGTTAAGAAGATAAAGAGGATTTGGCTTTGTTTAAATTCAAGGCGTATTAAGAATGCTTTCCGTAAAGATCTTATTTTATTTGCAAAACAACTAAAAGTGAATAAACACCAAAGCGAGTTGATTTCATATTAAACAAATTGATCAAGCCATTCGATAAATTTGTTACCGGTATTACTAAAATCATAACAGAGAATCCTCGAAGGTTTGGCTGACAATAAAATTGACGTGCAACGAAGACAACGGTAGACTGTCATACAGAGAAAACAGATTATTGATGTTGTCAGATATCTGAAAAAAGTGTTGTTCAAAAATGTTCCTCATAAAGTGATGATTTTTGGCACTTTTTTTTTCGGACCGTGTGACTCTGAGTCTAACCTTTGAACTTTACCTTGAAAATGTACACCTTCGCGATCCTCAACAGTCCACAGTTTTGACCAAAATTTGGTAAAGATCCCCCCCAAGCTGAGGACTTCTCAGTCACACACACACACACACACACACACACACACACACACACACACACACACACACGCACGCACACACACACACACACACACACACAAATCTCTCCCTCCCTCCTCTCTTTCTTGTTTCACCCATCTTGCTCTTTCTTCCTTTCACATCACACACTCTCCTCTCCCTTCCTTCTTCCATCCCTTCATACACCCCATTTTCTCTCTCTCTCTCTCTCTCTCTCTCTCTCTCTCTCTCTCTGTCTGTCTGTCTCTCTCTCCCTCTCTCTCTCTCTTTCTCTCCATCTCCGGTCGACATGAAAATATGTCCCTTTCAACAACAACAACAACAACAACAACAACAACACAAAAGGAATTTGAAATGAAAACCTGATGTTGAGGTAATTACCTTTTTGCTTGATACACAGATCGCATTTGTAAGGACACATATGTCTCATCAAGAAATAGTCTGGACAGTAGGTTTTGGGAAAATTCTCACACGCCTTGTGGTCGTCCTGTGGACATTTCACTGTAACACATTTAAGTTCACAGTCAGGATCTTGTCACAGTATTATGAGAAATTTGGATATGATGATGATGATGATAATACCAACAACACCACAATAATGATGATGATAATGATAGTAAAAATAATAATAATGATAACAATAATAATAGTAGCAGTAGTAGTAGTAGTAATGACGACGACGATGATGATGATGTGCTTTGTTCACTACGCCACACTGTCACATCGATCTAATATAAAGATGACACCTAACACGACAACATGGTAAATGCCTACCACAAAGACACCTAGTACATCAAAATGACATAAAACAGCATGACCTGGCAAATTTCAGCCCTAAAATCAATCTAATATACAATCTAAATATACAAACGACATCAAACACCACAGCGTGGTAAACGCCTACTGAAAAATCACTTCATTTATCAACGATATAAAACAGCATGATATGGTAATGTCTGCAGTATAATCACTAGTAATAGTGGTCCCTGTTTAACCCTTTGACTCCCGCAACCTGTCCACCAACATCCTGCATTGTCAACCATGCTGGCAAAGCAAAAACTTAACTCTGACTCCCTCACCCAATCCACCAGCTTGAAGGAAGCTGGTGGATAGGGTGAGGGAGTCAAAGAGTAAATTTTTTTGCAGTCGATGGATAGGCTGCGGGAATCAAAGGGTTAAACTCATGAGGCACACTACTCGCTACTGTACCTGTCTGGCAAAGTTCCCCAACGAAAGGTGAAGGACACCAGCAGCGGCAGGTCACGGGGTCAAACAGGCCGCCATTTTTACATTTCTTTTGGCACGCAGGTGGACCGTTCGTAGGCTGCACCTTCTTCTTACAACGTTTTCCTGTAAACAAACACAGAATTGAAGTTTGCAGGTTTTAACGAATGGAGAGTCATACATTTCAGATCTTTGAAATATGCAAAAGGTAATAAAACTCATGAAATAAAAAGATAATGAATATTAAAAACCAAAAAAAAAACGGTGATGTACTCGCATGGACCTAAGTCAGGTAGACTATTATGCTTACCGAAGTCATCTCATTTTCTGTGTAGCCTACCTTTTTCTCGTTTTTTTGTTTTGTTTTGTTTTGTTTTTGTTTTGTTTTTTCCCATTTTAAAGGCCGTATATATATATAAAAATAACGATAAAAAAATCGATCAAACATTTTATGTATTGTCTGAGAGAGTCTGACAGAGAAAAGCAGCAGAGACAGAGTGAGTGACAGTAAAAATGAGAGATGGATAGAGAAACAGAGATACAGACAGACAAAAAGTGACAGTGAGAGAAAGGGAGATTGAAGAAGAGAGGCAAGTAGGTCTAACTGTGTAGTAACAAGGACTAGCTGTGAGACCGATCCAGTGAAACCGAATGCTACTGTCCTTCAGTAATAAAGTGTTTGGAACTTTGAAGTATGTGTGTGTGTGTGCTCACTTGAGCGCGCCCACACCAGCACGTGCCCTTGTCTGCACTTGTTTGTAGCTCTGTCTGTGATAACGCATACACGAAAGATACCTTCACGTAGAAAGAATACTGAGTGCGCATATGCGTGTTTTTGTGTATATTTACAAGGCCTCTCTCTCTCTCTCTCTCTCTCTCTCTCTCTCTCTCTCTCTCTCTCTCTCTCTCTCTCTCTCTCTGTGTCTGTCTGTCTGTCTCTCTTTCTCTCTCTCTGTGTCTGTCTGTCTGTCTGTCTCTCTCTCTACATATATATATATATATATATATATATATATGTATATGTATATGTATATATGTATATGTTATACCATACCCTCAAAGCCATCCGCGCAAATACAAGTGCAATCCTGATAGTTGATTCTTCCGCCATTGTGACACTTGACCTCGTCACACTTCCTTTTCTCACACCGCTTTCCGTTGTACTCATCCGGGCACTTACAGCTGCACGCGACTTCGTCCAAACGGCCGTCATTCTGACATTCCAGTCCAGAGCAGACTGGGAGTTTGGTTTGACAAAGAGATCCACCGTAACCTTTGGGACATACACAATCACAGGAACTGGTGTTGAGGCGACCTCTGTTCTTGCATATCTTGCCTTCACATATTTCCAGTTTGGTCTCACACCTGTACGATAACAGTGAATGATTCAGTGAGATTCAGATTAGCTCCCCTGGCGTCTACATGTCGCTCAGGACTGTACAATGTTAACATCAACAAAATATTACACGAAAATATCGGCATTGATACTGGGGTCATAAGTGGAGACACGGACACACAAACACACACTACCACCATTACAACCACCGCCACCACCACCATGACAACAACAACAACAGCAACACAACTCACAACATAAGCTACATAACTCTAAATTTACAGAGTATAGTCAAGTTCTACTGCTTCCTTGTAGTTTTGAGTGATTGTTCGAAGTGGTCCGTAGAAACATATGCTGTGAGTTCTGAGTTATTAAGACAAATAAATGAGTTGTGAGTTCTGAGTTATTAAGACAAATAAATGAATTATGAGTTCTGAGTTCTCAAGACATAAACTGTGAGTTCTGAGTTCTCAAAAAAGGAGTTGTGAGTTCTGAAGTCTGAAGACAAAGAAATGAAATGTGAGATGCGACTAATCAAGACAAAGTAAAATATAGGCTAGGTGTGACCTCAGCACCTGGCCAGCTCTTGGGTTTATGTGAGGCTTATAGGCTTGTGCCATGATCACCATCACATTACACTTGTGACGTTAGTGCATATAGAATTTATTTCGAGCGCGGAGATGTCATCTTGAGAAACTGAAACTGAAACGAGACAAATCAAATGGGTTGTGAGCTCTGAGTTCTCAAGACAAGTAAATGAATTGTGAATTCTGAGTTATCACCTGTCTCCGGTGTGTCCCAAGGAGCAGGTACAGAGACAGGTAAGCGTGTTGAGCTGCCCGCCGTTCAGACAGGTCTTGCCGTCACACAGACGTGCCTTACGTTCACAGTGTGTGCCCGTGAAGCCCTCGGGACAGATGCATTCACACGTACTCAGCCGCACCTTGCCCCCGTTCTTACAGCGGAGGCGACACGTGGTTGGAGCTGCGTAGAAGAAAAACAAAACAGAAAAACATATTGTCCAGATATACCGAATATATCTTGGGACCTGGCAGACCCTCTGGACCTGTAGAGTTGGTTGACCTTCTGAAAGTGTAAGACCTGGTGGACCCTCTGGACCTATAAGACACGGTAAACCTCTGGATCTTCAGGACCCGGTGGACCTATTGGACCTGTAAGGCTTGAAAACTTGAAGGTCTATTAGAACTGATGGACCCTTTGAACCTGTAACACTTGGCAGATCGTTGAGACCTGTAGGAACTGGCAAATCTCTTGAATCCGTAAGAGCTGGCGGACCAATGGATCTGTCGGACTCTCTGGACCTGTGGGACCTGGCAAACAGTCTGGACCTGTGAGACCTGGCAGACCCTCTGGACCTGGTGGACCTGACGGACCTTCTGGACCTGTAAGGCCTGGCAGACCCTTTGAACATGAAGTACCTGACGGACCCTGTGGACATGTATGCCCTAGCGGATCCTGTGAACTTTTAGGACCTGGCAGCTCCTCCGGCCACACACGCACCCACTGATATACACACACACACATACTCGCGCACACACACTCAGACACACACATACACACACACACACGCACACACACACACACACACACGCACACACACACGCACACATACACATGCACACACTCGCGTATTCACACACACAGATACACACACACACACACACACACACACACACACACACACACACACACACACACACACACACACACACACACACACACACACACACACACACACCGTCTAATATCACTTATAGTGAAAAGACGTTAAATCAAAGAACGAACGAACACACACACATTGATCTAGTCAATGAGCAACCCTTACTAATGCATTAGACTCTAAAACTCCTAAGCGTTACATATCGTGTGGGCAATACTGTGCAGTATTCACCATGACTGGTGTCTTGCGTATGGGAGGGCACATGCGTGCGTGCGTGCGCGTGTGTGTGTGTGTGCGTGTATGTGTTTGCCAGACAGACAGATAGACAGAAACGATAACTGTTGAAGTGAATTGAATAAGCAATGGTTGACTAGTTAATCTGGGATGCTTATATTTGTGTCAGTTTGTTTTAGTTTGGCATTTGGTTGCTTGCTTGCTTGCTTACTTGCTGGACTGACTGACTGACTGACTGACCGATTGATTGGTTGCTTGCTTGCTCGCTTGCTCGCTTGTTTGCTTGGTTTAAACCACCTACCGTGCGTGACGGGCGAAGCAGGTGGGCAGACCCCACAGAGGTAAGGACACTCGTGAGGCACGTTGGCAAATTGTCCACAGTAGGCTTTGGGCCACTGGGACCCACAATACCAGGCGTCCTTCACCGGGCACCGCACTGTGCACAACACACACACAGCATTTGAGTGATCATTAGTGTGTAAGGTTCTAACGCTGTGCACAATGAACAGAATGTGTAGGTTTAGCATGGTGTACAAAGGGCATTGGTAATGATCATTAGTCTGTGAAGTTTCTTTCGCTGTGGACAACATACAAAGAGGATTTTCAATTGATCGCTACAGTAGTTAAGAGCAGAGTCGTGGGCACAGCGTGTATAACTGTGTTTCTCGCTTTGCCTTTTATTTTGATTGATTGTTGGTTGGTTAGTTGGTTGGTTGGTTGGTTGGTTGGTTGGTTCGTTCGTTCCTTCCTTCCTTCCTTCCTTGGTTGGTTGGTTGGTTTTATTTCCCTTTTTTTTCAGACAACAAATCAGATGATCATGCTTGCTGCTCGTTCCACAATGTTTAACTTTCTCAGCTGCATGGTGCTTTGCCATGAAAAAAAAAAACGTGTAAAAAACAAATATCTGGTTTAACTGATTTCTGGATGTAAAAAACAAAAACAAACAAACAAAAAGACAAACAAAAAACAAACAAACAAAAAAACAAACAAAGAGCAGAATGTTGAAATGGCCCAGAACATCTTATTTCCTTTTTTGTTTCTGTTGTTGTCGCCATCGTCGTCGTTTTCCTTGCTGTCATTCTGTCAGTTTTATTTACATACATATAAACCGAGAAGTAATGTGGGTTTATGGGGTTTGACGTAAGTAAACTAGTATTGAATCATAAACAGGTAATTAGCGGTAAATGTGCTTTTTTTCAAACTAAATGAATGACCCCTCCAATGCACATTAAAAAACCCAGTTGTCCCTGGCGAAAATCTGTGGGAAAATCCAATGTGATAGGAAAAAGAAAATACAACAGTTTGAATAAGGGAGCAAATCACAATATTTGCCATAAGAAGTTTTGTGAGAGTTTGCTCCCTTACACTGATCAAGCCCTTCGTTGGTGTTTGTTTATGCCGTTGAAATTATCTGTGTGCATTGAAAGTATCTGTGAGCAAGTGTGTGTGTTTGCGCGCGCGCGTGCGCAGTGTGCGTGTGCGAGTATGTGTGTGTGTTTTGGTGGAGAGGGATTCCGGGTTGAGGATGAGAGAGAAGGAAGAAAAGGTGGAGGGAAAGATGTTAAACAACTGAGAGAATAGAATGAAAATTGCAAACAAAAGCAATGTTTATTTATGCATTCATTTATCTGTTTATTTATTTTTGTTTGTTGTTTGTTTGTTTATTTATTATTTGTTTATTTATTTATTTGTTTGTTTATTTATTTACATTTGTTTACTTACATATTTATTTATTTACCTTTTGATTCAATCATCTGTTTGTTCATTCAATTATATTTATTACCAGCCAGTGCAGATATACACGACAATTCAAAGTGCATTTATCAACACAAAGTCAACAAGAAAACAGAAATCTCAATGCTATTGGCATTTGAAAATCATGAAGAGCAGGGCTGCCTTGGTAAAAAGCATTGGAGAGATAGGCTGATTTCCCAGGTCCCTCCTATAAGTCCTACTGCCTTTATGAAGTCTTCGTAAAAAAAAAAAATTTTTTTAAAAATTAAAAAACTGGGTGGCGCTGCACCGTGGCGACGTGCTCTCAAAGAAGAGAGCAGCCCGAGTTTAACGTGAGGAATCCACTGTGAGAAAAGAAATGACTATGAGTATGAATAGGGATATAAAAATGAATATGAATTTGAATATGAATATGATATGAATATCATCACTCACATGTCTGGCAGTGGTCACCAGAATAGATAACTGGGCATTTGCATCCACATGTGTTGAGGTTGATACTGCCGCCATTCAAACACACCTTTCCTCCACAGTCTGCACATCACACATCATATTGAACATTGAAAATCGAACTGTTAGTGCACTGCTGTTTGGGTTATTATTTTACACTTATTGTTGTTGTAATAGTAGTAGATGTTGTTGTTCTGGTTGTTCCTTTTGTCGTTGTTATTGGTTTTGTTGTTTTCACATACGTGCGCGTGCACACACACACATACACACACGCGCGCGCACGCAAATCACAGAGAGAGAGAGACAGAGACAGAGACAAAGACAGAGACAGAAACGGAGAGAAAGAGAGAGTCAACACACACACACACACACACACACACACACACACACACACACACACACACACACACACACACACACACACACACACACACACACACACACACACACACTCACACACACACACACACTGGTCCGACGCAATGGAATATGTGCATTCACTGTTATGTACATAATGTTTTGTTCTTTTTTTTAAATTTTGTTCACATTTAATTATTCAAATTTCTGTAGTTTAAATATCAATAAACTAGCAACGACGTACGGGAAAGTTAGCCCACGTGCTGATTTTAAACCGTTGGAAAATAACGTTTGATTTTCTCTCTCTCTCTCTCTCTCTCTCTCTCTCTCTCTCTCTCTCTCTCTCTCTCTCTCTCTCTCTCTCTCTCTCTCTCTCTCTCTCTCTCTCTCTCTCTCTCTCTTTTCCTCCTCTCCCTCTCTCTCTCCTCTCTCTCTTTGTTTCTCTCACGCTGCCTCTCTCTCTCTCTCTCTCCCTCTCTTTCTCTCTCTCCCTCTCTCTCTCTTCTCTCCTCTCCCTCTCTCTCTCTCCTTCTCTATCTGTCTCTCTCTCTTTGTGTCTCTCACGCTGCCACAAAAATTCCCAAGAGCTTCAGTCTTCGATCTCGAAATGAGGAGGTCATGGCCTGATGCTCCATCAAAGCTGGATTGATGTTCATATCTCATGTATTTCAGTGAATAAAGTTTTGAAACCACATAAAGATGTTGATACAGGTGGGTCAAGCAAAGCAAGCGATAGTCGTTTCACGGACTTGCTGCCTCGGGTGTCCTGGTGCAAAAGACAACGTGTTACTAATCTACAAAAAGATGCCCCAGACTAATAGCCCTATGTCTCACCAACACGTAACACTTCTCATATACTTGACGAACCGAGCACGCAGTGGAAGGGAAAAGAATTGGGGGAAAATAAACATACAGCTAAAACCTTAAGTGGTGCAAGTTCCAGCCCAGCAGTCTTCAACAGCTGAGTAGTTGAGAAAACATGATGACACAAGTTGCATCTTAAAAGTGAAGTAGCCACAGTGAAAACATGATGACACGGGTTGCATCTTAAAAGTGAAGTAGCCACAGTGAAAACATGATGACACAAGTTGCATCTTAAAAGTGAAGTAGCCACAGTGAAAACATGATGACACGGGTTGCATCTTAAAAGTGAAGTAGCCACAGTGAAAACATGATGACACGGGTTGCATCTTAAAAGTAGAGTAGCCACAGTGAAAACATGATGACACGGGTTGCATCTTAAAAGTGAAGTAGCCACAGTGAAAACAAACGCGGAAGTTAGTTCCCCACGTATAGTAAACACGTTCAGTGTCTTGCTCATACCATAGACAGACATAGAAAGACAGACAACTTGCTCTGTCGCTCTTTGTGATACAATCACCTTTTTGGGCCAGAGTTCGCGAGTGAACGGAGCTAAATAGCATTCGACCAGCTTCAATTCAAACTGTGCAAAATTTCTGTTTCTAGAAAAACAGACAATGACAGTCAATTTACAAAATATCCCGAATCGAAAATATGTATGGTCGTCCTAAGATTGAAATAGAAAAGGGAAGAAACTTGAGGGGAAAAATCATCTTCTTCAGTGATAATTGATACTGAAATAAAAACAGACTATCATCACGTAAAAACAAATTGTATACTAAGCGATAATCTTTCACTGCCTCACCATTATCGGGAGCTATAAATGTTTTACTCGGACAAAACACGTAGGAATGAATGAGTGCAGAAACCATGACTGGCCAGAAGTTTAGTGAGTTGCTAATCTATTTTCTTTTTTTATATCTATGGTCACAGAACGTTGAGACAGTTGCTGTCAGGCATGCAATAGGCTTAATCATGGTGTTGAAAAAAAAAGCAATGTAAATTACCACACATGTTGCCGGCCTGGTTACATTTGTTGGGACATTCGCCACACCTGTTGCCCTTGTTGTACGGAGTCTTCGTGTCGTTGTTCAGCTGACTGCAAAATACAACAGACAACACAATGACAGTTTTCCTTGTATCATTTCAACATAGGAA
>CM060305.1:144895291-144930291 GCA_030674185.1 Monoplex corrugatus
TGTCAGCAAAGGACATCATTATATCATGTCAGCAAAGGACATCATTATATCATGTCAGCAAAGGACATCATTATATCATGTCAGCAAAGGACATCATTATATCATGTCAGCAAAGGACATCATTATATCATGTCAGCAAAGGACATCATTATATCATGTCAGCAAAGGACATCATTATATCATGTCAGCAAAGGACATCATTATATCATGTCAGCAAAGGACATCATTATATCATGTCAGCAAAGGACATCATTATATCATGTCAGAAAGGACATCATAACATCATCTGTTTGTGAAGGACGTCACAATATCTGTGTGCTTGTGACAGACTGTGTTACTCGTAGCAAAATGTCCTCAACTTCTTTGGATGGATCTTTACCAGTTTTGGATCAAAGGTGTAGATCGTTGTGTGTGTGTGTGTGTGTTTGTGCGTGCGTGCGTGCATGCGTGTGTGTGTGTGTGTGTGTGTGTGAGTGAGTGTGTAGTGGGGACTATGAATGCAAAAGTTTGGAAGTCATAGCACCAAAACGCTGATTACCTTGACAAAAAAAAAGGGCTTAAATCAGCATTATTTCAAAAAGGGTGTGTGAACAACCATTTGACAGGAACTGCTGACAATATCTACATTCTGTTTCCACTGTTGTAACAGTCCACCATTGTCCTCGCTTCACGTCCAGTTTCACTTCAGCTGATGCTTCTTTAAATTAATGTCACAATAGTCTTGAAAAGTACGAAATATGGAATTTCTATGGAATGTTTTGTTTTAAATGGGAGACTGTTCAAATGTCTCGACCTTATACGTTTTTGGATTTTTCCTCCTTCTTCTTTTTCTTCATTCTTTAACTAGGTAGTGCGTAACAACAAATCAAAGTAATAGATTGTTAGAATGGCCCGACCATATGCGTTTTAGTTTTTTACCCTTTTTCTTCTTTCTTTAATTAGGTAGTGGGTGACAACAAAGTAAAGTAAGCCTGTATTCCATGTAATGGGTGACAACAAAGTAAAGTAAGTCTGTATTCCAGGTAGTAGGTAACAACAAAGTAAAGTAAGTCTGTATTCCAGGTAGTAGTTAACAACAAAGTAAAGTAAGTCTGTATTCCAGGTAGTAGGTAACAACAAAGTAAAGTAAGTCTGTATTCCAGGTAGTAGGTAACAACAAAGTAAAGTAAGTCTGTATTCCAGGTAGTAGGTAACAACAAAGTAAAGTAAGTCTGTAATCCAGGTAGTAGGTAACAACAAAGTAAAGTAAGTCTGTATTCCAGGTAGTAGGTAACAACAAAGTAAAGTAAGTCTGTATTCCAGGTAGTAGGTAACAACAAAGTAAAGTAAGTCTGTATTCCAGGTAGTAGGTAACAACAAAGTAAAGTAAGTCTGTAATCCAGGTAGTGGGTAACAACAAATTAAAGTAAGTCTGTATTCCAGGTAGTAGGTAACAACAAATTAAAGTAAGTCTGTAATCCAGGTAGTGGGTAACAACAAATTAAATAAGTCGTAATCAGTGTAGGAAACAACAATTAAAGTAAGTCTGTAATCCAGGTAGTGGGTAACAACAAATTAAAGTAAGTCTGTAATCGGTAGTGGTAACAACAATTAAGTAGTCTGTAATCCAGGTAGTGGGTAACAACAAATTAAAGTAAGTCTGTAATCCAGGTAGTGGGTAACAACAAATTAAAGTAAGTCTGTAATCCAGGTAGTAGGTAACAACGAATTAAAGTTTGTATTCCAGGTAGTAGGTAACAACAAATTAAAGTAAGCCTGTATTCCATGTAGTTGGTGTCAACAAATTAAAGTAAGTCCGTATTCCAGATAGTGGGTGACCCTAGATACCAGGCAGACCTCTCAAGGAAGATCTCAGACAACCGCCTGGGATGCGGCTGAAGGATCTCCGTGCATGAATAGAGACCAGAATGAAAATGCCGTAGCACAAGCAACAAAATCACTCACTTGACCCGCAGTCATTACATAAGAGTAGGTAAGATACTATCCGGTCAGAACAACAGATCATTTGGCGGATAGTGCAACAGATCATCATCTGGCGTATTAGTCCCTAGCTTCTGGTGTATAGAAAGTAAATGAACTGACCAGGTGAACCTCTGTCTTTGCCTCCGTCGTGACCACGGCGACACTGTCTGGCCCACTTGCCTGCTACCTCCGCCAACGAATCGTCCCACACCTGCCAGTATATGAACGAATAAAATAATGGTCGAAAGAAAGAGAAAGATGAATGAATGAATGAATGAATGAATGAATGAATGAATGAATTTAAAAGAGGGAAGAGCGACAAAGAAAAAAGAACAAAGAAAGAATGAATGAATCAATGAAAGGAAAGCATAAAGAATAAAGAGAAAAAAAAAGAGAAAAGAAAAGAAAGAAAGAAAGAAAGAATGTCCCTTTACGTGTATATGCATGTAGGATATCAGATAAGCACAATGAATATTCAGTAAGGTATATCGGTGTTCGAGATCTACTACTTCCTTTTT
Organism: Monoplex corrugatus; assembly: GCA_030674185.1. Classification (NCBI taxonomy): domain Eukaryota; kingdom Metazoa; phylum Mollusca; class Gastropoda; order Littorinimorpha; family Ranellidae; genus Monoplex; species Monoplex corrugatus. The sequence continues at coordinate 144,897,772 of CM060305.1, forward strand.
TTCCCTTCGTGTGTATATGCACACAGTACACATGTAAATGCGTATGTGAAGTATCCTGCAAGCTATGTCAGTTTCGATTCTCTAGGAAAATGTGAAAACACGCGCTGCCTGCACGCCCAGGAGTATGCACACTATGCAGCAGCATACAGACTGCACAGTGTGGGCAAAATGACATACATACACGCATCCGAGAAAAATCGGAATCCTAAAAAAGAAACGGAAAAGGATCAGTTAATCAACCAATCAATCAATCAATCAATCAATCAATCAAAACAAACAATCAAACAATCAAACAATCTCTCAAACAATCATTCAAATCTCCAACAATCAGTCATTCAATGTCTGAATGAATACAAAAACAAGCAAAAGAAGAAAAGAACAACAAGAACAACAATGCTAATAATAGTGATGATGATGATAAGATGATGATGATGATATGAGATAATAATAATAACAATAACAATAATATAAGGATGACAACAATAATAATAATAATAAAATACTACTACTACTATTACTACTACTACTATTACTACTAATGATAATAATAATAGTAATAATAATAATAAAAAATAAACAGATAAATAACATGGAACACACTCACCATCATTTGCATGTTGGCGGCAGTGGGGGAGGCACGTGACCTGTACAGGTTATGTTGTTTCAAGATGGCGTCCTTCAACGTCTGGGACAGTCGCACTGCCTTGCCCACGTCCTTCAGACACATGGTGTGGCTGTCCGACATTCTCTCGTACAGTTCACTGCATGTGGACGGTTTCAACGAGCGGCTGCGGTGCCTGTATCTGTTGTACCGTTGGCGCAATTTCTGCTTGAACACAGGAAAAGGAAATTGTCACATACTATAGTACTGTCGTTAAAATACAAGTGTTCAATGAGGTATATTACAGTAGTTAAAATAAGTGCTGATTGAGATCATGTCCCTCTTCTCCCTTTCTCGGTCTCTCTCTCTCTTTATACCAGATATGTCTGCAAGTTTATCATGATATGTATATATGGGTGTTAACTCTTTGCTGTTGCTGTTGTTGGTGGTGGTGCTGTTATTGTTTTAGCTGTTGTTGTCGGCCACCATGCTGTGTGGATACGGGTGTGTATGTATGAATGCAAGTGTGTATGTCTGTTTGCGAGCATGTGGGTATATGCGCGTATTTACTGTTATTTGTTATTTCCATCTCTTACCTGTATATTTATTATCTACATACTCCTTTATTTTGTATTTATTTATTCACCTATTTACCTACTTCTTATTAAATCACTTACTTACTTACCTACCTACTTACTTACTTACTTATTTATTTACCTACTTACGTACTTGCTTACTCATTTACTTACATACCTATCTATGATTAAGAAAACATTGTCTTCACCTAGTTGATAGACAGCGGAGCATTTGTGTATTGACTGTGGGAGGGGGGGGGGGTCTGTCATGTGAAACGAGTTTATACAGAATAGCTAGTTGTGTTGTGATTCAGACCTTTAATAATTTATTTATCTACTTTATATGGATGTTCCGTTTTTGAAGGTATGAATGATACACAGATACACATGTCATTTACATGTAATCAAGATTATTCCAGTGATAGGCTGATAAAATACGACTATAAAATACAGACTAGGTAAAACATAATGTATGAAGGGCCTCAGGACCTGGCCAGCTCATGGCTTTATGTGCATGCTTAAGGTTTGTGCCATGATCACCATACACATGGCACCTGTGGCGTTAGTGCCTATGGAATCCGTTCCAAGTGCGGAGACGTCATCTTGAGAAACTGAAACTTAAAAATAAACAAAAAAGAAAAACAAAACAAGAAAAAAAAAGCAGGGAACCGCTATTTTCAACTTGGCGATGTGGCGACCATCTCCAATCCAGAAGATTACAGGTGGTAGATAGTCTAATCTTCATAAATGAAGATTAGCTTCAGAACAAGCCAGACTTACTTGGACGAATAAGCAGTCCCAGAGTGACTTACAATGGATTTGCACAGGAAGGAACCGGATGGCACTTAGCAAAGCCAGACTTACAATATACCCTATGTTTCATGAGACGGAGCCATGACGGGGGTGAGGGTGGGGGTGATGGCCGCCTAAAAGCTCTAGACCTCCGCGCTCTCTGGGGTAGTTCTTTTGGCTATGAACAACGAGTTTGTTTGGAATTAGAATAGATAAAATGAATAAGTATTGCATAAAAATCGAATGTTATGCTTCAGTTTTTGTTTGTTGATTGTTTGATTGTTTGTTTGTTTGTTTGTTTGTTTGTTTGTTTGTTTGTTTGTTTGTTTGTTTGTTTGTTTGTTTGTTAGCTTGCTTGTTTCAGATTCATGTCTTAATCTTTCACTCGGTGGCATGGAAAGACTGTGGGTGGATCGAGTTGTTGTTTTTTTAAGACAGCTCACATTCAATACGAGTTGGTTATGATGAGAAGAGGAATTCTACATATTCAACAATAACAGCACCTAACTCCAGCAAAACAATCATGAATCTGTTATCAGGTATTAACCCAATTATACAGCGAGGTGCCAACGTACAAATGACCAGCACATCAACACACATTGTGGCACAATTTATACGCTTAGCCTAGATTGTCAGCACAGATTGTCTGTACCAGAGGTGCCAACGTACAAATGACCAGCACATCAGCACACACTGTGGCCGAATTTATACACTCAGCATAGATTGTCAGCACAGATTGTCTGCACCACACTTTATTAGCTCTTTAGCATCGAGCTCAAAGTCATACAATAGCATTTCCTATTGTTGCTGTGTGTCTGTGGTACTGAAGGGACGGGGGGGGGGGGGGGGGGGGCTAGGGAACAACTTACAGCAGGACCGTTGACTTTTTTGATGCGTGACCGGATGGTGAGGATTTCCAGGGCCCGTGCAGCATAGTCCTTCACTCGGTTTTCATAGTTCTCGTCCTCAATGAGCGAAGGCCCGGTTGTATAAGTACTGCCAACATTTGAAAAAAGCACAAAGTGCGTGAATATCAATGAAATGAGTAAACAAACAAACAAGGAAGCAAGCAAGCAAGCAAACAAACAAAGAAACTAGCAAACAAACAAACTCAGACAAGCAGACAGACACACAGACAGACAGGCAGAAAGACAGACAGAAAGAAATGACATATTAAGAGAGAAAGAAAGAAATGACTTACAAGAACAACAGTGAAAACAAAAACAGCAAATGTTATTACAACTATTACGTTTAGTCGTAGTAGGAGTAGTAACACAGCTGATCATGAACGTCGTCTCAAAAAAAAAAATCACAATAGAAAGGACAAAAATTCAAAGTGAAAACACTTAAATATAAAACTTAACAAGTGTGACTGCCCGCGTGTTGAAGCAAACAGGAACCAGAAAAAAAAACACGAAAAAAGAATAAGAACGCGTAATTTAATACAAGAACAATACTAAAACGACCGAATAAAGCCAAGAAATGTCAAAGCAATATGAAATGGGATATAGTCGATGCCTTCAACAAATTGAAAAAAAAAACTGTCACATAGACTGATAGAGCATAAAACAAACTTCATTTTGAGAAATCAGACTGTGTAAAAAAGGAAACTTTATTCTGAAACATTAATTGTTGAAAAAAAAAAAAACTGCATTCTGTTGGTCTCTTTATGCATGATATTGTGGGGTGGAAGGGTAGATGTTATGTACTGAAGGGCTCATTACAGGGCACGCATCATGAAGGTTTTTCCATTTTTAACAGATATAAGTGCATAGTAACCAGTCGCCGTGGTGCTGTGGTTAGTGCAACGGACCACCGACCGGAAAGTTGTGGGTTCCTATTCCCCGTCAGTTTTGTCAAATCCACTTGAGGATTTTCGGTTCCAGTTGGCATTATCCAAAGTTGAGTGTTCTCATTGGAAAGGCTGGGACCACACCATAAAGTCTCATTCACTTTACGGATGCGTCATTCTGTGTCGTTCAAATCTAAGCAAGACCGCAGGTGTCTGTATCTTTCTGGCCTGGTTGACACCAGATAACAATTTGATAGTAAACATAGAGTACAGCCCTGTAGCGTAGTCTCACATCTAGATATAACTCCAAAAGCGTCATGATTATATCCCCATCGTCATCAACATCACATATCATAGTGGGACCGTTACGATGACGTAGAAAACATAGAGAACAAAACCGTGAGCACACACGAAAGTATCCATGTGGATGATACTTGAAAGAAAAGAGACACTGGGAAGAGACTGACTCACATCTCACCTGCTGACAGCCTTGGCTTCTTTTGTATTTAAAGAGACTGTTGGATGAGTAATGCTTAGTTCTGAACAGATCTGGATTTTTTTGTTGTCAGTTTGGTTGTTGCCATTTTTTTCCCCAGAGGGTCTTTTTACGGAAGGAATGAACTTTGGGTTTCGGTTCCTTTATGTGAAACGCAAGTACGGGTCACTGTGTTGTTTTGGTAGTCTGGATCAGTCGCTCAGCAACACTCGTACACTGGACACCAGGCCGCAAGAATGTTATAACTATCGTCTGTAAGGTGTGTACATTTCAAGGATTTTCCTGCATCACGAATTAAAGTGAATGGTGCACTTTTTGTTAACCGGGAATTTTGAGAAATTACAGATGATTTGTATTTTCACAGTAAAAAATCAGAGATTATCAATTGTTTGTGTTGTGATTGTTCATCCGTGTTTACAGTCATAACTAGTCGTGTGAGTACTACAGTTTCATTTTCACTTTGTTTTTTCAAGAAGATATAACAACTGATTATTTCTTGTGTTCTTATTCCACGGATATCATGTGATGAATGGATCTAAAATGATTATGCAAATTACCATTGCGTACGCTCTTTGTGTAACTATGATGGTATGAATATGTATCCAGATAAAAGAGCCTACAAGAACGAAGACTGCAGTTAATAACCGTGACTTGGATACTAAGCAACATGACAATGACTGGTTGATCATTTACCCTATCAATGCTCATGTATTGATGGAAACTGAAACCACAAAATCAACCATCAGTTCATAAGAGTACGATTCAGGCTGAATTAGTCGACATGCTGGTATCACTATCATGAAACTAATATATCGATTATAGTTCCTATTACTACGGTCGCTACTATTTGCCAAGTACTTGATTCACGAGCACTACCGCACTGGTTAAATGCATACATCATTATAGTTCGCTAACAGGGATTTTTACGTTTTTCTCTCTTTCTTAAAGGTCGACAACCACGACGATTCATCACGCTTATATTTCTCTGTGTGTGTGCGGGCGTGTGTGTGTGTGTAAGCGCGCAAGCTTTCGTGTGTGTGTGTGTGTGTGTGTGTGTTTGTGTTGTGTGTGTGTGTGTGTGTGTGTGTGTGTGTGTGTGTGTGTGTGTGTGTGTGTGTGTGTGTGTGTTTTCCACGCGCGCACGGGCGCGTGTATGTAAATTTCTAACCTAAGAACAAAATGGCTTATAGTGATTATGTGTGTGACGGAAAAGTTTGTGTTTTGCTTGTCTGCATTTGCCTGTCTGTCTGTCTGCCTGCCTGCCTTCCTGTCTGTCTGTCTGTTTCCCTGTCTCTAGTGTCTGTCTGTCTGTCTGTCTCACTTGGCTGGTCCATTTGAAGGTCTGGTGGCATGGAGTCAGTGTGGACAAGCACAACAGTCACCAGCAGGACAGCCACAGCGAGTAAGCATCTCCGCCCCGTGGCCATAGCGAGGACAATGGTCGATCCGCTTGTCCGTAGGGATTACACTAGAATGGGTCAGACTCCTGGTCCACACGCTCACCTCTACCAGCACTGGCACTGAGCTCTCTCACTCCTACCTGGGCTGGACCTGAAAATTGATGATGATGATGATGATGATGATGTGTGTGTGTGTGTGAGAGAGAGAGAGGACAGACAGACAGAGACAGAAGGACATACATACAGACAGGCAAACAGAGACAGAGACAGACAGACAGAGACAGGAAGACAGAGAGACAGAGAGAGAGAGAGAGAGAGAGAGAGAGGATGAAACAAAGAGACAGAGAAGAGAGACAGACGGACAGACAGAGACAGAGAGAATCAGAGAGACAGAGAAAGAGAACAGACAGAAAGACAGAGAGAGAGAGAGAGAGAGAGAGAGAGAGAGAGAGAGAGAGAGAGAGAGAGAGAGAGAGAAATCTACTGATGTTAGGGTACGAAGTATCAGACATTTTGAAGAACTTTGAGATACTATCTGCTTCACATCATGTGCCAAGCAGACATTTTTAACTTATTTTATTATCGCTAGTGCTCTCATCATCATCATCATCATCATCATCATATTATCATCATCATCATCATCATCATCATCACACATATCATCACCATCATCACCATCCTCGTTGTCGTTGTCATCATTATCATCATCATCAGTATAGTAGTAGTAGTCGTAGTAGTAGCCGTAGTAGTTGTTGTTGTAGCAGCAGCAGTAGAAGTAGTAGTAACAGTAGTAGTATAGTAATAGTAGTCGTGTTAGTAGGGATATCATTATCACAAGAAATTGATGCCTTCGCCACAGGTTTATAAAAGTCGAGCGAAAATAATCAAAAAGACCTAAAGGATTCTCCTTGTGAAGGTGTGGTGGTAAGGCTGAGGGTGAAGACAGAAAGGCAGAAGAACAGAAGAGCGCAGGTGGTAAGGCAGCCTGCCAAAGAAGACCCAGGGAAAGCAGAGCTGGTGTTTCTCTTTCTTTATTCCGTCCTAATCGTTCACGAAAAGACCAGAGGAGAATGGCGTTCGTTCTGTTGACTTTAGAGTATACGAGGACTAGCAAAAAAAATTGTTCAAAGAAGCCTTTAAAAATGTTAGTAGCATTGTGAGATACCGATGCTTTATTCCGTTCTCCTTGGTATGATGTATGAAAAAATGATGGATACATGGCACTCACACTCATCCGCTTATATTTTCCGTATGTGAACCGCATTGACGGCACCGCGAGCCCACAGGCGAATCGACTCTTTGGGTCCCCTCGGGGGCCAATTTGTGTTTCTTCATGCAAGCTCAGCGGTGCTTATCTTGCAGGTCCACATAACAAATATCATCATATATCAATTATCATACATCGGAAAATTCTACACAGCACACAGATTGTTGTAGTCTACATCGTTTTGCATAGTGTTCACTTAGATTGAAACTATGAGTGATTTAAGTCAATCTTTATACCTTGCTGAAAGGGGTTTTAGCCATATTTTTATATGTTTAATCAATTAATATTAATCCATGAAAAATATCAAACAAATGAGTAAATAGACGATAACCGAGAAGTTTATGTGGACATACTTTGAATAGTAAATCAACCTCTCAGTGCAGAAATTGATTGGTGAACAGGCAATAGAAAACACAAATGATCCTAATTTGGACACACGCAGTTCGACCACAATACGGAATGCCAGAATCCCTTCTAATACCTTACTGCTTAGCATATTTTATTGCAGTATCAGTTCTATTTATAAAAGGAGCAAAAATGTTAATGTAATTGTGTATTCTAAGTCAGATTTTAAACATTAAGAAATCGATTCTACATCCGGCAAATGGTGGTCATTTTGGCGGTTTGCCGCACATTGACTTGGCCTGAATTTTCTTTAACGCAGGCTTAATATCTAGTGATCAAAGGTGTGACGTGGTTCAAATGAAAGATTAGAATACCAACATTCTGATCGTGATCTTAAAATTTCCACAATTTATTTCATTATTTTACACATTTCCGATTATCGTCACGGCTCACTGGTCGGAAATTTGAATAGTATCGAACGATCGGACAACAAAATTATTGATTTCAGGAAAACGAAGGGAAATTTCACCTCGAGGACATTTCCCATACGAAATACATACTTTTCTGCTAAACTAGAATGCACAAATTACTCATTTTTTAGCTTTTAAGGGTTTAAATAATAGAATTTCCAAATATTTTTTAGAATCGCTGAACCAGGGGAGGTAACTGTACTCAAGATCGTTTGAGAAGAAAAGGCTCTGCTACACGTAGTAGTAGTAGAAGAGGAAGAAGACGAAGAAGATAAAGAAGACAAAGAAGAAGAAGAAGAGGAAGAAGAATAGGAGGAAGAAGAAGAAAAAGAAAAACAAAGAAACGAAATGCACCACAAATATGCAAATATGCAAGGCTACATTCTTTTTCTTCTTCTCATGGAGGCCAGAGCTCTTGAGTGCACTCCGTCTTGAAGGATATAAATTCATAAAACCTACCTTCCTAACAGAGGGGGAGGATTTTTGCATGTATGACTGTTCTTTATCCCGCCTTAAAGGCAGTCATGCTCCGTCTTTGGGGAGATAAGGAGACAATTTGGAAAGAGGAATACGGGTGAATGACCTGGAAGGCAGAAAAAAAAAAGAATCTTGTGAGGAAAAGAGAGTGATGACAGGAAAGATCATCATCATCATGTCCCCTGCCGCATGATGTTGGCGGTCATAGCCCTCCATACGAATCTGTCCCTTGTCGCTACATCTCCCACTCTCTCTGTCACTCTGCAAATCCGTCCTGGGTCTACCTGGTGCTGTCTTTCCCTCCAGCTTTCCTGTTGTGACCAGCTGCTCAAATTTCTCTTGCCTCATAAAATGTCCTGTAAATGTTGTTCGTCTTTTCCTAATCTTCTGTATGAATGTTTTTTTTTCTGTGTCGACAGGAAAGAGGAACCTCTAATTACCTGAAAGCAAACCAGACAGTTCGTGTGATTCCAGAACAAGAGAGAACCTTAATTTCTGCTTTTGCAGTACACAGGGTGAATAGTGCCATGGTTTTGTGTTATTTCTCTGTTAAGTCAGTGCAGTGTCCTTATGTTAAGAAATGGTGTGTAAGTGAAGAATACGGACGGATATAGGATCCCTGTGTTAAAACATCCTGTATGAAATACGGGATGATCTCCTTGAGGTGAACACACTGCCATGGTGCGGCGCCACCCTGTATTGTTGTGGTTGTTGTTCTAGGTGTTGTTTATTTGTTTGTTTGCTTGTTTGTTTTTTTGTTTGCTTGTTTTTGTTGTTGTTTTTTGTATTGTGTACATGTATTTTTTGACGTATGAAAGTAGATTCTGTTTACAAAAATAGTCGGAGTCAACCTTTTTTTTTTTATGTATGTATGTATGTATGTATGTATGTATGTATGTATGTATGTATGTATGTATGTATGTATGTATTATATTGTATGTATGTATGTATGTAGTGTGTGTGTGTATGTATGGTGTGTGTGTGTATGTATGTATGTATGTATGTGTGTGTATGTATTATGTATGTATGTATATATGTATGTATGTATGTATGTATGTATGTATGTTATATGTATGTATGATGTATGCATGTATGTATATATGTATGTATGTATGTGTGTATATATGTATGTATGTATGTAGTATGTGTGTATGTGTGTATATATGTATGTATGTTGTATGTATGTATGTATATATGTATATATTATGTATGTATGTATGTGTGTATATATGTATGTATGTATGTATGTATGTATGTATATATGTATGTATGTGTGTGTGTATGTATGTATGTATGTATGTATGTATGTATTTATTTATGCATTTATTTATTATTTATTTATTATCTATTTGTTTATCTATTTATTACTTTGTTTTAAATTATATTTTGTTCTATCTATTTTTATTATGTTTATTTCTCTATTTAGTTAGTTAGTTAGTTATCTATCTATCTATTATCTACTTATTTATTTTGTTCCCGTGAGATCTTTAACGTGCACTAAATGCATGTTGCACACGAGACCTAACGGTTTTATAGCCTGATTCAGAAGTCTGGCAATGCACCTGAAGTAAGCTCCCACTCAAGGTTTAGTGGAGATGTAAGGAGAACAACCCCTGTCTGACCGGAATTAATCTGGACGAAATTATAGACTACAGGATGTGTACTAGAAAAACTAAAGAGAAAAAAACAACTAAATATGTCTAAAAAATAGAAGAGGGGGGGGGGGGGGAGCGGGAAAGAACACAGGTAGATAGATAAACAGTCAGACAGAAAGACAGACAGACAGACAGACAGAGAACTGTAAGAAAGATAAAGCCACTGCTGTACTGTGGTGAGCCGTTCTTGGGCCGAGGACAATGGCCCAGATTCGCACACTGTAACCAAAAAATAAAGAAAAGAAAAAAAGAAAGAAAGAAAGAAGAAAAGAAAGAAAAAGAAAGAAGAAGAAAAAGAAAAAGTAGGAGTAGTAGTAGTAGTAAAAGTAGTAGTAGTAGAAGAGGAAGAAGACGAAGAAGATAAAGAAGACAAAGAAGAAGAAGAAGAGGAAGAAGAATAGGAGGAAGAAGAAGAAAAATTTAAAAAAAATAAACGAAATGCACCACAAACAAAACAATAAAATACTACATGACAATCAACAATGAATGGATAACGATCGGTCTTTCGGACAAGACGGCAAACCAAGGTATTCAGCACGAGCTCAACGCATGTTAAAGATGTTACGGCAACAAAGCAATTCTCCCTTGCAAAAATTCTGTAGGGAAAAAATCCGATTTTCATACTGTACAGAGAAAAATACCCAAAACAGAAAATAGAAAAAAATGGGTGGCGCCGCACTGCGGCGGCGGGCTATCCCTGAGCGACAGCAAAAAGGCCAAATTTCACATGGTAAATCGAAATTTCACGTGGCAAATCCATTTTGACAACAAAAAAAGGAAGAAAAGGATTGTTACTGTTATTTTCGTTTAAAGCCCAGCCGACTGCGTAGAGCCATATCAGGACTATAACCGTTTCAAAACGTACACAACATTTCAACAGGAAAAAAAAAGGAAAAGAAAATTAAGTACATATATCAATTCATTCGCGCTCATAATCTAAGATATGTCCTTGGCGTTGACCATTCCGTACAATTTATCGCACAGGGGATTTATAAAAACACACCTGAATACAAATTATACAAATTTAAATACTAAAACATATACAAAAACGGGCCTAACTTACCTAAAATTGCTTCCGCATATCTCACTTCCTTAGAGCCAAAAATGCACTTTATACATGTACCCAATTATCAATCCTAAGAGAAAGTACGTAAGTCATTATCGAACACATATACAGGTGAATGGACCAGCCATGCAGAAAATTGTAGGAAGAAATTGATAGAGAGCAAAGGAGGAAGAAACAAATATAGAGAGTGACAGAAAAGAGGAAATTGTTAGATCAGAATTTCCAGAAGGTGGGGATACAATTTATACTGAAAGAGCCCCCGGCATCCCCACGGGAGTGAAGAAAAAGGAAAAGGCAAGAAGTACAAAGACAGAATGCAAAATACCGCTTTCCTCACCTGGCCTTTCAAACAGCTGGCTAACTTGAAACTGCTTAGGCGTGCGCTATGAACGACAAGTGTCTGCTTGAAGTAGGAATCTGTACTCGCTGGTGTCCTCCATCCATAACCCCAGACGGTGGAACAATGGGTCTGGACTTAAGGAAAAAGTGTGAGGGTGGGGGAGTGGGGGGATTGGCTGGAGAGGGACGAGGAGAGAGAGAGAGAGAGAGAGAGAGAGAGAGAGAGAGAGAGAGAGGAGAGAGAGAGAGAGAGAGAGAGAGAGAGAGAGAGAGAGAGAGAACAAGAACAAGGACAAACTTGTTTTCGACAGAAGTGGCATAAGCATACTAATACTTGTTTTTACATCCAGCCCTACATGGGCTGACACACACACACAGAGAGAGACAGACAGACAGACAGACAGACAGACAGACAGACAGACAGACAGACAAACAGAGCTAGAGAGACAGACAAACAGATAAAAGACAGAGACAAAGATAGAGATAGACAGGCAGAGACTGAGAGAGAGAGGCAGACAGACAGACAGACAGACAGATAAAAGACAGACAGACAGATAACAGACAGACAGATAAAAGACAGAGACAGAGAGACAGATAAAAGACAGAGACAGACAGACAGACAGAGACAGAGAGATAAAGATAGAGAGACAGAGACGGAGACAGCGACAGAGAGAGAAAGACAGACAGAAGACAGACAAAAAGAGACAGAGAGAGGGAGAGACAGAGAGAGAGACAGACACAAGCGAGAGACACAGAGACAGAGACAGAGACAGAGAGAGAGAGAGCGACAGAGACAGAGAGACTGGCCCAGTTTTCTGCATCAATGAGTACCGCTCCCTCCCCCAGTAGTGTCGCACTTCCTTTCCCACCGCCCCTATTTACCCCTGTTGTCAAGTGCTGTTGCCTAACGCAGGCTCCTGCTGCTCGCACAACCCAGTCATCTGTTCCGGCACAGAGTTAGTGGTTCACCTGCTTCACTCCCCACCACCGCTGTCTCTCCATCTCCATCATCTTGTCTACCTGTGTTTGTCGCTTGCTTGGTCAGTCAGTCTGTCCTTTCGGATTGAAGAACGATGGAGTTTGAGTTATTTGGTTGTTGGCGTCTTGTGTGTGTATGTGTTTGTAGTGGTGGTGGGGATGGGGTAAGGAAGGTTTGTGTGTGTGTGTGTGTGTGTGTGTGTGTGTGTGTGTGTGTGTGTGTGTATGTGTGTGTGTGTGTGTGTGAGGGGGAGGGCGAGGAAGGTGTGTGTGTTTGTGTATGCGTGTGTATGTGTGTGTCTTGTGTATGTGTGTGTGTCTGTGTGTGTTTGTGTGTGTGTGTATGTATGTGTTTGAGTATGTGTGAGTGTGTGTTTGCGTGCGTATCTTTGTATCTGTGTGTGCTTGTGTGTGTGTCTGCGTGTGTGAGTGTGTATGTGTGTTTGTCCGTGTGCGTGTGTTCGTGCGTGTGTGTGTGGATATGCATGATTTGGCGTTGACAGTCATGCCAGATTGTCAAATACTTTTTTTTAAGTCGATTAAATAGTGATAGAAATCGGTTAGACATAAGTGTGTTTCTATCAGAACTCGATGGCTCTAGTATCTTCTGTTCTCGTTCCATTGTTTAAAGCCAGTCTCTCTCTGTGTCTCTCTGTCTCTCTGTGTCTGCTCTCTTTCTGTCTGTCTGTCTGTCTCTCTCACATCAGCACTCACCTCATGTGATATGCCTGACGAGGATAACACAGCAAGGAAGTAGGGAAATTGGGGCTTTTCTCATTCTACAATGATACTGACACCTCCCAAACAACAAATATGTTAAGGTGGGTAGTGACAGTCATTTTTTTATGAAGCGCACCCCAGACTCGAACCTACGGCCATTGGTATGTGAATCCAACGCTGATAAAGACTAGTTGCCGTGGCACAGTGGTTAACACAACAGTCTACTGACTGGAAGGTTATTGGATTTGAATCTCATCAGTTCTGTCAAAATCATTATGGGATATAAAAAAAAAAAAAAAAATTATTTATTTATTTTTTAGCGCCAACCGGCTCCTATCCAGAGTTGATTATGCTAAGGGTTCTTTGGGAAGACAGGGATCACACAACTTCAGCTTAATGATGACAAGACAGAAGCTATCCTCATTGGCACCCGTCAGAAACTTTCTCAGCTGCCTCCTCTTTCTCTCCCATTATGTAACACATCAGTCCCAATTTCTGATTCAGCTAAAAACCTTGGTGTCTGCATTGACTCTACCCTCTCCATGAACAACTTTGTTTCTCAAACTGACAGATCTTGCTACTATCACCTCCATCGTATAAGCCTGATCAGGAAGTATCTCTCTGTCGAAACAACTGCAAAACTCGTTCTCTCCTTCATAATGTCTCGCATTGACTATTGCAATTCACTCTTGTCCGATCTTCCTGCCTCCACCATTCACATCCTGCAGCGCATTCAAAACAATGCTGCACGCCTTGTATTAAAAAAGAAAAAAGCTGACCACATATCTCCTCTCCTGGCACAACTTCACTGGCTCCTTGTATCAAAGCGCATACAGTACAAACTAGACACCATGTGCTACAAAAGCCTCAATAACGCAGCCCCCGATTACCTGTCAAGCCTACTTGAGATCTATGTTCCCTCACGTACCCTCCGCTCTGCCTCCGATCCTCTGACTTTTCGCTTTCCACGCACTAAGCTCAATACCTATGGTCCACGAGCCTTCTCTGTTTCTGGTCCATTTTCCTGGAACAAACTTCCTCTCTCAGTCCGTCAGCAACCTACTTTTGTCTCCTTCAAGTCCGCTCTCAAAACTCACCTTTTCTCCTCTGCATAAAATCCTGACCTCACTCAATCCCCTCTGCAGTCTGTCTCCACTCGGAGGGGAATCACATTGTAATATATAATTGTATATAATATGCTCTCTATAATTTTCCATTGCTTTTATTCTTTCTTCCCATTTATAACCGTGTGCGTGTGCGTGTGTGTTTGTGTGTGCGTGCGTGCGTGCGTGTGTGTGCGTGCGTGCGTGTGTGTCTGTTTTAGCGCTTAGATTTGATTTTATCAAGATTTTGCGCTATATAAAATATTGTATTGTATTGTTGTATTGTATTGTAGTCTCATCCACTTCACGGATGCGTCACTGAGAATGTTACTCAAATCTCTTGACCAACACCGCAGATGTCTGTATCTCTCGGGCCTGATTGACGCCAGGATGTATTATAATAGTAGGCGTAGAGTACCGTCATGTCATGCTATCTCATGCCTAGATAAAACTCCATAGCATTGTGAAAATTGTCCCACATTTGTGGCCATTAATGTAGCTTAATAGCAAAATAAACAAAAAGAGCTGTTAGATAGAGAAAGGGATAGACTAGTGCATCTACCACAGAAGGCGGACACGTGAACAGATTTTAACAATACAACTATCAGAACAGTCATATCAGAAACGATTGCCATTCAGCTAGAGTCTAGAGGGAAAAGAGAAATAGAGCGAGAAAAATTTTGCCGCAAAGGAGATATATATATAATATATATATATATATATATATATATATATATATATATATATATATATATATAGATAGATAGATAGATAGATAGATATTATATTATATATATATATACACTGTAGCAGTTAAAAGAATACTTTAGATCATCTAGACACAGTTGGAAAATTCCTTCACAGGCGAGAGGGGGAAAATAGAGGTGGCCACACTAAAAATCACATTTTTACCCGCTAAAACCAAGAACACACTAATATCTTCATCTTCTGTTATTCTTTGTATTTTTATCTTCCTCTTTTTCTTCACATTCTATCTGTCCTCTTGTGCCATCTGAGATGTCATCATCATCGTCATCATCATCACAATCATCATCATCATTATCATGTTCCCTGCCGCATGGCGTTGGCGATCATGGCCCTCCATACAGATTTATCCCTTATCGTTGCAAGTACATCTCCCACCCTCTCTGTCCTCAGTCACTCTGCAAAGTCCGTCCAATATTTTCTCCCTGGGTCTATTTGTGCTCTCTAGGATGTCGCGAGGAGAAAATGTTGAATCCACACGTCTTGTTGCTATATGCTTGTTGAGCCAATTGGTGGGGTTGTGTTCTGATCAGGTGACGAAACTGCTTT
Organism: Monoplex corrugatus; assembly: GCA_030674185.1. NCBI lineage: Eukaryota > Metazoa > Mollusca > Gastropoda > Littorinimorpha > Ranellidae > Monoplex > Monoplex corrugatus. Next base: position 144,913,162 of record CM060305.1, read on the forward strand.
ATTCTCTGCTGATGACATTAGTGGCGCACTGACACTGATTCCACCATTGTCCTAATCTTGGTGTGTCTCATCATATCATGTACGTCTTGAGGACAGTTCTTCTCACACACGTGTTAATTATGTGCCCCATGGAGTTTGGTCAGGGTTTTGTTCTGGCACTGGTATGTCAGGATAGGGATGGAGATACAAATGATGGACTTGGCTTTAACACAACCATTGCACTGGCATAATTGCCAGAAGGGCTGCACGGAATTAGTATATGTAACAGTGACTTGGAAACTCCGCTCAGTGACTTTTAAAGCTGTACAAACAAGACTCCAAATGTGGTTCAGATTCGATATCACAATAGCAAAATAAATATGAACGAATAAGACTCTAAATGTGGTTCGGATTCGTTGTCATCATCATCATCATCAGCAGCAGCAGCAGCAGCAGCAACAACAGCAGCAGCAGCATTATCAGCATCATCATCAAGTGCCTTGCCACATGATGTTGGAAATCATGGCCCTACCTCCATATGTTTCTCCACATGCATGATTCGTTATCACATAGCAAAATAAATCTGTCATATATGAATTAAAGTTTGTGGCAAAACTGACAGAAGATGGACGTATGGATCTATTCTGATGCAGTTGGGATCCAAAAAACAATAATTATATGAGATGTGTCAGCAGATTTTGATAGGCAAGAGATGTAAGTTGTTTGAAAACTCTGCTGTAAAAAAATGTGAACGGAATGTAACACACAAAAATGTTAAACAAAAATGAAAGGGGACAACAACAACAACAACAAAATTAGACAAACTGCGACGTCGTTGACTGAGATCACATAGATTGAAGAGTCCATAGTACACACACACACGCACACACACATACATAATTATACACGCACACTCACACACACACATACACACACACACACACACACACACACACACACACACACACACACACACACACACAAATACACACACATACAGAGGCACGTACGAGTGCAAACATAAGAGGCACGCATGACAAAACACAAACACACCGGCCTACGCCAAGATCATTGAAGATGGCGGCTTAATAACGGAACATTTTCAGAGAGGAATCAACTAGGCTGAAAATGACATGCTCGAAACGTTGTCTCACCAAAGAGAAAGCAAGTAACACCACCACCAGGAAAGACATTACCACAACTGTGACACCATCAACTTCCAACACCCCACATGACAACAATCTTCTGGAAAATAAGAGATCCGCTCAGACAGGTTTGCCGTCCACGAGTCAGCCACCAGTTCCACAATCACAGTCAGTAACATCATGTGGCTGTCACCGTCAAGAGGTGGTAAAAGAAATAGACGTTCTAAAAAATACAATCCACCAAATGTCTATCCAAATCAGCAGCCTCACATACATGCTTCAATCTGAAAGAAAACTTCTACTAGAGTAGAAAACAACAAAACGTTACAAGAGCTGTGCGAAGTCAAAAAGTGCACGACACTTTCAATCACCACAGCGTGCCAGACTGATTCCGCAGTTCACGGTGATTTACCACCACATCACCGATGGACAAATTGACGACATATGCAGAATGCACAGCTCAACCCCACAAAAAAACGTCATCAAGAAAAACCTGATGTCTCTACCAAACCTAAACGTGACGTCAAAACTGTTGTATCTACACATCCCAGATCTAAGTCCAATGTTCTCCCACGTGTCCTCATCATTTCATGACTCCGTCTTAAATAAAGTGGAAGGAAAGAGATTAGGTTCGTCCTACGGTTCCCAGGTTGCGACGAGGAAGATACATTACCATCGAGGAGTGTAAGAGAGCTACTGAAAAATCTAAAGAAGATCTGACACCTCAACCTGACTGCGTTGTTTCACATGTGGGATAACAGATCTAAAAACAAAGGAGCCAAATGTATGTACAGTACTACAAATCTGGACTTTATGTAAAAACTATTTACACCCGATTTCCGAAAGCCAAGGTAGCGTTAAGTCAGGTCGCTCCTGTGAGAAACAAGCAACTTAATGTAAAAAGGCAGCTCCATAATGACCTTACAAAAGAGACTCCTAAACGCAGCGAATGTCGACTACATTAGCCACGATAATCTGCAAACAAGCAGCTACACCCAAGTCAGCCAGGACGACGTACATCCAACCACCAGAGGGGCGAGCGTTCTGGCCAAAAACATTAGGAGGCATATCCATCAACTTTTTTGTGAAAAACCGGGGCGGAAATCAACCCATCAGCACCATCAATCAAGAGCCGGATTTCACCCTCCGTTTTTCTTCCCTCCTTGTCAATTTATATTTACTTAATAACGGACACGTTACCCGTGTCCATAATATACCAACCACACAGCTATCGAAATCACTTTAATCTTACCATCACTAGCACCAAATGTCACATGGCAAACAGAGGATGACCTGTTGGGATCAGTTTCACATCCCCATACTGCTTGCCATAAACCTTATTACTGAAATAGACGCAATGCCACAATATAATTTACCCAAATTTATTATGAATACGCAGACTGGGTCAGTTTTAAAGCTGTCCTAGAAACGACAAGAACAGATCTATCTGAAACAATGACTTTGAACGATATGTACGCAGATTTCTGTAATTCACTCTTAAGGGCTGCAAAAATTTCAATTCCAGAACTTAAAGTGTCAAAAACAGGAAAACGTCATGGTAGAATAAAGATTGTGAAAAGGTAGTCAACGAAAAAAAAAGAAAAATACAAAATATGTATTGCAAATAGGTCACCTGAAAATCATACAGCGATGAAAAGTGCCAATATAAACTGTAACAGATTCATAGAACAATATCGGACATCTTTTTGTACATGTAAAGTAAGTGACCACAAAGATATGCAAAAGATTTGGGAAAAACTGAAAACAATGAAAAATGGGATCAAGTTGCCATCAATTCCAGGAAAGCTAGAAAACAACCCTTTACCTAGCTCACAGGAAAAAGCAGAAGCGTTTGCAAATATATTTGCTGAGGTCTGTCGAGTAGGTCTTCCTGCCTACAGTAGAAATTATAGGGTACAGGAAGAAAAGACCGACGCATATAGGAATCCTGTCCCCAGATAATACGCACTACGTAAATGCACCAATCACACACCAAGAATTAAAAGATGCCATTAAATCAGTTCCAAGTAAAAAAGATCAGTAGGATCGAGGCAATTTCAAATGAGATGCTGAAAAATTTACCAGAAAATTTTATCATCTTCCTACGAAATATGTATAAAAAATGCCGGAATAACAGCAAACTGCCTGACAATTGGGAACAATCAATAGTGGTTCCTGTACTAAAACCAAGTAAATGTAGTACTGACTTGAAAAACTGCAATAACATCGCACATATGTAAACTAATGGAGAAAATAATTTTAAAGAGATCGATGCACTACTGTGAAAAGAATAAAATATTGCCAGTGAATCAGGCAGGATTTAGAAAAGGCAGGTCACCAGTGGAACGCCTAACAAAGCCAACCACTAATATAAAACAACAGTTTGCCAGACGTCAATGTGTTTTAGCTACAATTTTTGATATAACTAAAACATACGACCAAGTATGGCACTCCCGATTATTTTTCAAATTGAAAAGTATTGGGCAGACAGATCACATTTTTGACCATGTCAAATGCTTCTTAGGAAACCGAGTACTTCAAACGAGGATTGAAATGTGTATTCCACAAAACGAATTCTTCAAATGGGCATCCCTCAGGGATCCATTATTGCTCGCCTTCTCTTCATGATATTATTGCATGACTTACCGAGTAAATTTTCTAAACATGCAGTTTTAGCTCAATATGCTGACGATTTATGCATGTGGATGCAGGTAAATATGAAAAGAAAATCCTCCTTTGCGCTGTATTAATTATACACGTAAATGTTATCAATTAGAGCTTGATGAAATAGCACAATACATGGTAGAAAATGGACTATATCTATCCGTGGAAAAAACAAAGATAGTTTTGTTTAACAGTGGAGCTAACCCAGCAATATTCCCACTTTCAAACTGGGAGATACTCTTCTTTAGTATAATGAGTCGATTAAATTTCAGGAGTTTTCCTTAGAGCGAAATTATCTTGGAATAGGTATATTGAATACTTATAAAAAAAAAATTTAAAAAGCTCAAAAAGTTTAGATTTCTTGAAAATATTTCGCAAACAGACATGGGGACAAGGTACATCAACACTTGTTCATCTTTGTAAATCGTTTGTTAGATCTAAACTAACCTATGCCCAACACACACACACGCACGCACACACATACGCGCGCACACACACACATACACGCACACACACACGAGCACGCATTCACATTACCCTCTTCTCAAAGCACGTGACCCACCCTCTTACATTGTAAGATGGTCACACACGCACACGTACACTTACACACACACACACACACATACACTCACTCACTATCCCCCTTCCTCCACATCCACAGACACAGACCAGCCAAGAAGGCCTCCAATCCTACACTCCCCCATTCATCAGCCGACTGGTCACGCTCTTTCATTATCCTCTTACTTCTGCTTCAGCCACGCCAGGACAAAGGTCTGTCGGGCTGTGGACGGTGTGTCCGCGAAAGCTCAAAGTGTAGATGACCTCCTGAAGCACTATTTGTACCCTGTGGAGGTGATGCTGTTATGGAAAGCCAATGTACTGTACCACCAGACCTAACACCGCATACCTTTCTTTCTTCTGAAAAACTTTTTTTTGGGGTATGAGCCCTACTCCAGACCGCAAGAATCCCGCTCTTTCATTCAAAAAGGACATGGGTAATGAAGAAGAAAGAAGGAAGCAGAGACTAAAAGAAAGAAAACAAAAACATAAAAAGGAAAAGGAAAGAAAGAAACAGAAGAAGAAGTAACTGAAATGAACAAACAACCAGCCAGTCAGTTAGCCAACCAACCAACCAGTCAACCAGTTGATTATCCAACCAAACAACCAACCAGTCGGTCTAACAACCAACCAGCCAGCCAACTGAATAGTCTATTGGTTGGTTAGCCAACCAGCCAGTCAACCAGTCGGTTAGCCAACCAACCAACCGATCAGTCAACCAATCGGTTAGCCGACCATTTAACCAGTCGGTTAGCCAGCCAACTAAATAGTCTATTGGTCGGTTAGCCAACCAACCAACCAGTCGGTTAGCCAACCAACCAGGCAACCAGCCCGTTAGCCAACTAGTCAACCAGTCGGTTAGCAAACTAACCAACCAGTCAGATACAATGCAATGCTTTCAACAGAACTAATTATTATATCTAACATATAAAAAATGGAGAACGATATATAAAGTGGAAGGTCCCTAAACATTCATTTGAAGATCGAACTCTATTTGATCTCTTGGACGAAAAAATATCGGACACGTACACCAGCCTATGCGGAGTGATCGTCGTGGCTGCCTTCTGTGATAATCACGCTGACATGGAAAAAAAGGCCTAACAAACTTGTTACAGAGTGTAAACTATTTGTATGGAGTATGGTAACAGCTTGTCTGTGTTGATCGAATACCATGTCACAATAAATATCATGATGTTATAACAAAGACGATTTTTCGTGTCCACTTTGATCAGCTGATCTGACTATGTTTTAGTGAATTGTATATATACGCTAAAAATAGCTATTGTCGACGAAATAGTTTTTGGCGCAGTGGTTTTGGAATGGCGGATCTGCTGAGTATCGGAGTAGACTAAGATCGGTGCTGATCGCGTGAGTGATCTTGACGTGCTTCATACATGTGCGACGGGTGGAGTATTTGGACGAGAGTTATACATGGTATACATCAGCATGTATCTGTCCTCTCTTCCTTTTGGTAGAACTGAGGCGTATAGCAGTGGACTGTTTGGGGTACTTGCAAGGATGTATGTGTAGTCTAATCTGGAAGACCTATACTATTATAAACGCTGCTATGTCACGTTGACTTTATTTTAGTTATTTCCATTGGATGGCTGGGGACTTATACTGGGTGTTTGCCATAAAGAGATGTGATCAATAGATGGCAAGTGATGGATGAGATCTTCTTTTAAGCTTGGAATCCGTGTTAGGTTAGGTGAAGAGTCAAGGTCCTACAAGCCCATGGGTACCCTCTGTCCAGATGTACAACACTCATGGAAGGGTTGTTCGCTAAGTCGAGACATTCAAAATTTATCCAAAAGTATAGATTCATTAATAGACAACAGTGAACAGTACATATACATTCAGACGTTAGCAACGCGTTAAGGTTTAAAAGCAGGCTGATGGTTTTTGCCGTAATTATTAATTTAAGATTCTTTCCGATGGCATGGCATCTTCCGTGTTGGCACATTTTCTGACCACGATGAAATTGCAGCGCTGGTAAAGCCATCTGCCACTAGAGTGCTTTGTTGACGGATCATTTCAGTGGAACACAGTAGTGCCTATACTTATCCATGTTAATTATCACACCATCTACTGAGCTCTCCAGGCCACAATAACAGCTTAGTCATATATAGAGTTAAGCGGAGTATTCTTATTCTTATTTCGTTCGCTGTCACATCTGGCGATTAATATGGTTGTCCTTTCTGAGTCCTGCCGGCTGCCTGTGGTCATTAAGGGGACTGATAAGATATGGCAGCAGACAGGATCCTCCACCATTGTCTCTGAGGTGCAGTATTCAGTAGTTCAGGCATACTGCCGTTGATCCAGTCTTTTCTCTTTCTTGGTTTTTCTTTCTTTTTTTTTTGTCATGTTTTTTTTTCCTTATTCAATCTTTTTTCAGCATTTTTTTTTCTTTGAAGAACGCTTGAACGCTGTTCTACTTTCAACCTTGATTAAAGGTTACATTGTCCGTGCGACTGTTTAACTTCGCCCTGCAGATGTATTCAAAAAATGTGGAGGTTTGGGGGGGGTGGGGGGTAGGGAGGGTTAGGACAGATCTGCAAGCTCAGCGAAACACTTCTGTCGTGTCCAGTTTCGTCTTTCTTGCTGTCGTTTGTGACCAGTGAGAAATGTGCTAGCTGTGACTTGAGGTTGTGAGGGAGAGGTATGTGTGGATTGTGCTGGGAATGATCCAGTCGATGTAAAAGTATGTGCGTGTGTTGAAGTTGTGTGTGAGATGTGTGGTGTGTGTGGTTTGTGTGTCGTGGTGTTGGGGTGTGTCGTAGTGTGTGTTGTGGGTGGGTGTTGATGTGTGTGTTGTGTTTGTGTGTGTGGTGTGTGTGTGTGTGTGTGTATGTGTGTGTGTGAGTGATGTGTGTGTGTGTGTGTGTGTGTGTGTGTTGGTGGTGTGTGTGTGTGTGTGTGTGTGTGTGTGGTTGTTCGTTCGTCTTGATTAACGCTGTTCTAGTGATAGACGATTTGTGTGTGTGTGTGTGTTGTGTGTGTGTGTGTGTGTGTGTGTGTTTGTTGTGTGTGTGTGGATGTGTTGTGGTATGTGTGTTGTGTGTGTGTGTGTGTGTTGTGTGTGTGTGTGTGCTTATTGTGTGTGCTGTGTGTTTGTGTTATGTGTGTGGTTGTGTGTGTGTTCTTGTGTATGTTAATGTTGTGTCATATGATGTGTATATGGTAGTGTTGTGTGTGTGTGTGGTGTGTTGGTGTGTGTGTGTGGTGTGTGTGTGTGTGTGTGTGTGTGTGTTGTGAGTGTGTTGGTGTTGTGTGGGTGTGTGTGTGTAATGGTATTGCTTTGAGTGGATGTGTGTGCGGATGGTGAGAGGAGAGGAGTGTGTAAGATGAAAGTGGTGCTATGTGGGTGTATGCTGTTTAATTCGTGTTGTTGTGTGTTGTGTGTGTTGTGTGTTTGTGTTGTTGATTTTGTTTTGTTGTGTCTTTGCGTGTTTGTTTGTCTTGTTTGTATTTCATTTGTCTATCTTCTGCACTTGCTCTTGTTTTTGTCTTTTGTGTTTGTTCTTGATTGTTGTCTTGTCTGTGTTCAGTTCTGCTGGATGTTCGCTGTCTGCCGTTTTCGTTCTCTTTGTCGCTGTGCATGTACTGTTGTTCGCGTTGTTAATGGTGTGTTGTTTTTGCTGTGTGTTGATGCTGTATGTCGTGTTTGTTGCTTCGTGTGTGTTGTTGTTGTTGTGCTCTTGTTCTTTTGTTTTTTCTGTGTTGCTTGTTCTTGTTTGTTCTTTTTCTTGTTCTTCTTCTTGTTCTTCGTTGTCTTGTTCTTGTCTCTGCTCTGTTTCTGTCTTTTCGTCTTTTCTTTTTTTCTCTTTTGTATCTTCTTTCCTTGTTCTTTCTTTCTCTCTTTCTTCTTTTCTTGTTCTTCTCTGTTCTTCTGTTCTTGTTCTTTTCTTTCTTTCTTGTTCTTTTTTTTTCTGTTCTTCTTTTTCTTTTCTGTTGTCTTTCTTGTCTTTCTTGTTTTCTGTCCTTTCTTCTTCTTGTTCTCTTTCTTGTTCTTCTTCTTCTTTCGTTCTTTTTCTTCTGTTTTCTTGCTTCTTCTTTTCTGTCTTGTTCTTCTTTTCTTCTTTTCTTGTTCTTGTTCTTTTCTTCTTTTGTTCTTCTTTTCTTTTCTTGTTCTTGTTCTTGTTCTTGTTCTTCTTGTTCTTGTTTTTTCTTCTTGTTCTTTCTTCTTTTCTTCTTTGTTCTTTTCTTTTTCTTTTCTTCTTCTTTTCTTGTTCTTCTGTTCTTGTTCTTGTTCTTGTTTTTCTTTGTTTTCTTGTTTCTGTTTTCTGTCTTCTTGTCTTGTCTTCTCTGTTCGTTCTTCTGTTCCTTGTTTTCTTGTTTTCTTTTCTTGTTGTGTTTGTTCTTTGTTTTTCTTCTTTTTTCTTCTGTTCTTTTGTTCTTCTTGTTCTTGTTCTTTCTGTTTCTTTTTCTTTTCTCTTTCTTTTCGTTCTTCTTGTTCTTCTTGTTCTTGTTCTTGTTCTTCTCTTGTTTCTTCTTCTTTTCTTTTCTTGTTCTTTTCTTTCTTTTCTCTTCGTTTTTCTTCTTGTTCTTTTTTTTTTTCTGTTCTTCTTCTTTTCTTCTTCTTGTTTTTCTGTTCTTTTCTTGTTCTTGTTCTTTTTTCTTGTTCTTCTTCTTCTTTTCTCTTCTTCTTCTTCTTGTTCTTCTTGTTCTTCTTGTTCTTGTTCTTTTGTTTTTGTTGTTTTTTCTTTTTTGTTCTTCTTCTTGTTCTTCTTCTTTTGTTCTTCTTGTTCTTGTTCTTGTTCTTCTTTTGTTCTTCTTCTTGTTCTTCTTTTCTTCTTCTCTTCTTCTTCTTCTCTTCTTCTTCTTCTTCTTCTTCTTTCTTCTTTTTTTCTTCTTCTTCTTCTTCTTCTTCTTCTTCTTCTTCTTTCTTCTTCTTCTTCTTCTTCTTCTTCTTCTTCTTCTTCTTCTTCTTTCCTTTCTTCTTTTCTTCTCTTCTTCTTCTTCTTTCTTTTCTTCTTCTTCTTCTTCTTCTTCTTCTTCTTTTCTTCTTCTTCTTCTTCTTTTCTTCTTCTCTCTTCTTCTTTCTTCTTCTTCTTTCTTCTTTCTTCTTTTCTTTCTTTTTCTTCTTTTTTTTCTTTCTTCTTCTTGTTCTTGCGTTCTTTCTTGTTTCTTCTTGTTGCTTCTTCTGTTCTTGTTCTTTCTTGTTCTCTGTTTCTTCGTTCTTGTCTTCTTGTTCTTGTTCTTGTTCTTGTCTTCTGTGTTCTTTCTTCTTTCTCTTCTTGTTGTTCTTCTTCTTGTTCTTCTTCTTTTGTTCTTCTTCTGTTTTTCTTGTTCTTCTTGTTCTGTTTCTTCTTCTTGTTCTTCTTGTTCTTCTTCTTCTTCTTTCTTCTTTCTGTTCTTCTTGTTCTTCTTGTTCATGTTCTTTTCTTGTTCTTCTTGTTCTTGTTCTTGTTCTTCTTCTTCTTTCTGTTCTTCTTGTTCTTGTTCTTGTTCTTCTTCTTCTTGTTGTTCTTCTTCTTGCTCTTCTTGTTCTTGTTCTTCTTCTTCTCTTCCTGTTCTTCTTCTTCTTCTCCTCCTCCTTATTGTTCTTCTTGTTATTGTTCTTCTTGTTCTTGTTCTTTTCTTGTTCTTCCTCTTCTTCTTTTTCTTCTTCTTTCTTCTTTCTTTTTTTTTTTTTCGTTCTTCTTCTTCAATGTGTCGGAGTTGCGTATCATCATCATTGTCATCATCACCTCTTCTTTGCCGTTTTCTGTTTTCTTTCTCCTCGTTGTCAGTCGTCTCTTTCTTCTTGTACAGTTCTCTTTTCTCCTTCCCCTCTTCTTGTACAGTTCTCTTTTCTCCTTCCCCTCTTTTTGTACAGTTCTCTTTTCCCCTTCCCCTCTTCTTGTACAGTTCTCTTTTCTCCTTCCCCTCTTCTTGTACAGTTCTCTTTTCTCCTTCCCCTCTTCTTGTACAGTTCTCTTTTCTCCTTCCCCTCTTCTTGTACAGTTCTCTTTTCTCCTTCCCTTCTTTTGTATAGTTCTCTTTTCTCCTTCCCCTCTTTTTGTACAGTTCTCTTTTCTCCTTCCCCTCTTCTTGTACAGTTCTCTTTTCTCCTTCCCCTCTTCTTGTACAGTTCTCTTTTCTCCTTCCCTTCTTTTTGTATAGTTCTCTTTTCTCCTTCCCCTCTTCTTGTACAGTTCTCTTTTCCCTTCCCCTCTTTTTGTACAGTTCTCTTTTCTCCTTCCCCTCTTCTTGTACAGTTCTCTTTTCTCTTTCCCCTCTTCTTGTACAGTTCTCTTTTCTCCTTCCCTTCTTTTTGTATAGTTCTCTTTTCTCCTTCCCCTCTTCTTGTACAGTTCTCTTTTCTCCTTCCCTCTTCTTGTACAGTTCTCTTTTCCCCTTCCCCTCTTTTTGTACAGTTCTCTTTTCTCCTTCCCCTCTCTTGTACAGTTCTCTTTTCTCTTTCCCCTCTTCTTGTACAGTTCTCTTTTCTCCTTCCCCTCTTTTTGTACAGTTCTCTTTTCTCCTTCCCCTCTTCTTGTACAGTTCTCTGTTCCCTTCCCCTCTTCTTGTACAGTTCTCTTTTCTCCTTCCCCTCTTTTTGTACAGTTCTCTTTTCTCCTTCCCCTCTTCCACTCCTCCTTTTAGGTTTTCTTCTTCTTATCATCATCATCATCTCCACCAACATCACCACCATAATCATCATCATCACCATCATAATCACTACTACTACCATTCTCCATGGCGATTTCTTGATCAAACGCATGGTTAGTGTCGAACAGAACTCTGTACCTTCCAAAGTTCATTGACCCTGAAACGGGATGGTCTGCACTTAGACGGTGTAACCTACTTAAAAAATGACCTTGAAACTGGAGCTTGATCATCCACACTAATATCTTTTCAAATCTAGATGGTCAAGCCATTCTAACATTCTCCGTTTTCATGCAAAAATAATCACTACAGAACATCCAGATTTGTATTCTTTAGGATCGTTTTGACCTTGAAGAAGGTTCACTGTTACTGTTTTGTTTGTTTGTTTGTTTGTTTGTTTGTTTGTTTGTTTGTTTGTTTGTTTGTTTGTTTGTTTGTTTGTTTGTTTGTTTGTTTGTTTGTTTAAAGCCCAGCCGACTGCATACAGCCATATCTGGGTATAATCGTTTCAAAAGATACACAAGACTTCAACAGAGAAAAAAAATTAATTATACATATGAATGCATTCGCGCGCATAATCTAAGGAGATGCCCCTGGCGTTGACCTCTCTGTCGAATTTATCGCACAGAGGATTTAAAAAGCAAACCTGAATACAAATCTAAACATAACTAAAACATATGTAAACACGGGCCTAACCGACATAAAATTGCTTCAGCATATCTCATTCCCCTAGAGCCAAAACTGCACTTAATACATGTATCCAATTATCAATCCTAAGAGAAAGTATGTAAGACTTTATCGAACATATACAGGTAAACGGATCAGCAGGGCAGAAAACAATCGGAAGAAATAACAAAGCAAAAGAGGAAGAAAGAAAGAAAGTGACAGAAAAAAGGAAATTTCTAGCACAAAATTTCCAGACGGTGGGGGTACTGTTTATACTGAAAGAGCCCCCGGCATCCCCATGGGGGTGAAGAAGGTTCAGCTGAAATAAACTTGACGTGCAACAAGGACATTGGTACACAGTCACACAAATGAAAACATATTTCAAATATTGACAAAAGTTCCCGAGATAGTTCTTTTTACATACCTTCCTCAAAAAGTGCTAACTTTTTTATTGGTCAGTAATACTTCCTCAAAAGTGCTAACTTTTATTGGTCATAATGACTTCACTTTCATTGTCATTACGCATTCGGAATTAATCAACAATCTATAACTTTGACCAAAATTTGGTAAAGACTTATAATACACACACGCACTACACACATGCACACACATACACATACACGCGCGGGCTAGAGAAGAGACAGACAGAGAGAGACAGAGACAGAGAGACAGGCAGACAATCAGACAGACAGACGGCAGACAGAACAGACAGACAGAGCGGGATGCACAGAGACAGATGGCTAAAACCTGACAGCGACTAAGATTTTAGTTGTAAGCACTTCTGCTGGCATTGTCACGTATTTTTGACGGCCAGTGTACTGTTCACTTTTCAGCCCAGAAAAACAGACATTGTACGGGTGCATCACGTAGCAATGTTCACATGCCTGACACGGACAGCCACGTACATGTGGTATACTTAAATGAGGTGTGAACAGGCGAGAATGGTGGGTATTTGTGCAGGTGTGGAGAAAAATACCTGGTCTTATATTTAAGTGTGTAGGGCAACCTTTCTCTCTCTCTGTGTCTCTCTCTGTCTCTGTCTCTCTCTCTCTTTTGTCTCTTCTGTCTCTCTGTCTCTCTCTCTCTCTCTCTCTCTCTCTCTCTCTCTCTCTCTCTCTCTCTCTCTCTCTCTCTCTCTCTCTGCCTCTGTCTCCTTCTCTGTCTGTTTCTGTTTCTCTCCGTTTCTCTCTGTCTCTCTGTCTCTGTCTATCTCTGTCTTTCTGTCTCCCTGTCTCTCTGTTTCTCAGTCTGTCTCTGCGTCTCTGTCTCTCTTTGTCTCTGTCTCTGTCTGTCCCTCTCTCTCTCACTGTCTATGTCTGTCTGTGTGTTTGTCTGTCTGTCTGTGTCTCTGCCTGTCTCTTTGTCTGTCTGTCTGTCTGTCTGTCTTCTCTCTCTCTCTTCTTCCTCTCTCTCTCTCTCCTCTCTCTCTCTCTCTCTCTCTCTCCTCTCTCTCTCTCTCCGCTTCTGTCTTCCTTCCTGTCTGATATTCTGTTTCTCTCCGTTTACTCTCTGTCATCATTCTAAGTCATTTCCCTTGTACTGTTCCCATGTCTCCTGTTTCAATCTGTCTCTGCTCTCTGTACTTTTGTCTCTGTCTCTGTCAGTACCCTCTCTCGTAACATATTCTATGTCTGCTGTGTGTTGTCTGTCTGTCTGTGTCTGCTGTCTCTTGTTTCGTTGTCGTCTGTCTCTCTCTCTCTCTCTCTTCCTCTCTTTCCTTCTCCTCTCTCTCTCCCCTCCGCTATCTTCTCTAACTATTGATATATTATTATTTACAATGCAAACATATACGAAGATAGTTGCCATATAACAAAGTGCACAAAAGATATACTTAATGTAACAGTGAACTTTATTGTGAACAAAATACACGTTGTAACTTATTCTCTTAAACACAGCATATCGTTCTGATTATTAAGAATGGACTAGCAAAAATTTATTCTGGCATTATACGAGCGTGCTGTTGAATTTTGAATCTCATGTTTTGAAAATAAGTGTGTTCGGAGCACATTCAGCAATTTTTCAGTACTTGATAGGCTAAAAATAATCTTGCAAGGTTCGTTATAAGATCAAATATCTAATCTCTTTTTAGACTAACAGCGAAGAATAACTCTGCAATGTTTCGTGAGGTTTTAACTTTGAAGGTATTTTTGGTATTTTCATCTATTAAATGTTCTAAATAGTATTTTGTGTTCTTGTTGTTGTTGTTTTGTTTTGTTTTACTACTCATACAGTAGCGACAGTATACATCAAAGTTGGCCTATATTAAAGTTAACGTCGACACCATTGGAAAAAAAAGTTTCGTGTCATCTCTGTCTCTGTCTCTGTCTCTGTCTCTGTCTCTCTGTCTCTCTCTCTCTCTCTCTCTCTCTCTCTCTCTCTCTCTCTCTCTCTCTCTCTCTCATTGTCTCTGTCTCTGTCTTGTGTCTGTCTGTGTCGGTCTCTGTCTATGTCCGTCTTTGTCTCTGTCTCTGTCTCTCTTCCTCTCTCTCTCTATCTCTCTCTCTCTCTCTCATTCTCTCTCTCTTTCACTCACACACACACACACACACACACACACACACACACACACATCACACACACACACACACACACACACACACACACACACACACACACACACACACACACACACACACACACACACACACACACACACACACAGAGCTAATTTGCTCAATCAAACGGATTTCATTAACCATGCAGTTTGCGGGAACCGTGAAAATAGTTTTCTTCCTGTTCCTTTCCGAGCATTCGCACCATTGCACTCGCCTCGCCACTACTGTCACATTGATTGCATACTTGCTTACACCTTTTGTAAAGGCGGAACAACACAAAACATGCAGTCTGCAATTATGTGTTTGCCGTACTGGTCTATATTGTTTCGATCAAACTCAAGGTATGTAACGTAAGTGGCTTTTATTCATTACAATTAAGCAATTGTTGTTTTGTGCGTTTTCAGTAGACTTTTTCTCGAACGCGCCTCATGCACTCTGTCTTTGTCTCTGTCTGTCTGTCTCTCTGTCTGTCTGTCTGCCTCTCTGTCTCTCTGTCTCTCTCTCTGTCTCTCTCTGTCTCTCTCTGTCTGTCTGTCTCTCTCTCTCTTTCTCTCTCTCTCTCTCTCTCTCTCTCTCTCTCTCTCTCTCTCTCTGTGTGTGTGTCTACTTCTTTCTTTCTTTCTTTTTCCTCTCTCTGTCTCTCTCCCTCTTTCTCTTCGTCTCTCTCTTCCTCTCTCTCTCTCTCTCTCTCTCTCTCTCTCTCTCTCTCTCTCTCTCTCTCTCTCTCTCTCTTTCTCTCTTTTCCACATCCGTAAAAATGTTCCATTATACTTGTTTGTTTGTATATGTGTTTGTTTTGTTTTCGTTTATTTTTAAGGCATGTTTTCGGGTTAGCAACGGTAAGGTTGAAAAATGGCTTAAAGCCAGAAACTGTGACTGCAGGATAATAAAACGTGACTTCCTCTGTATGTCATTGACTCGGTGTTCAGTGGTTGCCTCCAGCTCTACAAAGATAAGACCCCAACAGTGGGCAGAGGTAAACGGCTTAACTTTGTACGTAACCAAAAACACAGTGTATCCACTTTCATAACCTCAGACAATTTATATTTTGCTGACTCTGAAATCCATTTGCACTTGCTGTAGATAAGATTCAGTACTGAATCTTCTAGTATGGCACAAATGTTTGTGGCAACAGGAAGAAGTTGGCTCCGCTCAGATTCCCTGCCTCCGTTTTCTGGAGAAAAAGTTTTGCTTCTTTTCTTAGACTGGCCCACTCCTGTACGTGACAGTGCACTCTGTAAGTGTGGTACCAAGCACTCCTGTACGTGACAGTACACTCTGTAAGGGTGGTACCAAGCACTTCTGTACGTGACATTGCACTCTGTAAGGGTGGTACCAAGCACTCCTGTACGTGACAGTGCACTCTGTAAGGGTGGTACCAAGCACTTCTGTACGTGACAGTGCACTCTGTAGGGATGGTACCAAGCACTCCTGTACGTGACAGTACACTCTGTAAACTCCTGTACGTGACAGTGAACTCTGTAGGGTGGTACCAAGCACTCCTGTATGTGACAGTACACTGTAGGGATGGTACCAAGCACTCCTGTACGTGACTGTGCACTGTAGGGATAGTACCAAGCACCCCTGTACGTGACAGTGCACTCTGTAGGGGTGGTACCAAGCACTCCTGTACGTGACAGTGCAGTCTGTAGGGATAGTACCAAGCACTCCTGTACGTGACAGTACACTCTGTAGGGGTGGTACCAAGCACTCCTGTACGTGACAGTACACTCTTTAGGGGTGGTACCAAGCACTCCTGCACGTGACAGTACACTCTGTAGGGGTGGTACCAAGCACTCCTGTACGTGACAGTACACTGTAGGGATAGTACCAAGCACTCCTGTACGTGACAGTGCACTCTGTCGGGATAGTACCAAGCACTCCTGTACGTGACAGTACACTCTGTGGGGATGGTACCCAGCACTCCTGTACGTGACTGTACACACTGTGGGGATGGTACCAAGCACTCCTGTACGTGACAGCACACTGTAGGGATAGTACCAAGCACTCCTGTACGTGACAGTGCACTCTGTAGGGATAGTACCAAGCACTCCTGTACGTGACAGTGCACTCTGTAGGGGTGGTACCAAGCACTCCTGTACGTGACAGTGCACTCTGTAGGGGTGGTACCAAGCACTCCTGTACGTGACAGTACACACTGTAGGGTGGTACCAAGCACTCCTGTACGTGACAGTGCACTCTGTAGGGATGGTACCAAGCACTCCTGTAGGTGACTACACTCTGTAGGGAGGTACCAAGCACTCCTGTACGTGACAGTACACTCTGTAGGGGTGGTACCAAGCACTCCTGTACGTGACAGTGCACTCTGTAGGGATGGTACCAAGCACTCCTGAAGATGACTACACTCTGTAGGGGTGGTACCAAGCACTCCTGTACGTGACAGTGCACTGTAGGGGTGGTACTAAGCACTCCTATACGTGACTGTACACACTGTAGGGATGGTACCAAGCACTCCTGTACGTGACAGTGCACTCTGTAGGGCTGGTACCAAGCACTCCTGTAGGTGACTACACTCTGTAGGGTGGTATCAAGAACTCCTGTACGTGACAGTACACTGTAGGGATGGTACCAAGCATTCCTGTACGTGACAGTACACTGTAGGGTGGTACCAAGCACTCCTGTGCGTGACAGTACACTCTGTTGGGGTGGTACCAAGCACTCCTGTACGTGACAGTACACTGTAGGGGTGGTACCAAGCACTCCTGTACGTGACAGTACACTGTAGGGGTGGTACCAAGCACTCCTGTACGTGACAGTATACTGTAGGGTGTTACCAAGCACTCCTATACGTGACAGTATACTGTAGGGGTGGTACCAAGCACTCTTGTACGTGACAGTACACTCTGTAGGGGTGGTACCAAGCACTCCTGTACGTGACAGTACACTCTGTAGGGGTGGTACCAAGCACTCCTGTACGTGACAGTACACTGTAAGGGTGGTACCAAGCACTC
>CM060305.1:144937791-144942791 GCA_030674185.1 Monoplex corrugatus
AAGAACTGATTAACTCCCGGTTACTTCCTGCCCAGCTCATCAAATCGCCGTCACTAGTCACATTCACATTCAATGAAGTCACACTCATCACACCCGTTACACTTGACAACGCCAGTGCCGCGTATTAACCCTTTGACTCCCTCACCCTATCCACTAGCATCCTACATCGTCATCAGTGATAACGAAGCTAAAATTTAAACCTTTTGACTCCCTCACCCTATCCACCAGCTTCCTGCAGTAAGCTGGTGGATGCAGGAAGCTGGTGGATAGGATAGGGAGTCAAAGGGTTGTTTTTACAGATGGTGATAGGGTGCGGATGTCAAAGGGTTAAATTGTACAATTTCGTCGCCACCAGCATCTCTATCCGGTCGTAAAGATATGTCCGTGGAGATCTCATTCACGGAAAGTGATATCAGTGTTGGTCAGAAACATTTGAAACGCTACCTCATTCCTAGAAGATTTTCATCACATTGACCAAAATGACATACTGTAGAATTGCAATCTTTTTATTTGATATATAAGTACGGTCACGTAGCGCTCTCACTGGCAGCTTTCGTCTAATATCACTCGTAGTGAAAAGACGTTAAATCAAAGAACGAACGAACGCGCTGGTAGCTTGCTAAAGCAATATCTCATGCTAAAAAGAATAAATAAAAAAAAATATCCTTCCACCTTTTCAGAAGAAACTTTCTGAAGTGATTGTTCGTTTTCTTGTTAGCATTATCGGTATTACATCTCCTAGGCCAATTGCAGCTGAAATCCAGTGTGTTTATAGCCTCTTTCTACTAATAAAGACTGGGCGGTGGACCAACGGCACGAGTAATTCTGTGTGCTGCAAGTCAGTAATTTCATCACAAACTTTGTCCTCAGAAATACTTTTTGAAGTTTTCTAGTTTCAGAACTCAATCTATAGAAACTGAAGAGGGAACTATCCATCTGGTATTTTGAGTATGCATTTTTGGCAAGGTTGTACAGGACGTGGGACAGGGCGTAAAAAAAACAAAATACAAAAATTGAACAGGATGGGTCTCAGACACAACCCTGTCTAAAGCCATTGGAAATTGTTGGATGGGTCGGTACTATCACAGCTGGGAAGGACTGAGCCAGCCGTGCCATCATGGAAGAGGTGGAGAGTTCTGATAAAGCTTGGGGAAGCCAGACCTTATTACGATGATTTGAAGTGCTTTCCTGTTGACTGCGGAAGTATAAAGACGTTAATCCGATAACACAAATAGGAATCGATGCCAAGGCTATGATAGATCAGAAGATAATTGAGTTGCTCATCGATGTTAATGATGATACTAATGATACTATTACTGCTTCTTCTACTACTACTGCCTCTACTACTACTACTAATAGCAATAACAAGAAGAAGAATGATGATAATGATAATGATCATAATGTTAACATTTATTATGATGATAATTATAATGATAACAAGAACAATATTGTGATAATGATGATGATGATAAATGGAAATTATCAAGAAAACTACTCCAAGTGCCTTAGAAAAGGAAATGATAAGATATAACGAAGATGTGTGCAATACGTATTATATTCCACGCCACACATTGAATCAATATTACACATTTACCAGAATGCCCCTAGCAAACTATAGATAGATAGATAGATAGATAGATGATAGATAATAGATGATAGATATAGATAGATAGATAGATAGATAGATGATAGATAGATAGATAGATAGATAGATAGATAGATAGATAGATAGATAGATAAAATAGATGATAGATAGATAGATAGATAGACAGATAGACAGATAGATAGATAGATAGATAGATAGATAGATAGATAGATAGATAGATAGATAGATAGATAGATAGATAGACAGATAGATAGATAGATAGATAGATAGATAGATACACACACACTGCAATGCCAGCAGTCGATATTCAGGGGAAAAGATACACAAAACAAATATACACATCCAGATTTCACTATCTATATTTGCATGTACATACGTACATGCACATTTTCATACCACCCACGTGAAAGACCCTGTACTGTTTAGATGGACATCGACAGCCAGACCTATTACTGAGGGAAGAGGGAAGTTTTAAGGACAGATTGAGGTAATGTGAGGGAGCTGAGTATTGGAGGTTGTTAGGGAGTCTGTTCCATGTCACTGGGGCCTGTTAAGCTCTTAGTTCTGGCATAAGGTATCTTGAGAATTTGAGTATCAGAGAAACACGGAGGTAACGAGACGGACTATTGAGGAAGATACTGTGATCCAGAGCCACTGATAGCAGAAAACGTCAGAGTGAATACATTGTAGTCGTTTCGATCAGAAACAGGCAACAAGAGTGGAGAATGAAGAAGAAGAGAAACGTGATTAGATATAGATGCTCTGCGTGTAAGCCCGGTAAACATTAAATTGGAATCGTTGAAGTCTGCCTCACAGATATTTAGGAAGACCAGCCAAAAGAGAATTACAGTAACCCCACCGTGACAGGACATGTTTTGGTTGCATCAACAAAGAGATAGTGACGGACAGAACTGATCCTACGTAATTCCGGATGAGCAACTTTACAGACGTGTTGAATGTGATGCTGAAAGGAAAGAGACAAGTCAAGTATCACACCAAAACTGTTAACAGAAGAAGAAAAGGTAACAAATGTGTAATTGATCAGATTAGAATCAGGAAGAGGAGGAGGCTGTTGAAGAAATGCAGTATTATTATAACTATCTTGCAAACACCGGACATGACTAGCCTCTTTGGTTTTCCCACTGTTTACCTCTTTCTTCCTCTCTCTAACCCCTACCTTTCCCCTCCAACTCTAAAGCAAACAGCACTCATGAAAGGTGCCAGATGTCGGCAGCACGTGCAGACCGTGTAACAGTCAAAGGCTGTTAATGTGGGCTGCGGGGGAGTCCAGGGACTGCCCGCCTCCTCCCACTGACAGTGATTGAGCACGTTCTTTCTCTCGTGACGTGCTGTGGTGATAGCACTAACACCTCCCAACAACACGAGTCACTTGGGACCCAACCATCATTTTCACTTTCGCTGAGAACGATATCGCAGACGATATCGCAGTACAAGGCCAATCAACTTTGTCCTTCTGGAGTACTCTCTGTGAGACACACATACTTTCTTTGAGACATCCTTCACGTAGCCTCGGTGGTGCCACGCGTTCAGAAATCATCCAACTGTTCTTATGCTGTCTTCAGCAAACGAAACTGAAACTAAGACAGATGAAGTCTTTCAAAAAAGATATGCCTTGCGAAAACGTGGCACCCGTATAAGCTATAGAAAAGGAGAAAATGCTCTCATAAGAATTCAGAAGAACAAAAATCTACTACAATCCATTCATGGGGTATATCTCGCATTAAAGCAAGTAATTAATGTGTAAAACAAAATGTGGTTTGCTAAAACGCAGCGCTAAAATAGACCGGAAAAGGGGAAGAATTTCTCATCAGAATTCAAGATATACGCTAAATGGTTTATCAAGACGTTAAATAATTTATCAAACGTATCAAGACTATGCTCTAACAAATGTGGCAGCTGTTTAGCTCGTAGGTGTTTACAGAGTGCACTCAGTCACACGCCTGGAACTGTACCCAGTAGTCTTGGGTCAGGTACTTCTTCCTGCGAGATAAAGAACGAAGCGGAATGCCAATGGTTACCTGTTAATGTCCTTGCACTCATACACCGGCCTCTCCTCTCTACAACGCAGGTCGGGTGCTGTCAACGTGAGGAATTGCAGGCTAACCCTTTCACTACATGCACTGGTAGACATGGTGAGGGAGTGACAAGGTTAAATGGGTAAGGTTGGGGATTGAAATGGTGGTCACTACAAGTGGGATAGGCCCCCATGACTGAGGGTCAGGAACTTGAACCTGACAGCCCCATGATGGATGGAACCATTCCCATCTCCATAGCAGAACTGTCAGATCCCAGATAAACCTTGATTCTGGCCTCTGCTCTTTACCTGGGTCTGCGTGAGAAGTACGCAAATGATGTCATCTCATATATGCTACATGCAAGGTAGGATAAAGGTTCTAAGGATGGATAGATAGATAGATAGATAGATAGATAGATAGATAGATAGATAGATAGATACATACATACATACATACATACATACATACATACATACATACATACATACATACATATGATAGATAGATAGATAGATAGATAGATAGATAGATAGATAGTAGATAGATAGATAGATAGATAGATAGATAGATAGATAGATAGATAGATGAATAATAATATATAATAATATACAATATACAATATTTTATATAGCGCAAAATCTTGATAAAATCAAATCTAAGCGCTAAAACAGACATACACGCACGCACGCACACACACGCACGCACGCACGCACGCACGCACGCACGCACGCACACACACACACACACACACACACACACACCACACGCACACGCACACGCACACGGTTATAAATGGGGAGAAAGAATAAAAGCAATGGAAAATTATAGAGAGCATATTATATACAATTATATATTACAATGTGATTCCCCTCCGAGTGGAGACAGGCTGCAAAGGGGATTGAGTGAGGTCAGGATTTTATGCAGAGGAGAAAAGGTGAGTTTTGAGAGCGAACTTGAAGGAGACAAAAGTAGGTTGCTGACGGACTGAGAGAGGAAGTTTGTTCCAGGAAAGTGGACCAGAAACAGAGAAGGCTCGTGGACCATAGGTATTGAGCTTAGTGCGTGGAAAGCGAAAAGTCAGAGGATCGGAGGCAGAGCGGAGGGTACGTGAGGGAACATAGATCTCAAGTAGGCTTGACAGGTAATCGGGGGCTGCGTTATTGAGGCTTTTGTAGCACATGGTGTCTAGTTTGTACTGTATGCGCTTTGATACAGGGAGCCAGTGAAGTTGTGCCAGGAGAGGAGATAGATACAAACAAATAGATAGCTAGACAGACAGATAGATAGATAATAGATAGATAGATAGATAGATAGATAGATAGATAAATAAATAGATAGATAGATAGATAGATAGATAG
>CM060305.1:144947791-144950291 GCA_030674185.1 Monoplex corrugatus
GGTGCATAGCCATACTAAATATGTGTATAACCAGAGATAAAATATGTGAGGTGTATAGCCAGAGTAAATCTGTAAGGTGTATAACCAGAGATAAAATATGTGAGGTGTATAGCCAGATTAATCTGTAACGTATATAGCCAATGTAAATCTGTGAGGTGTATAGCCATTGTAAATCAGTAAGGTGTATAGCCATTGTAAATCTGTGAGGTGTATAGCCATTGTAAATGTGTGAGGTGTACAGCCATTGTAAATCTGTGAGGTGTATAGCCATTGTAAATCTGTGAGGTGTATAGCCATTGTAAATCAGTAAGGTGTATAGCCATAGTAAATCTGTGAGGTGTATAGCCATAGTAAATCTGTGAGGTGTATAGCCATTGTAAATCTGTGAGGTGTATAAACCAGAGTAAACCTGTGAGGTGTATAGCCAGAGTAAATCTGTGAGGTGTATAGCCATTGTAAATCAGTAAGGTGTATAGTCAGAGTAAATCTATGAGGTGTATAGCCATTGTAAAATCTGTGAGGTGTATAGTCAGTAAATCTGTGAGGTGTATAGCCATTGTAAATCAGTAAGGTGTATAGTCAGAGTAAATCTATGAGGTGTATAGCCATTGTAAATCTGTGAGGTGTATAGCCAGAGTAAACCTGTGAGGTGTATAACCATAGTAAATCTGTGAGGTGTATAACCAGAGTAAATCTGTGAGGTGTATAGCCATTGTAAATCAGTAAGGTGTATAGTCAGAGTAAATCTATGAGGTGTATAGCCATTGTAAATCTGTAACGTATATAGCCAATGTAAATCAGTAAGGTGTATAGTCAGAGTAAATCTGTGAGGTGTATAGCCATTGTAAATCAGTAAGGTGTATAGCCATAGTAAATCTATGAGGTGTATAGCCATAGTAAATCTGTGAGGTGTATAGTCAGAGTAAATCTGTGAGGTGTATAGCCATTGTAAATCAGTAAGGTGTATAGCCATAGTAAATCTATGAGGTGTATAGCCATGGTAAATCTGTGAGGTGTATAGTCAGAGTAAATCTGTGAGGTGTATAGCCATTGTAAATCAGTAAGGTGTATAGTCAGAGTAAATCTATGAGGTGTATAGCCATGGTAAATCTGTGAGGTGTATAGTCAGTAAATCTGTGAGGTATGTAGCCATTGTAAATCCGTGAGGTGTATAGCCATGGTAAATCTGTGAGGTGTATAGCCAGAGTAAATCTGTGAGGTGTAAAGCAATCTAAATCTGTGAGGTGTATAGCCAGAGTAAATCTGTGAGGTGTAAAGCAATGTAAATCTGTGAGGTGTATAGTCAGAGTAAATCTGTGAGGTGTATAGTCAGATTGAATCTGTGAGGTGTATAGTCAGTAAATCTGTGAGGTGTATAGTCAGAGTAAATCTTTGAGGTGTATAGTCAGAGTAAATCTGTGAGGTGTACAGTCAAAGTAAATCTGTGAGGTGTATAGTCAAAGTAAATCTGTGAGGTGTATAGTCAAAGTAAATCTGTGAGGTGTATAGTCAGAGTAAATCTTTGAGGTGTATAGTCAGAATAAATCTGTGAGGTGTATAGTCAGAGTAAATCTGTGAGGTGTATAGCCAGAGTAAAACTGTGAGGTGTAAAGCAATGTAAATCTGTGAGGTGTACAGTCAGAGTAAATCTGTGAGGTGTATAGTCAGAGTAAATCTTTGAGGTGTATAGTCAGAGTAAATCTGTGAGGTGTATAGTCAGAGTAAATCTGTGAGGTGTATAGTCAGAGTAAATCTTTGAGGTGTATAGTCAGAGTAAATCTGTGAGGTGTATAGTCAGAGTAAATCTGTGAGGTGTATAGTCAGAGTAAATCTGTGATGTGTATAGTCAGAGAAATCTTGAGGTGTATAGTCAGAGTAAATCTTTGAGGTGTGTAGTCAGAGTGAATCTGTGAGGTGTATAGCCATGGTAAATCTGTGAGGTGTATAGTCAGTAAATATGTGAGGTGTATAGCCATGTAAATCTGTGAGGTGTATAGTCAGTAAATATGTAAGGTGTATAGCCATTGTAAATCTGTGAGGTGTATAGCCATGGTAAATCTGTGAGGTGTATAGTCAGTAAATATGTGAGGTGTATAGCCATTGTAAATCCGTGAGGTATATAGCCAGAGTAAAATCTCTGAGGTATACAGCCAGTGCAAAGGTAGCAAATGACTCAGTTGCGTCTCAACGAACAGAACGGAATTTCTCATGACAGCCGTTTTCCGCACGTTGAATTTTTTAAAAATAATTTGGCTTTCAAATCCTACCAAGTTAAAGTTGATCCAATGACGGATTATGGTAAAGAGACACTGCTCCCCCCCCCACCCCCCTTTTAAGCAATGATAAAACATACAAAGGCTGCTTACCCTTTGGTCAAGAACATGACATGGTACGATTTTCAAAATGAAAAGGGAAAGAGTTAATCTCTTCTCTCGATTCATCAAAAGGGGCAGTTTGAGAATGTATAGAGTTTGATGAAAAGGATTTACAGTCTTCTCCT
>CM060305.1:144955291-144965291 GCA_030674185.1 Monoplex corrugatus
CTGCATGGTTGAAGCTTTTATTTCCTTCTTGTATGATGCTGGCAATTAACACACTGAAACGTCTCGAATAGTTTTCTTGGAGCTCCAATGTTTATTCCATTGTCTCCTCCATATAACACAAGAGATGATCTTCGTTCTGCCTTATGGTGCCAATCATCTTCTCTCTTTCGCGCTCGTTTTCTTTGATGGATTCGGTTTTGTTAATCAAACTAGAAACTTGATCTTGTAGTTTGCTTGTTTGTGTCTTGTGTCTTAACGCTTTGTTCTAGTGATAACAATCCACACATGCTGAACTTTTTCAAAGCGATGGACACATACCTACAGGGAAGGTAAAACTTGAATAATACCGTCCCAAACAGTTTTTGTTCTTACATATATGTATTGAAGAATGCTTCTTCAAATTTTCAGCGAATTTCTTCCATTCTCAGGATTAACTTCAGAGTTTGCACACTCGTCTTGTCATCAATCAATTTATTTAGCTTGACTTCTGTTAGAGCGTTCTGTTTGTCAATTTTTCTTTGGAACGTAAACATCAAATGTTCAGTAGCAGGCACTTGATCAGAAACATCACGGTCAGTATTTACCTGTCGAGGATCTGGGTAGATTCCACGTCTCCACAGAGAGATAGAAAGCCTGTCAGAAACACGAGGATAATCCATATTATGATAACATGAGGTGACCCTCCCCTCCCCCCCCCCCCTCCATGTACTGTAAATCCACATCTTCCTTGAAGCATTTGCAAGGCCAGTGTTTTCTTAGAGTACAAAGTAAGTGGAGATTACAATCATCTGCATCAAAACTTGAAAGGAAGTTGTAAAATACAATTCAGACTTGGTGTTGTCCTTTTGTTTTGTTGCGTTTTGTTTTGGTTTTGTTTTGGTTTGGTTTGTTTGTTGTTTTGTTTTAAGTGCTCCAATTTTTCTCGGATGCGTGCACGCACGTTCTTTTACCTACATTGTGTAGGTGGTAGGTTGCTGCACAATCTGCATATTCCGTCTTTAGTGGGCATACATGCTGACACTGACATATTTGATATTTCGCACTTGTATACACAAAAGGGGAATTCAAGCACTGACAGATCTGCAAGCATTGCAGTTTTTCTAAGATGTGTGTTTGCATGTGGTGTTGCCCATATTGTGCACGCAGTTTGTTGTTGCACTGTCTGCACACTATGTCTTTGGTAGGCCTGTGTACTGGTTGTTTTCGTGTTTTCATAAGGACAGCCACCACTGACATTTACATGATTTTGACCTTAACATGAACATTCTTTTCTTCAAAATGAAATATGAAACATCAAAATTTCTGAAAATTTATATACAAATACATACATGATATCAAGTAATTATGTATTAATTTACCATAACAATTTTCCCATGCACATAATAGAATAAACACATGATAACACAGCAAGAACGATTTTTAACAAATAAAACTGTGAACTTTCCTGTCTTTTGTGTCCTTAGTGGCACTCATAATTATTTGACTGATATTCTGTAATGTCAGTTAAAACAACATAGCTAATGGCAATGTACAGTCGATGTTAAAAATGATGACACAAAGAATAGAACATCAACAAAATCTCAAGGTCCAGTCTAAACAAACTCTGATATTGAAACGTTTTCTGAATAAGCTGTGTATACTTCATTTCCGAATGATACATGTTTTCAATGTTGTAGTCGTTTTGCTAGGCTTTCAGAGGAGTTATTCACATCGAATGACTTTCATAAATTGTGTTGACAAACGCAAATGTCACAGCTATCAATTCTTCTCTCTACAAATGAAAAACATCAAGAGTTAGTGCTTTCATCAAAGCAACCAGCTTGGTCAACTACAACCATGGCATCCTGTTTGTCTCACCAATGAACTGGAGCGAGCACATCCAACACATTGCAGGGTACCCTCCACGCTCCAGGCATTCATCACATCCTTCGCGTTGCTCCCAAGGGAATGGACATGGACCAAACTGCACGTAGGCCGACAGGTCTTCCAAGGAGAACTGGGCATCAAAGACAAGGAGAAGAAGAGAAAAACAGACAGAAGACACAGTGTGTGTGTAAGTATGTGGGGGTAGGGGAGGGGTGCGTGTGGGAAAGTAAACAATCACATTGTCCAGTTTCTTTCTACACCATGCAGTCCACGCTTTGAATTTTGCAGCAGACAGCTATATTATGTAACTGCACTTTCAGAACTTTAATTATCTGCACGTGACCGTTTTTGTATGAAAGCTCAATGCCAAGTTCTCTCTCTCTCTCTCTCTCTCTCTCTCTCTCTCTCTCTCTCTCTCTCTCTCTCTCTCTCTCTCTCATTATTTAGCAGATAACAAATTATCAATGATGTAAGAAAAGACAATTTTCTATACTTGCAATGAAAGTTCGTCTTCTCAAAAACAGTTATACACTCTCAAACAATCTAGAAATTGTTATTCAAATACATTACACCAAGTTAGAATATGCTGTAATTTACTGCAAAAATTTTTCCTCCTCATTCAGTTACTGAACATGTAATAGAACTGACATATATTTACACGGCAAAAATCTCTTTTTTAATAAAATGAACTATGTATTTTTACATGTTTTCTGTTCCTAATGACACTTACAACTGTTTAAACAATATTCTTTAATGCAAAGTAAAAATAACATATTCAGTTCATTACAACGTTGAATCAATGTTAAAATGAAAATGTACACACAAACACTGAGAAATCAACAAAACCTCAAAGGTCACACAAAGTTTTGAGTCTTAGTCTCAAATGAATTCAGATATGAAAACCATTTCTGAATAAACTGTATATTCTTCATTTCCAAACGATATATTTTTTATTTTTTTTTATTTTTAGTGAATGTCCAAATCTTTCCAAGGAGTTATTCACGCCCAACAACTTTCCTGAACTGTGTTGACAAAGGGGAACTTCACAGCTATCAGCTTTTCTTTCAGCAAATGAAAACATCATGGCTCAGCACTTTCATCAATCCAAGTAGACTGGCCAACTACAACTCTGGCATCCGGTTTGTCTCACCTATGAACAGGAGCGAGCACATCCAACACCTTGCGGGGTAGCCACCACGCTCCAGGCATTCATCGCGTCCTTCCCTCGGCCCCCAAGGGAGTAGACAAGGCCCTGACTGCACGTAGGTCAGCACATGATCTCAGAAGAGCTGGGCATCAAAGACAGAGAAGAGAAACACAGTCAGAGAGAGTATGCGTGATGCATGTGTGTGTGGCAGTGGTGGTGGTGATGGAGGTGGTGGGGATGAGTGTTCGTTTGTAAACAATGGCATTGTCCAGTATCTTTCTTTTCCATGAAATCCACACTTGACAGCCATATACAATGCATTTTAAGAGTACAATTGCCCGCATGATCATTTTAGTTTGAACATGGGACACAAAACTCTCTCTCTCTCTCTCTCTCTCTCTCTCTCTCTCTCTCTCTCTCTCTCTCTCTCTCTCTCTTTTCTGTGTGTGTGTGTGTGTGTGTGTGTGTGTGTGTGTGTGTGTGTGTGTGTGTGTGTGTGTGTGTGTATGTGTGTGTGTGTGTGTGTGTGTGTTTGTAAAATAATGTGCAGTGACATTTTTAAAAAAAGCGAGCTTATATTTGATTGAATCTTCTTGTAAGTCTCTTTTTTCTTAATACACATAACTAGGTATCGTGATTTTTGTTGTTTGCATACTGTTCAGTCAACAACCCTGACAATGACCTATGTGAAAGTCCAAGTAGTAAACACTGAAGATGGATTGGCTGCTTGTAAACAGACAAGATAAGATCGTCAGAGTAAGAGGCGTGCTGCAGAGATAAAGAGACACGTCCTTCATCTGTGACAGAAAAGGGGAGGTAAATGCTGGCATGTCTGTCACGGAGTTAACTGGACACTTGACCCTTAAATGGTATTTATGTCCAAATTCAGTTCTCTCCCCTCTCCCCAGACTGTCAGTTTGCCAACTGCTAGAAAGTGTCAGCAATCAGTTTTGTTTGAAGTGTTAGCAGAATTACAAAGGTTTTTGCCTTTTGAAATTGTGAAAATAATCTTTTCAGTGTAGGAATCCTGAAATAGTGATAATTATTTTGTGGCAACACAATACAAGTTCCCTGATCTCGCTGCACGTTTGAACAGAGATGGGATGATTGTTTGCCTGAACCGTGACGAACAGACAGACATACAGACAGAGATGTGGATGAGAGAGATAGACAGACAGATAGACAGAGAGAGAGGGTAGAATACCTGGATGATTGGCAACGAAAAATAAGCCCAAAGTAGCTGCAACGTTATAGCGGCTGCCCAACGTGAATTGCGTCACACACACACACACACACACACACACACACACACACACACACACACACACACACACACACACACACACACACACACACACACACACACACACACACACACACACCAGCACACACACACACACACACACACACTAAAACTAAAACTAAAACAAAGAGGATACATTTCCAAAATCCATGGAAAAAGATATTCATGAAAATCCATGAAGTACAAAAATATAATAAATAAAATGGTTATAAATTTGTATTCTTGAAAGCTTTCTGGAAGTAGTGTCATCTTGAAAGAAATAAGACTGGTAAATAGTCTTTATTATGATATCTGTTTGGAAGTAAAGGAAAGCATTGATCATAAATTTTGGAAGTTTTTGCATGTCAAGGGATTCTGGGAAAGGGACGAAGATTTGTTCAAGTTAAAATGTATATCTATGCAAATATTAGACTAACTCAACATATACTACTGTTTGGTGCTAATGAAAACACATACACAGATCCAGTAATTGGTTAAATTATCCTTTCATGGGAGTGTGTATCTATAAATACAACAACAAATACAAATTCGAAAACAAATTCTTCAAATGTAACTTCTTTATATTGTATTGAATCAGAAAATGCATAGAAACATATACCGCAAAATAGTCATGGAGCTTGCACACTTGTAAAGAAAAATGGTTGAAATGGTTGTCGTATTTACCATTGATGGAAACAGACGCATGGCGGTGATATAACACATATCTGCGACATCAGAATTCTTGTTTCATGTTTAATTTAGTCGTGTATGATTATCTTTGTTATTTGTGAAATGATTGATTTTTATAAAAGTTGTAAACATTAAAGGTGAAAATCAAAGCATGCCCATTTTCTCTGACCATAGGCATGTTACTGAGTGTCTAGCACAGTGGCATTCACACTGATTATTTTGGATCTTTTTCCATCACATGGCATTTGTGGTGTTAGCGGTCATGGACTTTTCCGAGCGTGAAAACTCCATCTTGACAGAACAGACACTGTAATC
Source organism: Monoplex corrugatus (assembly GCA_030674185.1). Taxonomy (NCBI): domain Eukaryota; kingdom Metazoa; phylum Mollusca; class Gastropoda; order Littorinimorpha; family Ranellidae; genus Monoplex; species Monoplex corrugatus. The sequence continues at coordinate 144,960,592 of CM060305.1, forward strand.
TAACGTTCCTCTAATGAGCAATGTATCTCTCTCCCGCTCACCCACCCCATCCCTATCTCCCGTCCCCTTTACAGTTCTGCAGCCTCCCAAGAGAGTGAACAGGGTCCAAAGTGCACATGCATTAATTTCATTCTCAGGCAAGCTGCACACCAAAGACAGAGAGATGCAAGGAGAGAGAGAGAGAGAGAGAGCGCGAGCGAGAGAGGAGCGAGCGAGAGAGAGAGAGAGAGAGAGACAGACAGATAGACAGACTAGATAGATAGATAGATAGATAGATAGATAGATAGATAGATAGATAGAATAGATAGATAGAGATAGATAATATATTACCAAAATGATTGATATGTAGCAGAGGTAAATAGTCGATAAATTAAATATCGCTTTTTAAATTCGGCGCAAATCGTGAGGCCTTCTTGGAGTTTCCAGAGAACAGCTACCAAGCACAAAACACTGGATATGAAATGGTCAACCTTGGATACTTGCTTGTTTGTTGTTTGTTATTTTCAAAGAAATTGTGTTGATAGCATCCGACTGTCAATGATTGTATTCTTCTCTCCAGATCTTCTGTCCGAATTGGGTTCCACATACACTGTATGTCAGTGTGTTGCAAAGAGACAGGATGGACTGGAGAAGACCGAAACTGAATTCAAATTATTCTCAAAAATCAGTTTTGTTACAGTCATAATATACGTTAATCGAAGTTACGTATTTTTTCAAACATTTCTAGTACTATACATCATTATGGATGCCTGTTTTCTGTTCAGTTCATCCCCCCTTCCCCTCCCCCCTCCCCTCCCAGCACCAAAAAGAATAGGATGTATTATCAAAATGAACCATACGAATAAATAACAGGAAAAAACACAAGACACATTTGCACCAACAAACGATATATGTTGACACACAGTAATGCACTTCAGTGAAGTGGATGTGCCAATTTAAAGAAAAAGAAAAACATGATGGTAAAACCATTCTAGGAAGATTTCTTTTTATATCAGAAAATCCAGATTTTGAATTTCTCAAGATCACTGAGACCTTGAAGAAAGTTCATTTGAAATAAAACCTGTCGTGAATCGAGATCAATGTAAGACTGTCACAAAAGTGAAAACAGATTTCAAATGTTGTCAGACGTTCCTGGAAGCTTGCTGTTTACATGCTTTTCTTTAAAATTTTGATTTTGAATATGTTTTTGTTCCCTGTGACTTTGAACATGACAGCTTGTCTTTCAAAAAGTATGCTGTCGCAACAGTCCACGCCGTTGACAAAATTTTGCGAAAGATCCATCCCGAGACAGCTGATAAAATCTTGCTAACATGTTTTGGTCACAAACACCAACCTACCTACCCCCCCTCCCACACACACATCCACACACACCCACACACACCCACACACACCCAAACCCCCACACCCCCACATACGCACCCCCACACACGCACACACACACACTCTCTCTCACACACACACACACACACACACACACACCACACACACACACACACACACACACACACACACACACACACACACACACACACACACACACACACACACACACACACACACACACACAGCTCCTTCCCAGGTAATATGAAATAATCTTAATCTCCATTTCAAAAAAAAGGAAAACGAAGAGATTGAAAACACTTGCTGATTTTAGTAAAAACATTTTTGGTGGATGTTACTGTTACTTCAACTTGTATTGCGTAAAAAATAAAGCAAATAATTATATACAAAACGATCGGCATGATGAATGATCGTATACTGGGTCTTAATTTGGACTTCAAGCAGCTGTTTCTTTTGCCCTAGATTTTTTTTTCTGTCTTTCCAAGGTTGTTGTTGTTTGTGCTGATCATGCAAAGGTTATTTGGTTTTGAACACTTCATCATCGATGACTGGCCTTTAAAAGTAACAGATGTCTTTTTACTGTGTCACATACCTTACCGACTCCAGTGATCTATGGTGTCAATCATTTGTCTGTTTTGTGATGTTCTACATACTGGTTGAATGAAATGTTTATGCGATATGTGTGCTGCGCACTGGAATTTTGACAGAATCGCTCTCTGTCCATTATTTTTCTCGTGTGTTTTCCGTCTCGCCACTTTTAGATGTCTGCTGTTCACGTTTGCCTGTGTTTTCAACCCAGTACATCTCAAGTTAGTCCACGAATGAAAATCTAGACCGCGAATGCAATAAGTAGGCTTACATCAATAAAATAAATGATAAGCAACTAAAATCTAACCAAACATACACTGAAATCAAGATAGCAAATATAATGAATACATGTACATCAATAAACGAACAGAAAAATCAGTAAGATAAATGATAAACAGTCAAACCAAACACACATTGAAATCAAGATCGTAATTACGACCAAGAGAAAGATATGAAACACGTCACGTAATCCTTCTTTCCCACTGCGAGAATCGACCTGGAGGGAGGGGGAGGGGGAAGGATCACGCCCACGCCCTCCTCTTGTCAACACGCACTGTTTTTGGCTTTTGTTTTCTAACAAAGAAAACACAAGACGAACAAAAAACAGAAAAAGAAAGTAATAGCGAATCTTTATCCCGGGTCACGACTATCCGGCCAGTCTTCAGCATGTCCGAATCTGGAGCATAGGCGGACAATAATAGAACTTCCTCTATACAGCATTCGTACTTTGGCGTTGATTTGTAAACATTGACGAAGAAGACAGAATGAATGCACAAGATGGCCAAGCCATTCCGACAGCTTCGCCTTTCACATACAAACACACAGAAGATCCGAGTTTTGCGCCTCCCGAGCTCTTCGTGATCCTGAAGAAGCTCCGACTGGAACAAAATCTGATGCGCAACGAGCACAAGTGTACACCGTGACAGCTTCTTCTTCTTTCTTTTCTTTTTCCTTCCGCTTGTACCAGTGGGCGTCGCGGGGAGATACAGTCGTCTGTCAGCAGCAAGGCGGGTGGCCTGGAGAAGGGACATCTCGTGAGCTCTGAGGGTGTCTGCCACGGAGTCGCTCCATCGTCGTCTTGGTCTTCCTCTGGCTCTCCAGCCAGATTATCTGGTGTTGTATGCCCGAAGAGCTGGATGGTTTAGGGGCATACGTGTGAGGTGTCCGAACCACCTGATCCTCATATGTTCGATGTGTTGTAGGATTGGTGTTGCTCCTACCATGTCTCGTATCACCTCATTTCTGATCTTGTCCCGCCTTGTCTTGTTTACTGCTTTCCTCAGGCATTTCATTTCACAGGTGACCAGTTTTCTCTCGAGGACTTTAGTTAGGGACCATGTCTGGCACTGGTATGTCAGCGTTGGTAGAAAAATGGTGTTGATGAGTTTCGCCTTAGTGCTGGTGGAAATGCTGGGGTGTTTCAGGAGAGGGGCAAGTTGGTAGCTGACTGACCCAAAGCCCCCCAACCCCTCGTCCTCGTCGTGGGAGGTGGAAACAGGTAATGCTGGCCAACGGGGCACTGGTGAAGCTGTGACTGGCTTAGCAGGCCGGCAGTGGATAAACAAATTGCTCAAGACAATATAAGGAGATACAAACGGACCGTGACAGCAATGCAAAAATAACGCGGATACTATCAGAAGTTTCCGAGAAAGTGCTGCCTATACATCCTTCCTGAAAATTGCAAACTTTCGGCATTCTCTTCCTTCGCGTTATATCTTATTTAAAGATATGTAAGATATGAGTCTATCATTGGAACAATCTAGGCTACATTGTTGTGAAATGTATATCTCATTCTGTAAAATTTTAAAACCAAAAACAAACAAAAAACAACAAAATGGAAACGCGGATGAAAAAACAACCACTCCTTTAGTATCAAAATGGCCTGTCCAATGTTCTAAACAGTCACAGCTAAGAAATCAACTCTCAAACAATACAGTTTACGACCTTCGTCTGCCTATTAACACGATTATGTTACTGTCTCCATCATCCCAACTTCTCCAGTCCATCCTTTACCACCACAACAAACAAAACGATACACATACACACACGCGCACACACATACACACCAAGCATTACAAAAAGCGAGACAATACAAAGGAACAACTAATCATGAAAAAAAACGAAGAAAGAAAGAAAAACAAACACTATTATCACCACCATGAGGACTGTCACTCACAGGGGAGTGGGGGTGGGGGGGGGGTGGATGACAGGAGAATACTTTGTGGCGGAGATGGGGTTGCGGTTGAAGGTGGAAATCGCTGCTGGACAAAAAGGTATGTTTTTGTATGTTTTTACGTTAGGCTTGAAGGAAGAAACGGTTTGTAATTGTCCAACGGATAGGAGAAAATCATTTCATCTACGTGGGCCAGATACAAAAGTGTTTTATCACAGAAGGATGTCAACAACGCCAAGAAATGGAGTAGAGTTGTCTTGGTCAGGTTTGCAGATGAATATTGGATTACATTTCAGTTGTGGACGTGACGTGAAACCCTATCTCCATTGTAAGCGTATTTCCCTCCGTGAACTGTACCGTATGAACGCCGATTCCACTGGCTTCCTGACTATCAAGTGTCGCCTGACCACGTAGATGTCGAAAAAAAAGGAAAAGGTGGTGGTGGTGATGGTAGTGGTGGGGTTATGCCATGAAAACCAATTTTGTGTAGGCTTTAGCAAATCATGTTCTGTCCAGGTTTTTTACATTAACAGTGTTGTTCATTACGAAAGAGAGAGACAACGGAAATGGCATTTGGTTTTGTCAAAAGACCTCTTAG
>CM060305.1:144970291-144977791 GCA_030674185.1 Monoplex corrugatus
CGTCGTCATCATCATTACCATATGTGGTGTATATGTGGTGTATATGTGGTGTATATTGGTGTATAGTGTATGTGTGTGTGAGTGTGTGTGTGTGTGTGTATGCGTGTGTGTGTATGTGTGTTCTTGCTTGCGTACGAGCATGCAAGCGTGCGTATCTGTAAGCGCGTGTATGGATGGATGTATGTATGTATGTATGTATGTGTGTATGTATGTATGTATGTATGTGTGTATGTATGTATGTATGTGTGTATGTATGTATGTATGTATGTATGTATGCATGTATGTATGTATGTATGTATGTTTGTTTGTTTGTACGGATGGATGGATGTGGATGGATGGATGGATGGATGGATGGATGGATGGATGGATGGATGGATGGATGGATGTTTGATGGATGATGGATGTATGGATGTATGATGTTTGTATGTACGTATGTATGTATGTATGTATGTATGTATGTATGTATGTATGAGTGCATGCATGCATGTATAATGTATAAATGATGAATGTATGATTGTGTTCGCTCTCACGCGCATGTGCGTATATGTGAGAGACAGACAGACAGACAGAGCCACAGAGATACACAGAAAGAAAAGAAGAAGCAGAAGAAGACAGAAAAGAAAGACAGACAGACAGAGACAGTGACAATGACACAGAGAGAGACAGAGAGAGAGGGGGGGGGGGGGAGAGACAGAGAAAACAAGAACACTTTATTAACAAGAACACGTTTCCATTTCCGTGGAGGGTAGTGATATAAGTATATTAATGATTTTTGTTATACATACAGCTTTCACACATGGAGGATTTACAGTATTACAACTACATGCTTATACTTCATGTATATTAGAACATTTGAACTACAGTATCATAAAAACAACAATATGATACAAGTCGGAGTGTTGGGGAAGAGACAGAGCTCCAAAATGTTATAACATGTAGAAACTATCACAATGCCATTATAGCTAATTTTGTAATTATTCCAAGAATAACTTTCATGGATATACAAATACTGACACAGACGTATGATACCTAAGAGAACGAGAGAGAAGAGACAGACAGACAGGACAGAGACAGAGACAGAGAGAGACAGACAGAGAGACAGAGAGAGACAGAGACAAATAGAGACAGAGACAGACAGACAGAGACAGACAGACAGAGACAGAGAGTCAGGAACAGTCAGACAGAGACACAGATAAACAGAGAAAGACAGAGAGAGAAAGACAGATAGATAGAGCGAGAGAGAGACAAAGGGACAGAGAGACACAAAGACACAGAGAGAGACAGACAGACAGACAATCAGCCAGACGAGACAGACAGACAGACACGGAGAAGTCCATGAAAAAGATTCCAAAGAAAGACTTTGTCTTAACCAGGTCTTTGCTTTTTAAGTCCCGCTAAAAAGACAACGTGGAAAACTAAGGCAGATCGAGTTTCCAGACACAGACAAGCAACAAATAGACAGGACGAAACAAGAGAGACCAGAACAAAAATAAACACGAGACGAAACATAGCTGAAGCAATTAAGAGAATGAAGACTCAAGAAAACACAGAAACAATCTGCCTTTGTTCTAAGTACACAGGAATTAGGGCCCTCGATGCCCCAGTCCGCAGATACTGCTATCATTACTGAGTGGAGAAAGGTTGTGGGTGGAGAAAGACGAGGACTTCAGACTGTAGATTTCAAAAAATGCTTTCATGTTTACGCGACATAAGCCAATTAAGTCGAAACTGGTTTGAGAATTTTATAGAACTTTAACCCTTTGACTCACGTACTTGTCCACCAGCATCCAGCATTGTCAGCCATGCTAGCAGAGCAAAACCCTTAACCCTTTGACGCCCTCACTCTACCCTTTGATCCCTCACCCTACCCACCGGCGTCATATAGGAAACTGGTGGGTAGGTTGAGGGAGTCAAAGGGTTAAGCTTTTGCAGTTGGTGATAGGGTGCAGGAGTCGAAGGGTTAACGAGAGATACAAAGAGAAAGAGACGGAGAAACGGAGAGACAAGAGACAGAAGGAGAAGATTCAGATTCAGATGTTAAGATGAAAAATTATTCATAACCGCCATGGATCTTCCAAAGGAGGAAAAGGGAAGGCAACACAAAACAACAAAAACTCACATTCTAAAAGACATTAAATATACGAATTATATCGAGGGAACATTTCGTGTTTTAAGTGATTTGTATAGATAAATAACGAAATGTTTTACGATTTCTTCGTTCGCTGATGACATTAATTTAATAAGATAAGCTCAATTAAACAAGGATTTCTGAAGTACTTCTGTGATTTTATACTGTGTTTTCACATCCTGGACGTAAAAGTACAAAATGAACTTCATCTTCCTGCGATTCGTTTACATAATGGACACAAGATCACGAGCACACAATCATTTGTGACGGTAGTCATAAAATATATGTCTGAAATCTCAAATCTTAATTGTGTTACTACTTGTCTATCGAAGTTCATTAGCAAATAAGTAGGAGTACAATGAAAGTCGTGAAAAGATTTGTAAAAATCACATCTGCTACACTCTGCACACAGGTATTTAAAGTCTGCAATTTACAATCGATTTGTCTTTCACTAGAGAAGAAGAAGAAGAAGAAGAAGAAGAAGAAGAAGAAGAAGAAGAAGAAGAAGAAGAAGAAGAAGAAGAAGAAGAAGAAGAAGAAGAAGAAGAAGAAGAAGAAGAAGAAGAAGAAGAAGAAGAAGAAGAAGAAGAAGAAGAAGAAGAAGAAGAAGAAGAAGAAGAAGAAGAAGAAGAAGAAGAAGATGCAGAATGGAAGAAGAAGAAGTAAGAAGAAGAAGGAAGAAGAAGAAGAAGAAGAAGAAGAAGAAGAAGAAGACATGCGAGAAGAAGAAAAGAAGAAGCGAAGAAGAAGAATGCAAGAAAAGAAGAAGAAGAAAAGAAGAAGAAGAAGAAAAAGAAGAAGAAGAAGAAGAGAAGAAGAATGAAAAGAAGAAGAATAGAAAATGAAGAAGAAGATGAAGAAGAAGAAGAAGAAGAAGAAGAAAAGAGAGAGAGAAAGAGAGGGAGAGAAAGAGAAAGAGAGGTGAAGCAGAAAATACAGAAAACAAAGGCAAAGAGACTTTTGTTATGATGGTAATATAACTTCCTTACTGTAAATCACAGAGACAAGGAAAGAGAAAGTAACAGAGTGAGACAGAAATTCAGCAGACAGACAGACAATAAGGAAGCATCTAGGAGCTAAGAGCCATCCTAACCAAAGATGAAAGACGGACTTAAGAGACAGAGATGGAGGATTTTGTTTTCTGCTGCGGCCCATCAGCTTCTCTCTTTCAATTCTTCAATTCCAGTTTCTGAGACATCTCCACGCTCCAAATATATTCCATACACATTGTCACTACTGATGCCATGCGATGGAGAAGATCAAAAATGATTATGGTATAAGCCATAAGCCTGCACATAAGCCATATGCGCTAAAGAAAACCTTGAGATCTACCTTGGGTATGGGTTTCGCCTCGGGCTTTTTTTAATTTTTTTTTCATGCTGTTCAGTCTCCTAAAAGTGTTTCTGACTTTGTTGGGACTGCTCTTGATGTCACTGCCTGCTCCTCTGTCGTGTCTGACAATGCTGCCTAGCCAGGTGAACTCATCAGTTGTAGGTAGGTCTGTTCCATCTTCTTGGATATGTGATGAGTTTCAGAAGTTCAGTCCCATCATGTCTCTCTCTCTCTCTCTGTGTGTCTCTGTCTGTCTCTGTCTCTCTGTCTGTCTCTCTCCCCCCTCTCTCTCTCTGTGCCTTCTCTCTCTCTCTCTGTCTTCTCTCTGTCTTCTCTCTGTCTCTCTCTTCTCTTCTCTCTGTCTCTCTCTGTCTCTCTTTGTCTCTCTGTCTCTCTGTCTCTCTCTTTCCCTCTCTCTCTCCCTCTCTGTCTTCTCTCCCTCTCTCGCATTCTCTCTCTCTTTCTCTCTCTCTCTTCTTCTCTCTCCCTCTCTTGCATTCTCTCTCTCTCTTTCTCTCTCTCTCTCTCTCTCCTCTCTCTCTCTCTCTTTCTCTCTCTCTTTCTCTTTCTTTCTTTCTGATTGATCTTTAGGCCTCCTTTTGTGCAAAAAATTGATAAAAGCGTGATTCTGTGCCTGTGATTGTAGCTACTCATGGCCCTCTATCAAGTCGTCTGATGTTTTCCTTCCCACCTATATGGCACACTTGCCTTTCTCTAACGACCACGTTGGTTATAACAATACAATAAGAAAACCCAACATTTCCTCTATGAACTCGACATCAGCATCCGTCCATTTTCGTTGATGGTAGACTCTCTTGCAATGTGTGCTTACTCAATGGCATACATCTCATAGGCGGTACTATCACCAAAATGAAAAAAAAAACAAACCCAACAACAAACAAACAAGCAAACAAAACTAAAAAACTTACCAACATCTCCCAAAAGAATGAATAAAAACGTTTTACCAGCAATCTTACAAATTAGTCAGAGAATGAGTACTCTATTGAAAGTGGCACGGAAACTCAGCACAAAGAAGAGCGACGTGTTGCCCAACATCAAAGAGAACAAAAATACAGGCATCCATATTCATGACCTTAAACCTGAAGAAGTCGACAGCTTGAATTACGCGGGAGCAGCCCTCCCTCTCAAGCCATGATAGCTGCACAACAGAGAACCACATCAGAATCCTGACACTTATGGCAGCAACACCAGGCTCACAGAATCTGCAGAAAGCAGGTTGACGACAGATAAAAGGAAGGGAACTCAAAAGAAAAGAGTTGCATAGCCATTGCAGAAAACGAATGATGAAATGAACAAGGTTTGTTGTAATATATATCGAGGTGAGAGTGGGAGACTTTCCGATAATTTAAAAGTGCACCATCAAAGCAATGATTTATCCAGTTAAACATGCTGTAAAGAAAAAACAAGACACATTTATTTGTCATAAGAACTAAAAAACAAGACATGTATTTGTCATAAGAACTAAAAACAACACATGTATTGTCAAAGAACTAAAAACAAGACACATGTATTTGTCAAAGAACTAACACAAGACACATGTATTGTCAAAAGAACTAAAAACAAGACACATTTATTTGTCATAAGAACTAAAACACAAGACACATTATTTGTCATAAGAACTAAAACACAAGACACATGTATTTGTCATAAGAACTAAAAAACAAGACACATGTATTTGTCATAAGAACTAAAACACAAGACACATGTATTTGTCATAAGAACTAAAAAACAAGACACATTTATTTGTCATAAGAACTAAAACACAAGACACATTTATTTGTCATAAGAACTAAAACACAAGACACATGTATTTGTCATAAGAACTAAAAAAACAAGACACATGTATTTGTCATAAGAACTAAAAACACAAGACACATGTATTTGTCATAAGAACTAAAACAGGGCTTTAAGGTAAGTATTGATCGTATTATGTGGAAACAAATAAATAATGATTTCACCTAACATGTCACCATAGTTAACATCAATGGGAATGTACATCCATGAAAACTGAAGAATATGACTTTTGTGTTTCGTTTTGAATTTTATGTCTAGATTTTTAAAATTATTTTCTCTCACACGATTTTTCTTCGGAGATAATGCGAAACCGAAAACAATAATAATAACAATAAGAAGAGGAAAAAAAGAAGAATGATGATAATATATTGATGATAAAATATTAGTAATAATGACAACAATAATAATAATGGTGATGATGATGATCGATGATGCTGATAATATGACAACAGCAGTGTGTTGATGGCAGTAATAATTAATGATAATGATAATGATGATGATAATAATATTATTCATCATCATCATCATTACATAGCGGATAACCATTGATTTCGCAAAATCTCGTAACAATAAGACATTAAGGAATATTAGCAACCATGACAAAGTATTTAAGGAATCGTAACGAGTCGTTTCAGCTGTCATAACGAGGAATTTCACGAATCGTATAAACGAATTTCAGCAGTCACATTACACACAAGGCATAATTATACAAGGAAGTAAGGAAAATACAAAAATTTAGAAAAAAAGAAATAGACAAATGTCATCATCATGGCGTTGTCCATCATGGCCTTCCATCTGTTTTTATCCCTTGTTACCGCAAGCACCTCTTCCACCCTCTTTGTCTTCAGCCACTCTGCAAGTCCGTCCAATATTTTCTCCCTGGGTCTACCTGGTGCTCTTTTTCCCTCCAGCTCTCCCGTTGTGACCAGGTGCTCCAATTCCCCCTTCCTCATAAAATGGCCTATAAATGTTGCCTGTCTTTTCCTAATCTTCCTTATCAATGATCTTCTTGTGTCTGTCTCCATCAAGACTGTCTCCTTTGTTTTCTTTGCTATCCATGGAACTTTCAACATTCTTCTTCGAAACCACATCTCGGCTGCCTCAATCTTGTTCTGGTTTTGCTTGTTGACAGTCCACGCCTCACAACCGTACGACATTATAGGTTCTTGTAACATTCAATAACTCTCTTGCTGGTGTTAATTGATAGGCATTTGTTGGTAAGAATGCTTTTCATCTTCTTAAATGCTGTTTTGGCTTGGCCGATTCTGCTGGCTCTTTCTGATGTGCATCTGCTGTTTGGTGAAATGATCGTTCCCAAATATTTAAACTTATCAACCTGTCTCATGGTTGTGCCGTTTGCTGTTATTTTGCATGAGGGGATTTCTTTCTTTTTTTTTTTTGTTTTGTTTTACTGATCACCATGACTTCAGTCTTCTTGCTATTTAGTTCCAACCCTTACCTTTGCTTTCTATTTCTAGTATATTCACAAGGTTTTGTAGGTCCTTTCCATTTTTTGCAATTAGAACGGTGTCATCTGCATATCGAATGTTGTTTATCACAAATGTAGGCTGCAGATAACAGATAAAAGAGGGTCACAGATGTGGACAGCCATGGGGTCAGAAATACAGAGACAGAGACAGAGAGAAAGACAGAGAGGGAGGGAGAGAGAGAGAAAGAAAGTGTTTGAGAAAGAGAGTGAGAGACAGACACAGAGAGAGAGAAAGAAGAGGAAGAGAGAGAAAGCGAAACAGAGACCGACAGAGACAGATATAATCAGATACAGAGACTGAGAGACAGACAGAAACAGAGAGGAACAGCTTTCCAGGAAATACAAAACAGAGAAGTCAGTCCAGAGAAGCGATAACAGCAGGTGGCTGATTCCCCATCCAGCATCGTGTGTCACAGACGACACAAATAAAGGAAACAATCAGGTTGGTGATTGTCGTGAATAGAATGAGGCAGACGTATTACATGGGCCAGCTGGCGTCATATCCCCCCATGTGTGTGTGCTGTGACTCTTGATATAATAACCTCTGCCATACCCCCCCCCCACTCTCTCTCTCCCATTCACGAGTACGTGATCTCACACACACACACACACACACACACACACACACACACACACATACACACATACAACACACACATATCTACACACACGCGTGCGCGCACATATCCACACACACGCACGCACGCACACACACACACACACACACACGCGCACA
>CM060305.1:144985291-144987791 GCA_030674185.1 Monoplex corrugatus
CTGTTGGGATGCGGTGTTGGATTTCCTGCCTCCCGGGCTGTTCCAGGCCCACTTTTTGTAGCCCGAGATGGTGAGCACTTTTTTCAGGTGGTTTGTCTCCTTGTCTTTTGCCTCTTGGGTACTGCATATGGTGTTAGCTCTGTGGGTAAGGGTTCGAATCACTCCCAGTTTGTGTTCAAGGGGCTGGTGGCTGTCGAACTGTAAATATTGGTCCGTATGAGTTGGTTTACGGTAGACCGAGAAGGATAGAATGCCATCAGTTCTGGTGATGAGGGTGTCCAGCATGGCTATGGAGTTGTTCTGTTCCACTTCCCTCGTGAATTTGATGGCTGGGTGTTGGTTGTTCAGATGTTCTGTGAACTGTTCGACCAGTTGCTGGGGGAGGATAGTCATGGTGTCGTCTACGTAGCGCCCCCAGTATCGTGGTGGGGAGTGGAAAGAAGCCAATGCTTTCTCTTCAAAAACCTCCATGAACAGGTTGGCTACTATTGGGCTTACTGGGGAGCCCATGGCTGCTCCTTCTTTTTGTTGGTAGAATTCACCTTGGAAGGTGAAGTAGGTGGTGGTGAGGCAGCAGGACAAGAGTTCACATACGTCGTCCACTGTGAGAGATGTACGTTGGTGGAGGGTTTGGTCGTTTTGTAACCTTCGGCGTATGATCTCTATGCTTTCTTTCACTGGTACGCTGGTAAATAGGGCAGAGACATCATATGACACAAGGAGTTCATCATGAGCGAGGGTGTAGTTACTCAGTTTTTCCACTAGGTCAGCACTGTTGTAGATGTGATGATCTGTGTGTCCTACGAGAGGTGATAGGATGTCCGCCACAAATCTAGCCGTCTCATACATGATGGAACCTCTGGATGCGACTATGGGACGGAGGGGGACTTCTTTCTTGTGGACTTTGGGTAGACCATAGAACTTGGGGACGTCGGACACAGTTGGGTATAATTTCCTGTACTGTTCTAATGACAGGCGGTCCGTCTCTTTCAGGCGTTTCAGTGTGTCTTTCAGTTTGTTGGAAAACTTGGAAGTAGGATCTTTCTTGAGGCGTTCATATGTTGTAGTATCTTCCAGAAGTTTGCTTGCCTTCTCATAGTACATGGGTCTAGGCATGATGACTGTGGCACGACCTTTGTCAGCTGGTAGGATCATCGTGGCGTGTTCGTTCTTTAAATCCGCCAGAGCCCGTCTTTGGTCCGGTGTTAAGTTGGATTTCGGTAGTTTGGCCTGTTTCATGATTCTGACACAGTCTGATCTTAAGTGTGTGGCTTCTTCTGAATTAGGGCCAATATACCTGCAAGCTGTTTCAATGCTTGTGATGAGGTCTACCACTGGAAGCTTGTTAGGGGCTACGGCGAAATTTAGTCCTTTCTCTAGTACTTCCTGTTCAGGTTTAGTGAGTTGGCGATCTGATAGATTGATCACCCACCTCTCTTTGGTCTTTCTTTTTGTTTCTTCCGGTACAGGTGTAATCTCGCTTTTGTCATTCTGTTGTCTCCTGTTGTTTTTTGGTGCTAGAAGTTCGAATTTCTTTTGATGGCGTTGGCGTACTTTGTCCAATTCTATTCGTCGTGTGTTGTTTAGCCACTCTTTGATTTCGGAGAGCATAGCATCTGGTAGTGTGCTAGAGCTCAGTCTTTCCTCGAGGTCTTGGATTTTCCCTTCCAGACAAGTGATGCGGGTGTTGATTTGCTTGATGCGTTCGTTCATGAGTGCTCGTTGTGCCTGATTGATGATATTATTTGCTGCTGTTCCTTTCATCGAAGTTTTGATTTTTAGGCTGGTGGGAAAGACGCCGTGATGTTTGCAGTGCAGTGTGAAGTGTAGATGGTTCCTGAACTTCGCTAGGGAGCGGTGTAATTTCTCTGATTCACGAAAGGTAGTGATGATCGTCCGATCGTAATCGCGAATGAGACGTAGGGGAAGTTTCAACAGTTGGGGGGTAGACATAATGCTACTAATTTTGAAGGAATTTGTTTATATATTTTTTTTCACTGAAGTTTGTGTGTTTAGTCTTTGTTACTTTTTTACATGCTTAGCGAAGACCAGGTGGCTGAAAGTTTGCACCAGTTGTCTTTTTTTGTATCAAATACCCGTTCTAATTGTTTTTTGTTTGTTTGTTGTTTTTTTGTTTGTTTTTTGTTTCTGTTTGTTTCTTTGCGTGTGTGTGTGTGTGTGTGTGTGTGTGTGTGTGTGTGTGTGTGTGCGCGTGTGTGTGTGTGTGTGTGTGTGTGTGTGCGTGCGCGCGCGTGTGTGTGTGTGTGTGCATTTCTGGTTTCTAGCGGTGGGAGAACATAGCACTGGTTTTAAACATCTTTCAGAAAAAATACCAGAATCCTAGCTGCGGAGAATAGTCAGGAGAACTATACGTGAACAGAGAACACAGATCATTCGTTTTACGTTCAGGTTAAAAATCCCACCAGACGAAGAGTACGCAAGGAGTAACGCGTAAAAAACTTGATGAGAAGCTTTAGGATATTAGTTTCAGTTTCAGTTT
>CM060305.1:144995291-145002791 GCA_030674185.1 Monoplex corrugatus
AAAAAAAAAAATTTAAATCTTTAAATGGATGTAATGTTAGCCATGACTATGTAAATGAATCTTTATTTCGTGAAAACGTCGCCGTAAAATTTAATGACTTTGTTTTGTGCTTCTTGCCACAAGGACAAAAATGTCAATGGCTATAAACCATTTTCAGTGTCAGTGTCAGTGTCTCTCTGTCTCTGTCTCTGTCTCTCTCTGTCTGTCTCTCTCCCTCTCCCTGTCTCTGTCTGTCTGTCTGTCTCTTTCTCTCTCTCTCTCTTACACACACACTCTTACTTACACACACACGCTTACACACACACACACACACTCTTACTTATACACGCACACACACACACACACACACACACACACACACACACACACACACACACACACACACACACGCACACACACACACAAACACATACACACACACCCTTGATTTGAAGTCAGCACCTCTATCAATAAAAAGAAACAAAATAGAGGGAGATTGAAAAAGGACGTAAAACTGTCTAACCAAGGAACCAGAAAAAAGCAACAACATGAAAATAGAATCAGAACGCGTATTTAATACAACCAGACAAGACAGGCCGACGGGACGAAGCAGCATGGAAGTGTTAGTCTTTTCTCCTAATTTTTGTATTTGGTGTTTCTGTGTTTGTGATCTTACGCTTGACAAAGGCCAGTTAGCCGAAAATTTGAGCCTGTCTTATCTGATTGTATTAAATACGCATTCTGATTTTTTTTTCTGGTTCCTGTGTGTTTGAACACGGGCAGTCACACTTGTTTTGGATGTCTAACCGAGAGATAAACAAGCGGAAACGATCATTATCGTCATGCATGTAGAATGTAGAAGTTAACTGATCCCTAGTGACATGTTGAGCTGGCACAATGCAAAGGCCACTGCTCTGGATTAATGTGGGTCATGGACATACTATGCAGGGAGAACTCACTGCCCCATAATCACAGATGAAGTCGATACAGTCGGAGGGCCTACTGTAGTCTGGAAGTTCGCCCAGTGCAATAAACCGTAAACACCTAGTGGCTTGGTTAGATAGAAAAATAAGGTGAAGGTTTTCCCCACACGTGAGAGACCGTGGAGGAACGAAGTGTTGATCTCAGCTTCTCTTAGATTTAGCGTTATGAAAGCGAGTGATGCCCATCTTCTGTGCGTATTTAATTTACGCTTCTTCTTCTTCTTCTTCTTCTTCTTCTTCTTCTTCTTCTTCTTCTTCTTCTTCTTCTTCTTCTTCTTTCTTCTTCTTCTCTTCTTCTTCTTCTTCTTTCTTCTTCTTCTCTTCTTCTTCTTTTTCTTCTTCTTCTACTCTACTACTATTACACTACTACTATACTATTACTGCTACTTCTTCTACTAACTACTACTACTACTATTACTATTACTGCTACTTCTTCTACTACTACTACTACTACTATTACTACTACTACTCTACTACTAGTACTACTACTACTACTTCTTCTTCTTCTCCTTCTCCTCCTTCTTCTTCTTTTTCTTCTTCTTCTCGTCCTTCCTCTTCTGTTTATCCTTCTTTTTCTACTTCATCTATATGTGCCGTCCTCCTTTTGTTGTCTTCACCTAGAGGCCACTGTCAGGTGCGAGCTGAAAGGCCTGAAAAGGAGAAATGCCGCTTGATGAAAGAGGACCAGGCTCCCATCCACAGCTAGGTTGTCCTGGACAGTGTGTTCAAGTGAATGTAATAACCTGATCACCCATGCACCAAAGCCTGGTTGATTCTTTTGATAGACTCAAGATATGATATAGTAAGTTCAGTCCCAGACGGCAACATTAGACACTGGCCTGTTCGCTGCCCAGCTTAACGCTTCCATCCTTCTGGTGATGTTAGTTTAGTGTTTCATAGGTCCCTTCTCCCACTCTCCTCCCTTCCCTGTTCAAGACCTTGGCAGCGCATAAGGTTTTGCACATGCTCAGGAAGACTGCGTGATATTATTGGTAGATCTAGCTGGAGCGCATATGGAATTGTCCGAGTGCGAAAATCCCTGTTGAACAATCTTCAAACTCCAAACTCTAAGCATTTGGCAACCTTGTTCGAACAAGCATGGTTTTTGTGAAACAAGTGGTCCAAACACTATACTGTCCCATAGTTCTGGTCATATATAATTGCTCTGCCAACTAGGCACAAACGCCTTCGTGATGTGATTTAGTTCAAGGAAGTCGATAGGTGCTCACCATTAAAATTCTCTATTTTTCGTAACCTCGTAAGTAGCATGGTATCATCATATAACGCCGAACTATGCAAAATTTTAAGTTTTGAGTATAGGATTCAAATTACCATTCTGTATTTCTGTTTGTGTCCAATGAAAAAGTTGAATTAAAAGATAATAACAATGAAAAATAAAATTTCCTTTCGTGATCCAGTGTAGTTATGTAACAGGTACAGACAAGCCTCCAGGTGTGATCATAGAAACTACAACTGCCATCACAAGGAAGGCCGCCATGACCTCAGCTGGACCCGAAGCGTTTCCGTGCGCGCGGTCAAAATCATTATGTCAAGGTGGTCGTATGATTGATTTACTCACTCAAACTATGTCATGGTCGTCTTCATGTTGGCAGGTCAGACCATCATAATGGACAGAGACTTGCAAGCAAGTTAGTCCATGGGCCTGGTACCGAAACCTTCCCCCTCCCTCCACACCCCCAGGGATTTTTGCAAACCATGCTTTCTGGTTTGTCTGACACATGACTGTTTTCTATCTGCCTGTTTGCCAGATTACATCCACTGGAATTAATCAAGCAAAACGTTTAAAGGGAATGAGTGGAATTATAACGTGCCGAAAGTCACGACAGACCAAGAGCCCACCTATGACCACTTAATATCCTCCTCCGCAAGGATTTTATGTGATATACATCTCTGTAAAGTCTGACATCTAAGGGTCTGATTGCTAGTTGTTTGCCACTGATCTGTCGCTGGGTGTGGAAAAGCACATGTTTATAAAGCAATCTACCGTAAAAATCTGAATCATGCACGCACCGACTATAAAAGTCAACAGACACAGGTTTGTTACATACTTTTAGAGGTCTTTTACTTTTTGTTACAGTATGTGCTATATTTTCATAAATCAGGAACACACACAAAAAATCATCATGAACGTTAGATTTTTGTGCATTGTATTATATGTGGGAGGAAAGTGTAAATTGAAGCCACACAGATTTTAACCAGTGACAACAGTTAAAATGCACTTTAAAACTGTGTTCATAGATGAGAGGTATTTTTTAAAGTTTTAATTTTAGTTTTATTTGTTTTTACTGTAGACAAATTTGGGGTGGATGCGTTTAAGACATTCATCCAGAAATGCCTGACCGACAAATCCGTAAGTGTCAATGCACCAGTGTAGAAACTAAATGTGAATTACTTTTTCCAGCACTGTCAAATCAGCGACGGTCATCATTCAGTCGAAGAAGACGATACAAATGACAGTAGAGAGAAACGGTTTTGCTCAGCTTGTTGTTTGGGCAATTACTCATTAGTCACTCATAGCGTAGAGATATTTTTCAATTTTCTTCTGGGCCCGGTTCCTTGGGCAGTCTCAACGGCTGATGGAAACCCTGGATAAAACGTTTTCTGGTCGTGCAGATATGAAAAATCAAGTTCAAAAGCAGTGAGAGCACAAAGAAGCACAGCAAAGACTGCTTGTGATCACCTTAAATTTGAGTCTTGGTGGATATGATACAAGCGTCATACCATGGTTTTGCAAATCTAGCTCAGCTTTACAATTCAACATTATCTGAGAAGATGACATCTACCGTTTTCTGCAGTTCTATTCCATCATCACTTGTATCTCGCCTGATAGCATCTCATTGTGTGTAGCATTCGATGTCTGTATAAGGATGGTCCACCAGCTCCCTTGGCATTAAATTGCCTTCTGTCCATCCCCCGTGGGGATGCCAAAGACTCTTTCAGTATAAGCAGCATCTGCATCTTCCAGAAATTCTGTTCTACAAATTTCCTCTTTTCTGTCATTCATTTTGTTTCTGCCGTGCTCAACTGCTTTCTGTCATATCTTACTATCATATTCTGTCTAGCTAATCCATTCACTTTAACGTGTTCTATAAAG
The DNA here is from genome assembly GCA_030674185.1 of Monoplex corrugatus. Taxonomy (NCBI): domain Eukaryota; kingdom Metazoa; phylum Mollusca; class Gastropoda; order Littorinimorpha; family Ranellidae; genus Monoplex; species Monoplex corrugatus. Next base: position 144,999,369 of record CM060305.1, read on the forward strand.
CCTTACAGACGAATTGAAGAAACTGTCCACAGGAAAAATATATGCACATCAACTGGTTGCTTAAAATCGAAAGATGGCACGCTTATCATGGAAAAAGACAAAATACTGGACAGATGGGGAGAGTACATTAAAGACCTTTTTGAGGATGACAGAAATGAAGAACACATTATAAAAAAGAACTTTGAAGGACCACCCATAATGAAAGATGAAGTTAGAGCAGCACTGAATAAGATGAAACCAGGAAAAGCCCCAGGACCAGAACAACATTACTACATAGATGATGGAAGCCCTGGAGGAATTTTGCATAGAAAAAATAACAGTCCTCCTAAATAAAATTTACGACACTGGAAAAATCCCCAAAGATATGTCAAAATCAATTTTCATTGCACTTCTAAAGAAGACAGGGGCTGTAGAATGCGAACTCCATCGCACAATCAGTTTGATGAGCCATGTAACAAAAATTCTGTTAAGAATAATCATGATGAATAGAATCAAAAGAGAAATAGCAGAAGAACAGTGTGGATTTGTGGAAGGGAAAGGAACTATTAATGCCATATACATCCTAAGAACTATCATAGAGAGGTCAGTTGAGATGAACAAGGATTTGTATCTATGCTTTGTTGACTATACCAAGGCTTTCGATCGGGTACGAAATGAAGAATTGATCAACCAACTGGAGAGACTCAATGTTGATGGAAAAGATCTACGAATAATCAGGAATATGTACTGGGAACAAACAGCTGCAATGAGAATAGAAAACAATATAACTCTTTCCAAAACATCAAAAGAGGAGTCAGACAAGGTTGTGTTTTGTCACCAGATCTGTTTTCACTTTACAGCGAAAACATCATGAGAAACCAGAAGAAGACCCTGGATTAAAGGTTGGATGGAAAATGATAAACAACATTCGATACGCAGATGACACCGTGCTAATTGCAGAAAATGAAAGGGACCTACAAAACCTTGTGAATACACTAGAAATAGAAAGCAAAGGTAAGGGGTTGGAACTAAACAGCAGGAAGACTGAAGTCATGGTGATCAGTAAAAAACATGAAATCCCCTCATGCAAAATAACAGCAAATGGCACAACCTTGACACAGGTTAATAAGTTCAAATACCTGGGAACGGTCATTTCATCAGACGGCAGATGCACATCGGAAATAGCCGGCAGAATCGGCCAAGTCAAAACAGCATTCAAAAAGATGACAAGCATTCTTACCAACTAATGCCTATCAATTAACATCAGGAAGAGAGTTCTTGAATGTTATATAGAACCAATACTGTTGTACGGATGTGAGGCGTGGACAGTCAGCAAGCAAAGCCAGAGCAAGATTGAGGCAGCCAAGATGTGGTTTCTGAGAAGAATGTTGAGAGTTCAATGGACAGCAAAGAAAACAAACGAGATAGTCTTGATGGAGGCAGACACAAGTAGATCACTCATAAAGAAGATTAGGAAAAGACAGGCAACATTTATGGGCCATTTTATGAGGAAGGGGGATTTGGAGCAGCTGGTCACAACGGGAAAGCTGGAGGGGAAAGAGAGCACCAGGTAGACCCAGGGCGAAAATGCTAGACGGTCTTGCGGAGTGGCTGAAGACGAGGAGGGTGGAGGAGATGCTTGGGGTAATAAGAGATAGAGACAGATGGAAGTTCATGATCCCCAACGCCATGCGGCAGGGCACCTGATGATGATGATGATGATGATAAAGCCTTACACACTTTCTATCAGGATATATTAACTGCACTTTCGTCACAAAGGAAATGTGATGTGCAGAAACAAATTTAATGAATTACGTCAGTAATAAATTGGGTGAAATGATCAATGCAAGGGTTATGTCCTCAGATTATATGCACCAGTGCATTGATTTTGTACTCAATTTTCTTTTCCAGGCATTTTTTCAGGCTCAAGGAGGTGCTGTGTATGGTTTGAGATGGTTATAACCCTGACATGGCTCTGCGCAGCCGGCTGGGCTTTAGACATGAATGTTGGTAATGATGCTCTTTTGTCCACCTGAACTTCAAAGTCCCATTTGTTATCACCCAGCCGTGCGAATCTGGTGTAGGAAGTCTCAGGACTGTCTTGTCTGCTAGATGAGACAATCTGCTGATATGTGCATCTTAAGGAATCTCAATATGGAGTGAAAAAGTTTATATCAATCCCATTATACTTTGTAAAGAGCTGTTTCGTTTTGCACTGAAACGCACCAGGAAGTTCGCATATTACAGCTTGTTGATGTCCTGTGTAGAAAAGTTTCCATACAAAAGACAGATAAATGTCTCCAGTTCATCTAGGACGGACTCAAGACGTTCCTCTGAGATTCCAAGCCGAGCACACGTCTGCTGGAACTGACAGGATGCTGCTCCAAAATCTTCACTGGTGATCCTTTTCCCATCCTGCCAAATGCACTACTAGTGTAACAGACCACTGTAAGCGTGGACAACAGGAAGCACTGAACAGATTCCATTTCCAACATCAGCGAGCACCCCCTTTCACATCAATGAGATTCATTTTGTTATACATTCCAGCGTTAAAGAAGACTTTCTGTTGGATTTCTTGTGCAAACTTCAGCAGTAGAAAGAACAAAGATGTCAGTGTCTGGAGATCTCACTGTGTAATAATAGATTCATTTGCTTAAAGAGAAGCTGCATGGAAACTGGAGAATGATCTTTGTGTTTGCTTCCTCCTGTGTGCTTTGAAGTTCATCAACAGATTCTGATAGTGTGTTTTTGCCATTGGCATTTCGGAGGCACACACATTTTCATATCAAAGAGTATATTTCTGCCAAGCAGCCATAATGCGCATTTGGTTTTTTGCCACTCTTGCAGGAGAAGTTTGGTGAAGTTCTGTTTGTTCTGATTATTAGGCAGGAAGTGATTTTAGTCTCCGTTGAAGGCCCTTTGACCAAGTGATTCGCAGAGGAGACTCTCCTTGTCCTCCCACCACTCATCGCTGAGAACAGATGGTTAGAATGAGGTCAGCTCGTGCATCCTTTGGAAGTTGATCACAAATTATTTCAGTAAGTTCACTATATTTGGTTGGAATGGCCACCTAAGCATGAAACAAAACATTACCATTAACGACTTATGTGTTGTTCCTTGATCTGGTTTGTGTGCTATCTGGTGGTCACCCTCAAACAGATGCAGAAGTTTTGCATTGTCAGTTTTACAGCGGTTCCATTAGCCGTTGAGAGTGCCAAAGGAACTGGGCCCAGAGGAAAGCTGGGAAGCCTCTCTCGGCTAATATGATGAGTGACTGCCAAAACAACAAGCTGAGCAAAAGCATTTCTTCTTTCTGCTGTTATCTGCATCGTTTTCTTCGACTGGCTGGTCACTGCAATGATTTGACTGTATTGAAGAAAGTAGTTCAGATTTAGTTTCTTCAGTGGTATATTGAAAATCATGGATTCGTCAGCCGGGCTTCCT
>CM060305.1:145012791-145042791 GCA_030674185.1 Monoplex corrugatus
TTTTTGTACTAACAGGAGGATTGTTTGAATGGCTTGACCATCTTGTCTTTATTTTTGAAGTGGATATGTATTGTTTAGTTTGCCAAGATTAGCATTTCTTTGTTTTCATCTAGGTTTCATTATATTTGATTTGAACTGATTTGATTTTAATTATTTGCATTTAAATGTTGTTTTATTACAGTCCTTAACCAACGCTTTGAGGTGAAAATGGAAAGCCAATGAAGGTTCTATTTCTGTGGTAGAAGAGCATTATTTAACTTGGTATGACCTATTTCGAAATATCAGAAACTCACTAAAAAATTTAAATGGCCACATATACTGTCTTGGCCTATTTTTACTTGCCGTACTCTGGTCATACTTTACGTACTTATGTTGTTAGATTGGTACAGCCCGTTTTTAAGCAACTGATACAGTGAAAAGGGTCTTAAGAATGAGTCAGCAAAGATAGTTTAGCTAGATGCTTGTGGACATAGCAGTTCCAGATTTCGTTAATTGTTGTAGCTTACAAAATCACAAGTACTTTTACATTTAAATGAGTACGGTTGACTTTTCGTCAGCTCATAAGTTAAAATAGGCTGCTAGGGGCATCGTAACTGCTTATGGTCCGAATGTAATCATCATTTAAACACCATCTGATCGTCTGAAAGGGAGGGGGGGCGGGAGAGGACTGACGAATACAATAGCAGATAGTTCCTCCATATCTGTCTCTGAGGTGTGGTAGCAAGACCATACGTGAAGGTTGGGACATTCCTTACTGTCAATCTTGGCAACGACCTCCTTCCTGAATATCCTAAGTGATGATCTTGGACAACTCTTTCTGTGAGCACAATAACGTATGATATTGTTTTGTGCATGCTCCTTGGTTCAAGGTAGAATAAACGAAGCAGTTTCCCCGAGACTATTGGTCTCAAGGGCTTGAATCCTCTTGTCTTGAGTCAGCCAACAGTGTCCAAGTTTCCTCACACAGAGAAAGATAGTGACTACGAATGAGTAGCGTTATTAGTACTTGGTGAAATTAAGGGTGCTGCTTCTCTATATTCTATTCACTCTTACCATAACTGCCACTGCATATTTCCAGTGCATATTTCTGCTGTGTATTTGCCATCTTTAATCAGTGTAGCTGATTAGGATAGTTCCTGAATACTTGAACCTGTCGACTTCTTCAGTATCTAGTATCTGACCATTCTGTTTCATACAGATTTCTGCGTTGCTGACGGATATGCTGCTGACCAGGACTCTGTTGATCACATTGCTGACTTCCATTTCATTTGCCTTAGTGCTGTTGTAGTCTGGTGATTAGATCTTGGCATTTATTTTTGATGCAAGCCATGAGGCCGTTTTCATCGGCAAACTGGAGGTCGCAGATTCACAGCCACCAATCGGGATGTAAGTGTGATGGTTATACTGGCTTTTCTGCAAGGACTTCTCAAAAAAAATGTTGAACAAGATTTAGTGACAGTGACATCCTGGGCCTACTCCTTTTATGACTTGGAAGAACTCTTCTAATGAACTGCTGAGAGCCACGGGGCTAATTCTTGGATAGCTCCTCATTGACTTGGATTAGATCCTCTTCCATGTTGAAGCCTCCTTTAACTTGCCATAGGATGTCCTGTCGTACTTGATCGAATTCCTTCTTAAAGTTGATTAAAGTGCTGACAGAGATTTTTTTTTATTAATTATGATACGAAAGTTGAAAGCTGTTCAGCTGTGCTTCTGCCAGATCTGAAGCCAGCCTCATTGTCAGAGAGCAACCCCTCGGCGATGATCTAAACATGATTAAGAATTTCTGTGGTTATGACTTTGGTGGCTTGGCTGATCAGGTCGATGGTCCTATGGTTCTGGCACTTATGTTTTCTTTCTTTGATATTGGTATACAAGTGACATGAGTCCATTTATGGGGTCGTCCTTTAGACTCCAACATCTTGTGACACCGCTGTGAAAACCTTTGTTGTTCCTGCTTCAACGTGTTTGAGAAGCTCAGAATAGAAATTATCAACACCAGACGTTTTCCTGCATTCAGACTTCGAACTGTCCATTTAGCCTCTTCGTGCAATACCATTTCTTCAATCTCTTCGGTACTTTTGGGGGTTCTGCGGGGAGCGGGTGTATGATTGGCGCTTGTAGTTGTATACGTCTTTACAGTGCTTAGTCCATCGGTTCAGTATAGTTGAGCTATTTATGAGGAAGTTTCATTTACGTATCGAATTCGACGGCTTAAGTTTTGTGCTGCTGTGTCTCGGTGGAAGTCCTTTGTGTTTCGTAGGCCTGCTTGCTGTTTCCCGCCTATACATCTTCTTCCACATTCTGGCATTGTCCTTTGATCCAGTTTTACCTGGCATCAATCATCATCTTTCTTTAGGGACGCCCTTTGATTTAGAGTACGATTTCTGTAGTATGTTAACAACTGATCTTAGTAGCAGATGCATAGCGACACATTTATATGTACAGGGTCTTTTAAAACAAAAATAGTGAACCGCCAAGTGAAAAATATAAATAAATGACAGTCCAAGCCTGTATGGCTGGTTTGCTGTTAATAAACAGGTTAATCCTGAAAGAACTTGGGCTGTTGGTCATGTTATTATCGGTCAGGCTGTTGGTTTTGTTATCATCTGTCTGGCCATAGGTCAAGTTATCACAGGTCTGGTCATCGGTCAAGTTATCGTGGGTCTGGCTTTCTGTCAAGTTAACAAAAGTCTCGCCGTCGGTCAAGTTATCGTGGGTCTGGCTTTCTGTCAAGTTAACAAAAGTCTCGCCGTCGGTCAAGTTATCGTGGGTCTGGCTTTCTGTCAAGTTAACAAAAGTCTCGCCGTCGGTCAAGTTATCAACGGTTTGGGGGTCGGTCGTTATCATTAGTCTGACTGTTGGTCATGTTGACATCGGTCTGGCTGTTGGTCCAGTTATCATTGATCTTGCTGTCAGTCAAATTATCATTGGCATGGTCTTTGGTCAAGTTATCAACAGACTACCAGTTGGTCAAGTTATCATCAGTCTGGCTGTCTGTCTTGTTATCATCAGTCTGGCTGTTTGTCTTGTTATCATTGGTTTGGCTGTTGGTCAGATTATCACCTGTGTGGCTGTCGGCTATTATCGGTATGGTTGTAAGTCATTTTATCAGCGCTGTGGTTATTAGTCGTGTTAGCATCGGTCTCATTGTTACGTTATCATCGGTCTCTCTACCTTATGATTTCACCTCTACTACTTTCAGGCAGCCAGTGAACAGCTAATAACCTAGTCAACGACAGCTGCTTTCCTGATTGCTGACTGCTTGTACACGTGTGGTAGCAACTCGCATACATCCCAGTAATTTCATCAATGACCACAGCCAAGTAGACTGCAGCAGCAATAGCAACTGCTAATGATGAACAGCGAGCAGAATGACCTCATCACTTCACCAGCGTGCAAGGCTTATGACATCTAACAATCAATCTAAGATGTCTGTCTCATGGCAAATGTGGCAGATGTAGTGAAGCATCTATGAAATCATCCGCACGGTGTGATGACTTCTTCGAAGAATTAAAACAGAAACTCTGGATAAACAACAGCAAAAGCTTTCTAAGCTCGTCGCTGCCTATCACGCGTAAACATATATTAATGCAAACAAACTGTGAATGCATTTGTAAAAAACAACAACTAAGCACTTGACACAACAGAACACTTGATGTTAAATGGCTCAACATTTATTTCCAAGTTTCTCTGCATTGTCAGACGTAAAACACGAAGAAAACTGAAAATATTCAAATGATTAATGTTCATACAATGAACAATGTGTCAATGATCCCAGTATTATCCATACATTTCCTGCAGACATAAAAAAAATATACAAGGAAACAAGGCAGTTAAGCAATACTAACAAGCTCTGTTAGCACAGTTAGTCATGTATTAACTGACTAATTTATCATTAGACGCATTTTACGTCACTAACTAGCCATTTTCAATAACTGGATGGGTGAAATCAGAGATAATCCCGACAGCAGTGAATGATATTATTAGTTGTTTGCATTCCTCTTTCTGATTACCAATTAACATTGTATTGCGCGTTTTATACATCTTAAGTTCACTATGCTCACTACTCAGGCTGTCAAAAAATCCATCCTCTTTATGTGTCGGAAGATTAAAAGGGGGTTAAGATTGCCAGTGCTGAAGAAATGAGCGACAGTATTGTATGCTTTTCTTCTTAAAGCTGATATTTAGAAAGTTAAGTTTCAAGATTTTACAATGATGTTCCATTTTCTTTCACAATTTTACAATCATGTTTCATTCTCCTATGTGGGAGAAAATCGTCTGCTGGTAAATTTTCTATCAACTGGCATGGATCTTTCATGGGAAAACAACTGGCATCTGGAAGATACTTACCTGTGCTAATGCTATCAGTTAGTGAGTTTACAGACACATCTGTGAGAACATGGTCCATACTCTTGTAAACTTACATAGTCAATTGTCTTTTTGTGAGCTGAACACATGATGACATCAATTAAAAAAGTTATACCGGTAAGCAACCGAAGAATTTGTCGTACATGATTTCGCAGGTAGCGGGATGGGGGGTTTCACAGAGACTATAACAAAAATGGATTGTGCTCATTTGAATATGTATTCATGTCTGTAGAAATAGTCGAAAATAATTACTCAAAATCTTGTTTCTAAAGAAAGAAAATTACATAATTATTTGAATATTAGCGTGACTGCATTAAACGTTGATACGACCTAAACTTGAGATAGTCATTCAAAATAGCGGAGAAATAACTGCAGTCACATTTTTCGACAGGCACACATTCAAACGCCAAAGATCGATCTGAATCAATCTCCCTCTTCTGAAAAGGGAGAATGAAAAAAAAGTATCCACAGAACTGAATTCACTCACTAGTCGTGTCTGTAAGCAACGCCTGGGGATGAAACATAATTCAAAACTATGTTTGCCATTTAAGTCAACAAACAATTAAAAGCCACGCCAAACCTCATACGCATTCCCATGCAGTCCCTCCAGACAGTCCACTTTCTCCCAATCCCACAATTTTTCCCACAATGATGCCTACTTTGAGAATGAGTGAAGCAGAAGCAGAATGACCAACACAATGAGACACACACACACACAAAAAGAAGGAGCACAAGAGTTCAGATCCGAGCAAGAACAGTCAGTCACACAATCGAGTTTTGCTGTAGAATGCACTATCCATTGTGGGAACAAACCCCACGTGAACGATTCAAAGGTCAGTGTCTGGAGTCCACTGCCGTTGTCCCCTACCATCAACCGTGTATGGTTATGCTGGGGGTGGTGGTGGTGGGGTCACAGCAGGCAGAGGGTTAGCGGAGGAGGGAGGATGTGAAAGAACTGCCATTGCAGCCATCCCAAGAGCAGGTGCTGTAGCAGACCATGGAGTCCTCTTTCTCGATGGACATTCCCCGGCATCCTCGCAGCCAATGGCGACTGCAACCCCGGAATACGCCTTGCGCTGCAAAATGAGGGTTTCCATTAGACTGAGTGGGACAGAACCAAACACGCATATACCAACAAACAAAACTAAACAAAATGAAAACACAAAACAAGATGAAAATAGACACATAAAACCTTTTTCCAGCACCCAAACGAAGAGAAAGAGTTCCTGTTAGAGTGACAAGCAAAAACCTCTGTAGACAAACAAAAAGAGCAGAAGGAAGCAACTACGTGGACACATAACCAGCGTGTGAGACACATACAGTAGAAATGGTTCCATCACATTACTGCATCTTCAGCTGCTGTGGTTCCTCCCCTTCCCCCAACTTTCCTGGGCTACGATTTGTAATCCACCGAAGCAAAGATTATTACTGGGGAAACCCAGAAGATCAAACACCATACCAAGACACCCTCTCCTTTCTTCTGATGCTGAAACCAGTGTTAAATCATTAGACAATTATTGTAATTCACCAGACTTGTAAGCTGGAAACAAAACATGTTCTCCACAGTAGCACATGTTTATAAATGTGAACTCTTTTGCTTCCTACTTTCTAGGTGGTCATTAACATTGTATAACTGGATGTACAGTTTCATAGATTTTAAATGTGATTCTAATATGTTTGTATCGGTGGCGAACTTATGCATTAAGCACTAATAGTGAATAATTCATCATCCTTAAATTTTGTGCTCAAGATAAACATAATTTCGAGAAGTCAAGATCACCAATGCTGGCAAGGGGAATGATTACTGTATTGTGGTACCGATGATCAAATTAACGTTAGTCAATTTTTAGTTTACAAATTTACAGACGTAATTTTCACGTCTCATTCTATTCTCTTTCTCTCTCTTCTCTTTCTTGTCCCTTAATTCCGTGACGAGTCGTTGTGGCGCAAAACTAAAGAACTGTTCATCTAATCCTTACAGCTCTGTCGATTGTATACCAAAGCCTGGATTCCTGCAAACAGTTTTCTCTGTCTACTGCACAATGATGTCATTCCATCGTTGTCTGTTTGGGGTTTTTTGTTGTTGTTGTTGGGTTTTGTTGTTGTTGTTTTTTGTTGGGGTTTTTTTGTGGTTTTTTTTCGCCTCCGTCTTCCTCCCTCAACAGTTCCCTGGAGGACTGATCTAACAAGGCCACCGAATCGTGTTACACTGTCATATCGACGTAGGTTTTTTTTTCCCTTAACTGAAGTCAGTAGATTTTCATTATGGTTCAGTGTGCTGCTTGATGGTCTGGCACACTTATTCATTTGTTATCTGATCGATGTATTTGATGTTTAATACCTTATTACAATACTCCATCTACATGGCTTGGATTCGTCTTGCCTAATCTGCTGTAAAGGCCTTTGGCCCACGTGCATGACGGGAGATGGAGTATACCAAAGCACGTAAGAACCCGATCTTGTGTTTCATGGAAATGTTCTTGTCCTTCCTTACAGGCTTCAGCCTGGACAACGTTGATGTTGTCTTCGCTGTCCTTGTGATGATTTCTGGTTTGGATCCCTCATTGTTAATGATAGATCCCAAGTAACCGTGTTCAAGTTGAACAGTTCCCAGCTTCAGTCCATGGACAATTGTATCAGAAGTGATGATGAAGTTGTGACAGGCCATCAGCCTGGAGCTCTAGGTACCGATTTCCCATGCCCTATCTTGTAGATGTTTCATCTAATATGTTAACAAGCATAGTGAGGTCTTGTTCACTGCCTGTCGGACCATTAACGTAATCTGCAAGGAGAAGATTTTTTTAACGGTTCTTCCTCCAATGTCAACTGTGTCGATTTGATCTTCACGTGCGTCAGTAAAGACACGTTCCAGTAATATACTGAACAGCGTGGGAGACAAAAAGCAACCCAGACGAACTCCAACCGAGGTATGGAACCACTAATTAATAGCACTCTGCATAAATACCGCACTGATTGCTTTGGAGTACAGTTGCTGGATATGTTGATTACTTTTTGCCCGATGTTCAATTTTTTTACTGTGGCCAAGAGTGTCGCCTGCCGGAATCTGTTAAACGCTTTCTCGAAGTCTATGAAGACGTGATAGATCTCCTTCTGGTGTTGGAGGTGTGCTTTTTCTTTCTGTTTTGTTATTGTTGTTGGTTTTTGTTTTGTTTTGTGTGTTTTGTTTTTGTTTTTTTGCAAAGGATATGCTAGCTAAAGATCTGTTTGATGGTATTCTCATTCTGTTACTATTTCCAAAACAGTTCGCTGAAAACAATGCGGTCAGCGAAATTTATCAGTACTGTTTCTTCAGGGATGTATTTCAAGCAAGGTTAGATACAAATTCGACTTTATCAGATATAGAAAGTCTTAGTTCCCTTAGCTGGGCTAAGATTTGTTCTTTTTTGAATATCATATGTATACTGAAGTTTACCAATGCGTGCCAAACAGCATACTGGATTAGTGTTGTGCTTTGTTTCCTTTTCAGTTCTTTGATAACAAAAAAGACAGTTTAATTCAGATCGACCTTCATCGCCTTCTCACTAACTTTGTGTGTAATTTATTTTTATCGTCTTAGTTTTTTTTTTCAAGTTTTTGTTTGTATGTTTCTTTCTTTCTTTTTTTTTTTTTGGAGGGGGGGGGGGTGTTCTGTTTGTTTTATTTAGTTGGTTGTTTGGTTGGCCAGTTGGTTGGTTGGTTGGTTGGTTGGTTGGTTGATTGGTTGGATGGTTGGTTGGTTGTGGTTGGTTGGTTGGTTGGTTGGTTGGTTGGTTGGTTGGTTAGTTGGTTGGTTGGTTTGGTTGGTTGGACGGTTTCAGAAAGTCGAAAACCGGTTAGATACGATTCCAAACGTTGGTGCCTAAGCAGTGAAAGGAAGCTGCACGAAGACCGTGACTGAGAAAACAATTCCAATTCCATTACAAACAAAACCTCGCTGCTTGAAATTGATTAAACTTTAATCACTGGACTGCGGAACGACTGGAATGGGCCGCCGTGTGGGTGGACGAAATACGGAAGTAAAACTAAAAGGAATCAGAAGAAAGCCAGGGGTAGCGGAGGGGGAAGGGATCACAGGGGACTCAGCACCGAGCGTGGGTGGAAGAAAAAGCACGCACACACGTAATTGTAAAGAGAACAAGCAGGAAGTGCCATTATTCAAAGTTGCCGGGACTCTGATGCAGGGCGTGGCGGGGAAGTTCCTGACCGGATCAACTGGGCGGAGTAGTCTGGGTTGTAATGGCCAGCGCCAGACGTACTCGCAGATAGGGGCACGGTCACCTGTAGATTCATCGTATGTTCTCACTCCTGCCTAACTGCTTGGTGTGAAAGGGAGAAGGCGGAAGAAATGGGCACGGGTAAGATGGAGGAGGATATTGTGACAGGAAAGCCCACGTGTTGGAAATCCCATTGCAAGAGACAGAGCCATGCCCTTCTCAGATTCCTTTCCCCCACCCTCCACCGGTCCATTTACCCCATCTGCCTAAACACAAGAATAGAAATTGGTTCAGACTGACCCTTGTCTGTCTTTCCGTCTGAATTTCTGTCTATTAACAAAATGTCAGCCAGTTGTATTTTTTCTACGATCCGTTATTTAGATAACAACTAGAAACGTAAAAATTGTTTAAATTCGGGCATATCTAGAAATGTTTAACATCGTTTCACAGACTCTCTGAAAACTGTCATAACGTAATATGGTTTTCTCTAGAATATGAAAACGTCCGAGGAAAAACTTGTAAAAAATGTGAAAATATTCTAGCAAGAGGTAGTCGAGAAATAAAATGGAATGAAAACATCTCAAGAGGACTTTTCGAAAACTGTTAAAGTCCTTCGAGACAAGGAATAACTCTTGTAAAGAAACGGGAAAATGGTCCACCATGGAACTTTCAAGAAATGTGAAGACTTCTTGAATGACGTGCTCTTCAATATAATCAAGTTTAGGGAAAAGGTTTTGCCTGATAATAGTGATGACGACGATGATAATAGTAACGATGATAGTAGTTGGAACGATGATTATTAATACAACAATTACGAAAATATGAAGAATGAATACAAGAAAAAAGCTAAAAAAGTTAAGCCACTCTTACAATCTCTTCTTATTCATATTCATATTCAGAAACTATTACAGAATATCTAGGTTTTGCACTTCTCAAAGTCACTGTGACCGGAAAGAAATATCAGTTGAAATAAAACCTGATGTGAAGCAAGGACAATGGTAGACTGTGACAGAGAAAACAGAACGCCTATTGTAAGAGATTTCTGGGAAAGCGCTGTTCAGACACTTTTCTCAGAAAGCGCTGGTTTCAGACACTTCTTGTTCCGTGTGGCCGGCTCCTTGGCGCCAGTATGTACACACTTAAGCAATTGCAACTCCTTAACCGTAAGGGTTAATGGTCTACACATCTGGCCTAAGTTAGATAACGATCCATCCAGAAACAGCAAAGAAAATCTTGTCACCATATTTCTGTCGTTGGCACAGAAGATAGAATCTCTCCCGTCAATATGAAACAATCTCCTTCTAAAAACAAAAAGAATAGAAAAAAGAGAAGACTGAAAATGAAAGCTTTAATAAAAATCCCCAAGATACTCACATTCGCCTATAAACACTCTGTAGTGGGCACAGTAACGGTGTGAGTCTTCGCATTCCTGGGGCTCCATGTTGCCGGATTCACAACGGGCATCTGTCGGTGTGCACTGGACGCACATGATGGGGTTGTCTGTAGCAAAAACACACACACACACACACACACACACACACACACACACACACACACACACACACACACACACACACACACACACACACACACATATGAATAAGCACTTCTGGCCTGGGGGGGGGGGGGGGGTTCGTATCGAGTAATGCGCATAAACTTACGAAAGCTTTTCAATAATCCAAACAATATAATACAAATTAAAAACATCCAAGTAATCTATTCGGAAAGGCAGAGTCACGGCAATTCAGTATATAAACTTTTAGTCCTGCACAATCCCTGTTCAAAACTGGGAAAGGTAAGGCAGAAAGGAAGAGGGCCACAATTCATACTCTTAAATGAAAAGGATGGATCTCAAGGCGATCTGAGAAAGGGTGGGATTCATACTCTAAACTATGATAGATGGATCTAGAAGCGACCTCACTTGTAGACGACTTTGTACGGTCATGGAAACCGTTACATTAATATTGCAAAAGACAATAATGCAGCCTCTTTTTTTCGTCCTTTTTTTTCTTTATTTCGTTCAAAATAACTGGCAGCGTTCGAGTAAATCAGAACAAGAGACACAGAGGAAACAGAATATGAGCGCTTATTTAATGAAGAAAACAAGATAGGTGCAAATGTTTTGTTAAATGGCCTAGTCTTTCTAACGAATCAGTTTGGAGTTTGTTCAAGAAGGATTCGTCGTTCTCGGACAATTCAATATGCGCTGCAACCAAACTTGCCAGCTATTATCTGGCAGACTCTTGAGCCTGCATAAAACTCTATACGTTGGAAAAGTCTTAAGATGGGCCTGGGGCGGGGAGAAGAGAAAGAATAGATTGCTAGATTTCAGAGATTCCTTCTCTATGAAACACTAAACTGACACCACCAGAATAATGGAAACATTAAGATGGGCAGCAAACAGGCCAGTTTGTTAATATTGCAGGCTGGAATTGAACTCGAGATATCAGATCTTGAGTCTGTGGCTTTATCAAAAGAACCAACCAGCCCGCATAGACGAAAATGTAATAAGGCAAAAAATAAAACTTAATTATATTAAAAGCAGTCCTATAACCCTACACCAAGCTGTATGCGTAGATAGTAACTATAACTCTCAGTTTCTACTCTTCTCCCTCGTTGCTTTACCTTTTCTGACCCATCAGTGGATGAGATACCCATTCACAGCTGGGTAGACTGGAAGACGCACGTGCACGAGTGAAGTTTCTCGAGCGTGATTCGCAACTGCACGACCTCATGCAAGGCCGGAAGGTAGGAATTCTATCTCTGCGCCAATCAGGCCTCGTCAATGAAAAAACGACAAATTAAATGACATACGGTATCAGTTTAACCGGGACAAAAATACATAGCCTGTTCCATGAGGCCATAGGCGTGTGAAGTGACCAAGACCTCCACTTTTCTGGTTGTCTTATCTTCTTCATTTCGGGACAGGATCAGAAACCAGCTGGGTGGACTGAAGGTCACATGCACAAAGACTTTTTATCTCGAGCCGGACTCGAACCCGTGCAGAGAGACATAAAAGGCTGGAGTTTTACATTTTTTTTAAGTTGCATATTTTTTCCACGCATTGACAGTTTTTTTTCTTCTTTGAAATCGAATACAATTTTACAAAATACAAACCCAAAATCTGCATTCATACAATGAGTTTACATGAATCATGCTATGGCAAGACTAATATGCCACAAATCAAACACTATTAATCGAAACGAATCGCAATTTCTGAGCAAAATCAAGAGGTGCAAAGTACTCTCTCTCTCTCTCTCTCTCTCTCTCTCTCTCTCTCTCTCTCTCTCTCTCTCTCTCTCTTTCTCTCTCCCCCCCTCCCTCTCTCTCTCTCACTCTCTTGGCACATACACATTTTTTATAGGCTAAAGCCAGCAGATTAGCTTCATTGGATGTACAGGACCAATTGTCATGAAAAAAATTAAAAACAAGCAAACAAGATTGTGGTTCTGCAGCACACCAACCATTTCTTTCGATACCAAGTTACGATGAGGACAAATGTTTATAATTGTGAATACCAGTAGTCACAGGTTACTCTGTTTATGATATACTCATGAATGTCATTTATATTTGTTTGAATAGTATAGTAGTTCTAATATGTATCCTTCCGAAAGACAATCATAAGGTAGCCATTTCCTCAAGAATTCTTGATATTTCATTTGCTGGCAGTGAATATGCTTTTCTGTTATGCATCTGCATTTGAGCTCCCCAATAAACACGTTTATATTGGGCCTAATTCTGTGCATTCTACACTTACAGATGTAAAATTGTGCTTCAGCAGTAAGGAATTCTGTAAATACTCATACCAATCCACATCAATTAATCTGACAGGACTGATGAAAACTGACAGGCGTTCTAAATTTGATCAACAACCTACGAGAGAACAATTCCCAAATCGGTGATTAAACCACCCCCTCCATACCCCTCTGCATTGAGCATGCCCCCAAAGCACGTCTCGAAATTCTAGTTTAGTGCAGACATGGAGGTGTGGACATTTTTGCAGATCATGGCTTTTTTTCCCCTTCGATTCGAGCATATTTGTTACTCCTCAAATGGTCCGGTGATTAGGATGAGGGATGTGGTTTAATCAAATCCTCTTTGTTGCCTCCCAGTAATGCACAATTGCCTCGGAGTAATGCACAGTTGCCTCAGAGTAATGCACAATATGTTCTGTTTTACAGGATTCCGTGGAACTACAGAACTGAGTGCCAGATACGCTTGCGAAAGGCGTGGGACTTGTATGTACATGTAGATCCGGATGGACGACGACTGACCCTTGTGTGTGACAGACAGAAACAGAGACAGAGAATGAGTGTGTTGGTCAGTGTGCGTGTGTGTGCGTGAGTACGTGTGTATGTCTGGGCGCGTGCCTATTTATCTGTGTGTGTGTGTGTGTGTGTGTGTGTGTGTGTGTGTGTGTGTGTGTGTGTGTGTGTGTGTGTGTGTGTTGTGGTTATCCGAGTGTCGAGATTGATGAAGACAGTTGAGTACAAGTGCGTTATGTGTGTGTTTGTGTGTGTGTGTGTGTGTGCGTGTGTGTTTGTGTGCGCGCGCACGTATACGTCTGCGTACGCACACACACGTACATGTGCCTGTTTGTAATTATGCGTCACTTTTTCAGCCTTGCCTGTTGTCACGATCCCGGTAATCTAATAGACCGCCGGACCATCAGCGGTGCAAATAACCGTTTCTGATGTGATCTTTGTCATATTTCATTCAAAATAATACGTCTTCCGATTTCCAGCTGCACACGAAAGAGATTAACTCTGGGCAGAGTAGAGCCGAATTAAATCAAGAGGGATTCATCGCACTCGCGAGAATTTCATATGCGTTCTATCCCATCTGTCATCTGTCAGACTCCTTGAGCCTGCGCAAAATCCTAAACGCTGACAAGGTCTTGAAATGAGTGGGAGGAGTACGAATAAACAGCACCTATGAAATGCTGAGCCGACACCACCACGTACCACAATGATTGCGGCACTCAGATGGACAGTGAACAGAAGATTTTTATGTTGCAGGCTTCGGCTGAACTCAAGATATCAGATCTTTAGTCCACGGCTCTGTTACAGGACTGTAGGTAAAAATAGCATAAAACCCCATATACCCCCATTCTGCGATAATTGTAATTATAGAAATGAGCTCACCACGCACATATGTGTTCGGCGGAATCTGTCTCTCTGATATGTGCGAACAGAAGGGAATCGCACTGAATATTTCATTACGGCAAGAAAATTAAATCACTAGGGTTTTGTTTTTTGTCACTGGCAACTTGACTTTGTGCCGTTGTGTTCCATTCTCAGTGTTTCAGGCTTTTTCAAGTGACTCCGGACTTGGAATAGTTTTCATAATTATTGCAGTAACGCCGCCAAATACCATGTGATAGGAAAGGATTCCAAAATTATTATGGTATATTCCCTTAAGTCTGCTCATAAATAATACTCATTGGTCTAAAGATCACCTGTCCCACAAAAGGCAGTCGAACGAGTCCAAGGCCTCTGCTTTGGCAGTACGGGGCTCTGACCAACTAACCTAACTGGAAATCACTCTAGAATCGAGCTACTTCTACAGGCTCTCTCTCTCTCTCTCTCTCTCTCTCTCTCTCTCTCTCTCTCTCTCTCTCTCTCTCTCTCTCGCTCTCTCTCTCTTTCTCTCTCTCTCTCTCTCTCTCATACACACACATCCCACACACACACTCACCCACCCATCCCGCGAACCCCCCTCCCTCTACACACACACACACACACACACACACACACACAACACACACACACACACACACACACACACACACACACACACACACACACATATCTGTGCATGATGAGTCACCTTGTACAGGTCTATTTCTCTTGCACGGCCTGTTTCTCTTCTGAAATCCTGTACATCCAGCACTTATCATAGCTACCCATATTGTTGACCTACGGAAGGCCGTGAGTGACCTTGTACATGTAGGTACCGGTACTACAACTATACCGACAGACTGACTGACAAGGACACGAGTGACGTGACTCACCCGATTCATCATACAGCACCCTGATATGATATAAAGCACGAGACACGGAGAAAAAAAGGTAACAGGACACGTCACTGGCTCTCAGGGTCATCTGAGTCAGCACTGAGGTATACCGTTAGCGTGGAAAGCCGGCTATGAACACAGCACATACTTTATGTAATACGTTCTGATACAGCGTTCCTATCAAGTTAACACGATGAGTCTTCGGCTTGACCCTTGTCCCATTTCTCTGCAATTTCTGGAGCATACATATAAGCAAACAACCA
The DNA here is from genome assembly GCA_030674185.1 of Monoplex corrugatus. Lineage (NCBI taxonomy): Eukaryota > Metazoa > Mollusca > Gastropoda > Littorinimorpha > Ranellidae > Monoplex > Monoplex corrugatus. Next base: position 145,027,656 of record CM060305.1, read on the forward strand.
CATACATCAACAGCAAACACACACAACATACATGTGCGCTCGCACCGAAATCAAGCCCAAGGAGAAGACAACTCCGAAATCTGAATAACGTACCCAAGTCCCAGTCAGCTGGTTAGCAGCTGAGAGCCGGAATGCAAGGAAGTCGACCGAATGTATATGGCTATATACCGTTTTCTCAACAATTGCTTTTGATTCTGTGTGGGGTTTGTTTGTTCGTTTTTGTTTTTTCAATGAAATTCTATTTTCTTTCTCGCTTCAAGGAATGCGCAAGCTAGCGTGAGCACGATCTTGTCAGCGCGTGTGTGTGCGCATGCGTATGTCTGTCTGTCTATTTCAGACCATGTCAATGCATAGGGTTTATGTGCAGAGTTGTGGCTTATGCCATGATCATTTTCGATCTTCTCCGTCATATGGCATCAGTGGTGTCAGCGCATATGGAATTCATATTACCAGCGCTGTGACGCGACACCATCTTGAGAAACTGAATTTAAAACTGAAACGATGTGTCCCTGTGGCACTAGTCAAACTTTGGATTTCCAATCGGACGGTCCTGGGTTCAATCCGCCCAGGCATCTCCACCTGGTGTGTAAAGGGTGCATATCTCTCCGATCTCTGGGGTCAACATGTGTATCGATCTGTTGGTGCCTAAACCCTTAGGAGTATACATGCACGCTGAACATCAAACATGCACGTTACAGTTTCTGTCAGCCCTGTCTGTGGCTGGCTTATGGAAACATGAAAATACATAGTATGCACGCCCACCAAGGATGCACACTGTACAACAACATAGTGGAATTGTGGTCAACTCGCCAAACAGCTTGAGCCCTCCGTGTTCCACTGAAAAGGCGGATTATATCTCATAAGGAATGAGTCCGAGTGAGGTTGGAGAATAGCACTAAATCAAAATGACGCGAAACAGTAACAATGTCAATAATGATATCATTATTATTTTCGTTGTTGCTGTTGTTGTTGCTGTTGTTTTTGTTATCATTACTCTAGCTGTTGTGGTATTGTATGTGTTCGGTTTTTTTGTTTTTGTTTTTGTTTTTTGTTTGTTGTTTTCGAGGGGGGGAGGGGGAAGTGTATGTTAGTTCGTTCGTTTATTTGTTTGTCTGTTTGTTTGTTTTTTGCCTGTGTACTTATCAGGTTGATTGAATCCTTTGACAAAGCCCTGGACCCAAATGTTCATGTTCTAGCGTTCAACCCCACCCTGCATCATAAAAGTGGGCCTGTTAGCCGTCCATTTCTATGCTGTATTCGTTCTAGTGTGTCAGTGCTTCATGGGCCCCCATATCAAGACCTTGTCAGCGATTACGGGGGATTGCACAGGATCAAGAAGCTTGCCAGATAATTAATGGCAGATCAGAATGAAGTGTATAATTATTAAATTTATGGAAATGTGAGTACGATAAATCCCTGTTAATCTCCTCCACATTCCTAGGGTTTATGCGGAAATTTCATACAACAACAATTACTATTACCACTACCATTGTTGATAATATAAAAAGTTAACAATCCGCAAAGTAAATATGAAACGAACACTACATAACGTAAGTGTTTTGGCACCAAAGAAAAACTTGACAGAGACATACTTATGCGAACGCGAGTACTGAACCAAGAACGAGTGCGCAGAACTATCAAGAACAGTGCACTTGTACCGACATCTTTTGGTCGGTGCACTGACATAATACATAAAATCTTTTTCTTTTTTTTTTCCCCTTTCTTTCATTCGACATTTTTTTCCACATTACTTTGGAAGGATGGATGGATGGATGGATGGATGTGTGTGTGTGTGTGTGTGTGTGTGTGTGTGTGTGTGTGTGTGTGTGTGTGTGTGTGTGTGTGTGTGTGTGTGTGCGCGTGTCTCTCTCTCTCTTTCTCTCTCTCTCTCTCTCTGTGCTTGTGCTTGTGTGCGTGTGTGTGCGTGTGTGTGAGTGTGTGTGTGTGTGTGTATGTGTGTGTATGTGTGTCTGTGTGTATGTGTGTGTATGTGTGTGTGTTAACAAAGTGACTTAGCAATATAGCAGTATTTTTCAGGTGTTCCTGGATGGATGTCTACCAAATCTGTGTTAAGTGTGTGGTTGAATTCTGGTAATGTTTGAAATATTCAGCTAAGCCGACTCGAAGGAATATTCGTACTGCTAATTAAAAATGGATCTAATAAATAAGCGAGAAGTAATGTCCGCACGTGATAATTAAACACAGCTGTCGCAGTCATTCACCGTGTTTAATCAGGCTTCGAAAGACACTGCTAGTGTGAATTAGTTCTCGAAACATGTTCATGGTGTTAAACATGACCTCGCAGGTCAAGACTATATGAATGTTATTCATCTTTGGCTGTTACACTTGATTCAACAGCAGACTTTGTTTTTTGTTTGTTCGAATATAAACAATGTTGGTTCTTTTTGATAGAGCCATGGCCTCAAACTCTGATATCTCGAGTTCAGTTCTAGTCTGCAACATCAAAAACTGTCCCCTTCGCTGCCCATTTAACATTTCCATCGTTCTGGTGGTGTCAACTTCATGTTTCCTAAGTTCCTCTCCCTCCCCATTTCAAGACCTTGCCGGTGTAAAGGGTTTTTGCGTAGGCCTAGGGAGTCTGCCAGAAATTGCATTTCTGACCGATTTGAGTCAAAGTGATTAAACTCCAAACTACATACAGACAAACTGTGTCATTTATAGTTTTCATTTGTTTTTCGTTTACAAATACCTCTTATTAGATTATGTGTGATGTATTTGGGTTTTGACTGGTATACATCAGTTTGTTGCTCTATATTTTTTTTTTTTTTGTTTGTCTGTTTACTTGTTTGTTCTGGTAGTGAGGGTGGGGGAAGGGATGCACGAGCCTTGGTGTTGCAACGCAATTAACAAGCTCTCTATTGTTTGGCAAGAGAGGCTGCTGCATTCCTCACGAGGTGCTAGTGTTCTTTGGCAAAAAGACCTGTTGACAATGACTTAGTTTACAGCCATTTACCTCAAGGTCTCATATCTATGCCAGCTGTATTAGTAAAATCAACATCAACAACAAGAAGAGAATAGTGAAACCATGCCAACAGTCAGCTGTGCTGACAAAAGAAAACAAACAAGGTGGAAAGTTCATACCAATAAACAGTTGCCAGAGAGAGAGAGAGAGAGAAACAGAGAGAGAAACAGAGGGGTGGGGGATATATATACATATATATATATATATAAAATAAATAGAGAGAGAGAGAGAGAGAGACAAAGACAGAGACAGAGACAGGATAACGTCGAGACGCAATCAGAGAATCCTTGCCGGAACATTTTAACATTTCTGATGTTATGACCAAAAACACTGGACCACGCCTCTACACAATCATGAATTTCTAGCATAAAGAAGAGACTTCATAATACTTTTTCACTTAAGAATAGAAGCATCAGGTCCCACTGAACCTAGCTGGAGAGAGTGAGAAACAGACAGACAGAGAGACAGACAGACAGATAGGCAGGCAGGCAGGCAGGTAGGCAGGAATGCAGGTAGGCAGAGACGCAGACGGGGACGCAAAGAGCCAATAAGACAAGTGACAGAAATGCAAACAATGAGTAACAGAGGGTCTCGCCTTGATCGATATGAATTGATCCGTTTATCTGAAACGGAGAAGAGCGTGTTTAAAGAAATGAAGAAAGACAGGCAAGAGAAACCAGAAGACTGAACACAAACTTTTTCAAGACACTGCCAAGGTTAACCTTATATTTTGTCACTGACGCACTGGTTAAGACCCATTTCCATCCAAGGCCCATTTCCATCCAAGGCCCATTTCCATCCAATCAGACAAGTAAAGAACGAAAAAAAAATTACAGGAAATGAGGCGATCGACTGAAATTACCTTTTCTATAATGCACACTGACAAACTTATTCTGCTGATTATTTTACACGCTGCATATCCTCACCATTCCCCCACGGTCCTCGCAAAGTGATATCTCTGGAGGAAGGACATAACATATGTACCAAATACATAATAACGACTCTCTCTCTCTCTCTGTCTCTCACACACACACACACACACACACTCTCTCTCTCTCTCTCTCTCTCTCACTTTCTCTCTCTCTTTCACTGAGACAGACAGAGAAAGAGAGAGAGAGAGAGAGAGAGAATTGTAAAACAGTTTGTTAAACAAAACAGTCACAATCCTACATGCTATTACCAGGAGGAAGTCTGTATGTTCACCTCGCTGTCTGTGGACATGAAGCAAGATTAACACCACACAGACAGTCCGCTCTACTAGACAGGCCGCACAGATATGTTTGGTACAGACTAGAGACAGTGGCCCGCTTTAAAAGCTCAGTATCTGATACTATTAATCTCACAGTGGCACTTATAGGCTGAGACAGGACAGTCTGCACAGCATTTTGTACTGCGTAGATTTAGTATACACATTGAAATGTGACGTCAATGGCTCTCATTTAAGGTTGAGTGCCCGAAAATAGGCAAGAACGATGACGTGAATCCAAATAAATTCCAGGTTTCCGGGTCAGGTTTTAAGTCTTGTGTCCAACTCCCACCAAGATTTTGTTCTATAAATATCTGTGCTCAATCACCAACTTTCTCCAATCCTTTTCACCCCAATGCCCGCAACTACCCTTGTCCCCATCCCCAGCCTCCTTCACCCATCCTTCATCCATCTCTCGTGTTTGGAACTGCAGCACGCGCTACCAAACTGATGACAACAAAACGGAAAATTGCACGTGCGGTGACGTGAGTGGGCGTTGTTGAGAAAGAAGATATCGATGCGGCGGATGAACTGACCGTATGCACCCTGGGATCAGACAAGGACCAGAAAACGGGAACGGATTGGAATACCAGGTGTTCATGCATATTCACACCGGCTCTATCTGCGGACAGATCGTGCATCCGGCCTGTTTGGCAAGCCATATCAGATCAGTGCACGAGTGGACCAGATGATTGGAGATCAATGTCCACTACGATTCCTGTGTTATGGAGGAGTTGCCGCGGGTCAAGCGACTTTTATAGCATCACGTCCCAAAGACAGTATACACAAAATGACATTCTTCCAGTTGCATTACTTCCCAATCTGGAAACTGTTCAAAGATGAAGTCCATTGCTCTCACAACAGTTCCATGTGCACTCTGTTCATATCTGTCAGTAATGGTCTGAACAACGCTTTGGGATTAGGCAAATCTTTTTTTTTCAATAAGTGATGTTCTGCAGTGGGAAGAGAAAGACTGGAATCTAGATTCTATATCTAATATCAAATTAAATGATGTCACCAAACAACTGAAGTATTCTTTATGATGGGTAGAGAACTGGCCAATTCTTATCTTGCAGCGGGGATTCAACTCGTACATCTAGTTTCAAAATCTACGACTGTCAACTGAGCTAAAACATGCACACCATTACACTCCCAACCTAAAGTAATACAACTTCTTTGAAGTGAAACCTCTGAAGTTTATATACAGTTCGTTGCAGACAGTACCGTGGTGCCTCCCAAAAGGGTATCTGCGCGACCTTAGAAATGGATTAACACGTTAAGTTAAACGTAGGCAGCCCATTGCAGGTTGACAGTATGATATATAGATAGATAGATAAATAGAGAGAGAGAGGGAGACAGAGAGAGAGAGGGAGAGAGAGACGTACCCTGGGATTAAACAGGATCTACATACACTAAATGGAGGGAGGGGGAGAGAGAGGGAAGGAAAGAGAGAGACAGAGAGAGGGAAAGAAAGGGAGAGAGACACAGAGAGAGGGGGGAGAGAGAGACAGGGAGGGAGAGAGAGAGAGAGAGCGAGCGAGAGCGACAGAGAATGAGAGAGAGAGAGAGACATATCCTGGGATTGAGCAGTTAAAAAATTCCTCGCTAAGGCTTTCTCCCTCCCATCTTTAAGTCAGACACGGTGGGCGAGAGGACATCAAAAAGTGATCGCCCTGGATATGGCTGTAAAGCCCTTTGATTGCTCCATCCAATTTTGAATCACTGACCGCCCATTATTCCAAGAACAGTAGAAGCCTAAGTTCTGTAAGTAGAGTCCATTGCTATTCGCGTCTTCTTAATTTTCTTAATGTTATTATCTCTGTGATCCTAGACAGGAGGTCTGTATAGAGGTTGATGATAAAAAAGAAGAGAAAAAAAACAAGACGGTTAAACCTCCTACCATTCTTCATTTTGCCACACTTTTATAGACATTTTTTGTTTCATTGTGAAATAAAACTCAGGGTAGACTTATTTAAATCTGTAGTCATGGCGTCAGATTAAAATCTCTTCCATCATTCTGACCCTAGTCGTCTATTTATTACAAGCCAATAAATCTCCACTAAAACGTTTTGTCATTGTCGTTCGACGTATCGCGAATAGCGGGTCGTTTCACAGCAAACTAACACGCGAACACGCGGCAATATTTATTAGAGACCCATCCATAAAGCCTATCGAGATCCATCCATAAAGCCGACAAATTATTGTTTACACATCTGAACGTGAGATGTTTCAAGTCACATATGCTTCTTGCTTTTGTTTTGCTGTCTTGTGGGTTTGTTTACTATTTCTACTTCGTCTGATTAACTATTTTTCTTTTGGTTTATTTTGTTTCATAAAATGCCCAAAAGAAATATATCATTTGAAAGAAAAGTACTATTCACAGAAAAGTATCACAGACACACAGTCTCTCCTCACTCAACATGAAACATCTCATTCAAGTAGTCCCTCCTCCATCTACCCATCCGACGACCCCCCCCCCCCCCCCCTTCATGACAAGTTTTTTTTTTTTCGTTTTTTTTTTTTTTAAGAACGACTCCCTGCGAATCAATCTCCTTGTAAAAGAGACACCACAAAAGCGGTCAGCTAACTGGAGCATCCTCCCACCTGACTACCGAAGAGATGCCGTCAGGTCTTAATAACCCAACCCTTCCATTTTCTCTGACGCTCGGGCAACCTTCCAGTGTGTGTGAATTTCAAATGATGTACTCATTAAGAAGCAAAGCAACAGTAAATGTTAGAATATAATTACTTATACAATGAGGCAACACATTAAGGTGTAATAGGCTGAGGTGGTCAATCAATCAATCAATCAATCAATCAATCACACATTAAGGTGTAATAGGCTGAGGTGATCAATCAATCAATCAATCAGTCAATCAATCAATCAAAACATGTCCCTCAAGATTCACGGGTTTACCACATTCTACTCGACGCCATATATTTTCTGTTTCTTGTGTAAAGGCAAAAACAGTTACTCTTTTACAGACGAGATGGTTAAGCACGAAGAAAATGTTTTTAAAAAGATAGAATAAAATCAGAAAGAAAGAGAAAAAACGAACTAAAATAGAAAAAAAAGAAGACACTGGGCCGACAGGGTTCGGAGAAAACAGATGAGCCAGTCTTGAAACGATGTTTTCCCCTTAAGTAATTGCGCACTCTTGTGTTTACAGTTTACACCGTGACAAAACAAAAATATTCGCACTGCCTGTTGCCCCACAAATGTTATGTAGTTCAAGGCAGTGTTCTAGTAGGCTGTGGCATTACAGAGTAAACAAGAATGACTGATTACAGCCCTATATTTAAATGGATATATTACGTTGAAGAAGGACATACGAGTAGTTCTCCACGAACCTCCGATTAGATTCCGAACGGTTTAAGGACTCTTACAATCATGCTTCTTTGTTCGTGTGTGTGTGTGTGTGTGTGTGTGTGTGTGTGTGTGTGTGTGTGTGTGTGTGTGTGTGTGTGTGTGTGTGTGTGTGTGTGTGTGTGTGTGCACGCGCGCGCGCGCACGTATGTGTGGAAGGGGATTGCTTTTTTGTTTTTGTTTTATTGTTTTTGTTTGTTTTTCAGTTTGTTTACTATTGTAGTTGTTTTGTTTTGTAGACAAGAAAACAGCACAGATAGGAGATGGGAGTTTTCTCTTTCCCCTCTCCACTTTGAAAACAAAAAGAAGGAAGCTGCTTACTTTGCAATCGACTTGAGCGTGTCTGTCTGTCTGTATGCTTTTTTTCTTTTCTTTCTCTTTTCTCTAACATTCTCCGCCGCCACCACCACCACCACCCACCCCCCGGCTTCCTGTAGATAATGGACGGATTTTTTCGTCTGATCGATCTAATACTGTACTAATCCTGGCAGTTTCAATGGGCATTATTTGGGTTACTGCAGTCTGAAATGTGAAAATGTTTTATTTAAGATTTGCAGATCATCGGCAGCTCAGCTGTCCTAGTTTTGGTCATATACGTCACAGTACAAAGTATATAAACTGCATAAGATTCTGTAGATTTAAAAGCACAATAAGGAAGTCGTTATGAAAGCTTGATCATCTGCTGCTGTTGTAAACGTGACAAAGACACATAGAGAGTAAAGATGAAGAAAGTTCGAGACGATAAAAATACAAAAATACTTAACTATTGTCAGTAGCAACTACAATCACTACGTGGCTGCTTGGTTTAAGCTGACTTGTCAACACCATATATTTGACTTCAAATCTGTGAAACCTAATCGCCTTTTCAACGTGTTTGTGGACTTAATGAAACATTTCAAACGAGAAAAGAAAGCGTGCAGTGTCCAAGTTTCACATCACCCGACAGTACATGCGAGTTGTTTAGCCTGCACTTGGTGGTAAAATCGGTAATGCTGATTCTCCACGCAGATCTTAACCCGGCCATTGCTGCTACTGCTTTTGCGATCCGGATGCGGATTCTCGCCATACAGCTGCAATTTCGGGGGCTTTACTGCACTCTCAAACTTGACTCCACCCTGAAGGAATCTACCAATTGAATGCGCCATCTGAGCCTCGACAAATTCCGCATGTTGTTTCACTGCTATCGGCTGTCGCTTGTGTCCCTTTAGTGGTCTTACACAGAACAAACTTGACTGAGGCCCCATCCATCTCCTCGCTGTATATCAAACACCCAGACTAGACCTGTGGGTCTAGTACAGGTAGGAAGGACAGATAAATCCTTAATCCAGGAATCAAACCTGGGACCTCTCACGGCCTAGGCTTGTCGATCTTACCTTTAGGCTTACTCTGAAGACAAAGATATTTGTGAACTGGGGTCAACATCCGAAAGAAACACCTGAATTCCACACTGTGATTAAGGGCCAGCCGTGCAAAACAAATCTACGATCGACACCTATCAAATATAGCACTGTGATATTAACACATTTAAAGCTAGCCGTCCAGGCCAATGTCATGGCTGATAGCCCACAATGTTAGGTAAATTCTGGGCTACTATGACATAAAAAGCTGTATGATCAAACCATTTTTACAAACCTTTTTAGATGAAAGTTATTACAGAGAGTCCCGATTTTCTGCTTCTCAAGGTCTCTGTGATTTTGAAGCGTAAGATAGAATTAAACCTGACTGAAGCGAGGACAATGGCAGGCTGTCAAACAGTAAAAACAGAATGTATATATTGCGAAGAGTTCCTGAGAAAGTGCTATTCACACACATTCTTCAATAACTGCTGACTTTAAGGCACTGTTTTGGTCCATGTGGCTTGACCTTGGCAACATGACTGCCACGCACGCGTGACTCAATGGTCTACACATTATGCCCGAATCTGGTACAGATGCATTCAAAAACAGCTTAGAAAACCTTGCTGACAGTTCTGTAACAGACACACAGACAGACAAAAAGCGACATAGACATATCTTTCTCCTGTCGATATTTAACAATTTTATTTTTACTGAATTAAGAGATTAAAAAATTTTTTGCTCATACAAATACAAATATACATACAAGATCTTGCACATGCACGCGCACGCACGCACGCACGCACGCACACACACACACACACACACACACACACACACACACACACACACACACACACACACACATACAGACACACACTAACATATTCACACATACAAGTGCCAGTATGTATGCCATGCAATTCCATATGCTCTTCACCCATCTGCCTTCTGTGTTATCTGCAGACTCCTTGGACCTACGCAAAATCCTGTGCGCCGGCAAGGTCTTGAAATGACCGTAGGGGATGTCGGAGGACGGCAGGAGTGAGAGACAGGATTGATAAAAAGCTAACCTGACACCACCAGAATGATCAAAGCATTAAGATGGTCACTGAAGAGGCCAGTTTGCTACCCCCCCCCTCTCTCTCTCTCTCTCTCTCTCTCTCTCTCGGAACATAAAAGTATCATTATCATTACTCTCTCCCCCCCCCCCCCATTTGTGTGTGTGTGTGTGTGTGAGTGTGTGTGTGTGTGTGAATATGTGTGTGTGTGTGTGTGTGAGTGTGTGTGTGTGTGTGTGTGTGTGTATCTGTGAGGGTGTGTGCATGTGTGAGCGCGCGTGCGTTTGTGTGCATTAAATTTAAATACGTGTGTGTGTGTGTGTGTGTGTGTGTGTGTGTGTGTGTGTGTGTGTGTGTGTGTGTGTGTGTGTGTGTGTGTGTGTGTGTGTGCACGCGCGCGCGCTCGCACCTTCCAAATGGAGATTGGAAACTACTCTTGTCAACTATCGCTCTTCAACTTTTCAAAGTACGAGTAAGTTGCGATGACACATAGGTATGAGGAATGTTAGTTAATCTCAAAGAAATATGAGTCACATGCTGAGATAACCCAGTTCACTGTTATTTTCGACAACAATGAGGTCACAGCTCTCTCTCTCTCTCTCTCTCTCTCTCTCTCTCTCTCTCTCTCATCACCACCCCCTACACACACACACACACACACACACACACACACACACACACACACACTCACTCACTCACTCACTCACTCACGCACTTATACACACACGCACGCACATATGTACGCACACATAATTACATATACATATATACACACATATATGTATGTATGTACATAGATAGATAGATAGATAGATTAGATAGATAGATAGATAGATAGATAGATAGGTAGATAGATAGATAGATATTTTCATGTGGATACACACATCAGCCCACACACGCATCATCAGACATTGTATGAACAGTCCATCGATCACTGACCAGTTTACCTATAATAGCGTGCAAAACAAACCCAAATATAAAGCTAACATAATCAGGTAGTGGTTGTAAACAGAACTTTAACCTGATACTCTTGCTACATCTCCCGTTCGAAAAAAAAGCAGACCAGAAAAAATAGAACAAAGAGAGAGACCACAGAATAAGAGAGAGAGAGAGAGAGAGAGAGAGAGGAAAGAGAGAGAGAGAGAGAGAGAGAGAGAGAGAGAGAGAGAGAGAGATCTGTGTCGGGTCCGTGACACTTGGTGTTTGTCTGTCTACCTGCATGTACCTTCGGTGTGTTTTGATAACATTTTATATAGTTTGGGTCGATAATCGATTAAAAGTTGTTGTGACTGTGAAGCTTTGACGAAACTGATAATAATCCTGCGAGAAGCTTGGATGAATAGTAATCTACTGAAATCGAGAAATCTCATCTCCAGTGTCTGTCCCAGCTTCCTGTGGTATGAATAAAAAAAAATGACTTGTCTCAACAGGAAGACATTCAAAATGAAAACTTGTCTTATGTTTTTTTCTCAGCCTCATTCTTTGATACACCAAGACTAAATACATGATACAATTTCCGCCGCGATTTTTCTCTTCTATCTTTCCGGTCTTTCCACGACCGTGTCGCGTTGTCATCTCTTTTGCTTTAGTCACAAAGCTCCGGTAAGAAATTTTGACGTTGCCATTTGCCATGCCTTCCCCGATTTCAGCGCTGCCTTTCGTGAATGCCATCATCAACATTTTCATCCGGGGGGGGGGGGGGGGCGCAGGGTTCGTCCCAAGAGTAATATGCCATGAAAACAAGCTCCATGTTTTGCAACTGACACGAAAATGTAACAACGGTTTGAAAATGCCGATGTCCTGCATGCCAAACACTGAGACCGTGTCTGTCTTAAAGACAACTCAATATACCACGTGGCCATTCCAATTAATAGGTTTATTAATGTTTTAAACATTCAGTAATGCTGCAAAACAGTATAAGGCTTAAGACTCATCCAGCTATGCATTCAGTCATTATGCTGTACTGATGAACGGCATGTTTTTGAAACAGTGCGCATTTACTAATTTGGTGGTGCATATGCTTGCGCTTTGGCCTGATGGGAAATACATGGATAGGAGTTGTGAAAGTTGGGAAGCGTTTACAAGTCACCAGCATCGCCTTTTTAATTGTGACGTTCCGGTGGATCAACTCCTGACACTACGAAACTCAATTGTCCATCAACGGGCACTTTGAAAATGACGGTCACTGACGCTCAGCTTTTTAATGAATAAGGTCAACAGAAAACAAATCGCACAAGCCCCAGTCATTCTCGCACTGCTTTACTAAGAACCAATGTCACACTTTAACCCTTTGACTCCCGTGACCTATCTGCCAACTGCAAAAACTTAACCCTTTTGATTCCATCACCCTTTCCACCAGCTTTCTCCACAGCAGAACAGATGGTTTCTTACAGCAAACATCGCAACAGTCAAAGGACGTCGAAGCTTAGAAATACGCTTCTAAATAGACGTTGTGATGGTAAAGATGGTTACGTTAAAGATGGTCAGGAATTTTCCACTGGTAGTGGCTGATGGCTTAAAATGGATGAGATGGCGAACGTGGATGTATAAGTGATTCTACTGACAGGTGGATGCAATACGTATTGATTATACAGTCTTGGAGAAAAGAAGGCTAAAATATTCAGTCTGAAATACGTTACCCCCATAGTTATTTTGCATTTCCATCGCATACGAGTCGCGTGACACATAACACGCAATAATTATTTCCCGCGCGCTGCGACACCTTAAAATCATAGCCAAAATGTAACTGAAACTGCTCAGTGACCAGTTCATTCTGCAGATGTCGACAGCAGTAGCTTTCAGACAGTAATGGCTCACATTAAACATAATTTTTGGCTATGACAATAATCTGAAATAATATAAAACCCAGGTGTCCTATAGCTCTGCAATAACGGATGTAATATAAAGGCGTAATATGGGATGCATAGCAGAATCGCTAAATCTGGCTCGTGGTTGTTAAAGTATACCATCAATCTACTGTATCATTAACTACTGTTGTGTACCATCAGTCTACGGTATCATTAACTATGTCGTTCACTGCTGGTGGTATATGTCGGTTATTTATGCATCTTCACAATTTCTCGGCTAGATTAACCCTTGGCCTCAGACAATCCTAGGCGATAAACTATTATTCCCATCATCAGGGTGTCCTGAACCGTGGATGATACAGTCGTGACGTTTTTCGCTCGTCTGTCTAGAGCACGAACTTTAGACTGATATATGAAGGTTGATGCAGCCTCTAGTTCTGAAACTGATACGATTATGTCTCACTAACAGAAGTTCTATATTTAGGGTGGGCAATATCGACCAGCAGATATCAAATGTTCCCAAACAGCTCTCATAACCTTAAGAGGTGAAACTGCATCCCTATGAAACACTGTCTAGACTGCAATGAAAATGTTAAAGAACTTCCAGTTCATAGCATGCAACCTTCATTGCAAGAATGTCGTGCCGTCCTTTCCTTTTCTGTTTCATTTTGAGAGAAAAGGATGTTGGACGTATGTCACAGCCAGAGCAGACAGGAAAATCGGAGAAATGGGCGTCTGTATAACATCCCTTGCTGAAACGTCAATTTATCACAAGAAAGAAAGCATCATCAATATTTCACAAGAAACAGCACACGCGTTGATTGTAGTTCCATTCATACAATATGCTACTACGATGCTGGAAAGCAAACTGAAACTATGGTGGCTTGCTATAACTGAGTAAGTAAGGCACATGTACTTAGGCTGTTTCGCCTCAACACAGCGATAGAAGGGTTGTTTGACATGTAGGCTACTTAGGCTGTTTCGCCTCAACACAGCGATAGAAGGGTTGTTTCCCTTGCAAAGGTAAGAAAACAAACAGAAACAGACAAAATACACCTACTCGACAGAATAAACTGGTCCAAAATACAAAACGGATAAAACAGATATCCTTGAGAAAGAAAAACGCAAAACAAAACAAACATAAAAATAGACACAGAAAAATGGAAAAGAAAGACTTAACTGAAGGCGTTTTGTAAGTATTGAATAACTCAAGACTGCTTCAATAAATCAAAAGAACGTATTTCTTTATATTTTTCTGCTCTTCTCTTTTCATAAAAAGTGATAAAACTGTCACAAGCTTGCACGAAAAAAGTATTCATTAAACACTACTTTATTTCAGTCGTGTTCCCAGGCCACATGTCTGTGCCTTGCTTTTCATTCTCCTAACATGCGACGTAAGTGCATGCACGCTAAACTCCTGACGCCATCACAAAACAATTTTCGCATCACATGAATGATAACGACAAGCGTCAGCTGAAACATCTGATGCTATATCAGTGATAGTGGAATGTCTCACGTGTAGCTTGACGCACAGTCACGGGTTGCCTGCTCTTTGTTCTGACGAGTCAAAGTGAAACACGGCAAGTGAAGTTCAAACATCACTCGTTACAGTTAGCAGACTAACATTTCTGCACACAAGACTTCCAGCCATACCAAAGGGGAAAGCCAAATCACAGAACGTCAGAGAAATAACTCTTTTTTTTTTTTTATCTTCACCCATGCCCTCTGCTTTAGACGATATCTTTCAAATAAAGCCCACATTCGTAAACAATTTAGCAACAGTTTTATTTACATACTCACTGTCGAATCTTTGCCAACGGGTAATTATTTTTAAAGTGTATGCATGCATCTGCATATCAGTAAACTTTATGATACATGTGTAGTTTTGTTTTTTTAATTCAAATGGGTAAAGTAATAACAATGAAACCCACGATAAATACTACAACTATTACTACTACTACTACTAACAACAGTAATAATAATAATAAATGATATTTTCTGCCCATCCCCACACAAGAGTCGGACGCAATAACTTGGAGATCCCGATAAGGCCATTAGCCCAAGGTCATCTGTGCTGTAATTACTGTCTTTGGGGTCCTACAGATGTTGGGAAGGTCATCTCTGCAACGCAGAATCTTACCTGATCCTCTCAGTTTTCCAGTCTATTCTCTGTTCCTACCTTTCTGTCTTCTGTCTGGAAAGTTATCGTCACTTCTGTCATACTGATCCATTCGCTTACATTTTATCCTGAATTAAAAAAATGAAACACATCCTCGTCGCTTCTTCTGTCCGACTTGCTCTCAGATTTTGTCTGATTCCTATCTTTCTGAAGCATTTA
>CM060305.1:145047791-145077791 GCA_030674185.1 Monoplex corrugatus
TGGAACTGCCTATATTATTTTGGGCCCCAGAAATGTTTATCTGATGGACAAGAGAGGGACACCGCTTACATTATTTTGGGCCACAAACATGTTTATCTCTGCCACCTCACTAACCTACGATCTCAGGATTATGGGATAACCTTTACCTCTGCTATAGTGCCCATGGATGACCATGCTTTAATAAGACTTGCAGTTTCAGTTTCAGTTTCAGTTTCACTTTGTCAGGATGACGTCTCCGCGCTCGGAATTCCATATGCACTACCGTCACAGGTTCCATGTGATGGAGAAGATCCAGAATGATCATGACACAAGCCTTAAGCCTGCACATAAGCCCAAGAGCTGGCCAGGTCCTGAAAAAATGTGCATCGACCGGGAATCGAACCCGGATCACCCGCGTGGCAGGCGAGTATTCTACCACTAGACCACCGATGCTTCGATGAAGTTTCAATTTTTCAGGATATCGCCTCCACGCTCGGAATGAATTCTACAAGCACTGACGCCACTGATACCACGTGATGGAAAGATTTGAACAGGAATTTATGACTTACAAGAAATTATTTGATGAAACAGAGGGACTAGCTTTCCCGTCAAACCCAATTTCTGTACGTTTTTTTTTTTTTTTTAATTTTTCGTTCAAGACTAAGAAAGAAAGCTAAAGCACACAACAAAGAACAGCTTGAAAATCTTAACATTATGCATAAAGTCGTACATCATCATCATCATCTTAATAGCCTTAATACGGGCCTTCGTGTTTGACGGTTCTACAAACAACACTAACCAAATTGAATCATCATATTCTTCTACTTTCTCATCTTCTTTCTCCTCTTTATGTCTTCTCGCCCTCCTCACAATGACTGGTCGATCAATTATGAACAGTAAAAGGGTTTAATCAGAGATTTGCATTGCCTGGATTTTTTTTTTTTTTTTTTTTTTTTTTTTTTACCTCTGTTGCCACATGTACTGACCATTTTCATTAAAAGTAAAGACTAAAAAGACGCAGTAAAAGTAAGGACTAAAAGGACGAAAGTTGTTGCAATAGCGATTGACACGTGGTTAAATGGAAGTTTGTTGTTGTTGTAGTTGTTGGGTATTGTTGTTTTGGATTGTTTGGTTGGTTGTTCTTTGTCCGTTTGTTTGTTTGTTTGTTTTGTTGCTGTTGTTGTTGTTGTTGTTGTTGTTGCTTTGTGTGTGTGTATGTGGTTTGTTTAGTGGTTTGTTTGTTTGGTTGGTTGGTTTGTTTGTTTGGGTCTCCCCACCCCCTCCCACCCTATCTTTTTGTTTGGTTATGGCGGTATGGAGTGATGTGGGTTTGTTGGACCTGTGTAAGCCTCTCTCTCATGCTTTAGTGAAGCGCTTAAGGACTCTAGCGAGCTGAGGCGCGATAGGTCTGAAATGACAGGAACAGACTCAGTTGCACAACAGCTCTGAGAAAAACAAATACTGAGTATTGGCATGATGACACTACATATTCGTGCGTGCGTGCGTGCGTGCTGCGTGCGTGCGTCGTACGTGCATGCTGCGTGCGTGCTGCGTGTGTGTGTGTGTGTGTGTGTGTGGTGTGTGGTGTGTGTGTGTGTCCTTATTATCTTCATGTCCTGTTCACAAGAACAGGACGTCCTGCTTACTGTCTTCATCCTCATCCTTTTTGTCACAATTAGTGAAATACTGAGAGCTTAAGAAATTACTACTATAGTAATCAGCTTAAATGAAACTTTATGTTCTTTTCATCTTTGCCGGACATACTGATCAACGTTTCAGTAAAACGCTGATAAAAATCCTGTTCACAGTTAAAGAACGTCAAGTTTTATTGTTCCTTCTTCCTTTCCGCAGCGGGGTACCGCGGATGCAAAAATTTAGGTACCCTCCTGTTCTGGAATCACAGAGCTGTCTAGTTGCTTTTAAGTAGTTATGGGTCCTTTTTTCTGTCATGCTTTCTTTTCCTCACAAGACTCTTTCTCATTTCTACCTTCCAGATCATCGCCTGTGTTTCTTCCAAATTCTCTCCTTAGCTCCCTAAAGATGGAGTATGAGTGCATTTACGGATAAACAACGGTCAAATTATGCTCCCTCTGTTAGGCAGGAAGTTGTGTGAATGTGTATGCTTGGATAGGGAATGCTCGCTGGAGCTCGAGCCTTTGCAAGAAGATGAATTTTCTTCCTTTCTTTCTTTCAATTTTTTTAAAAATTTTCGTTTACTTTTTAATGGGAGGAGAGAAGTGGCAGCGGTTTGGATGGTAACAGTTGATTAGTTGAGTGTTCGGCTGTTAAGAAATGTCTCAAATGAAAGCGTGTACCAGTTTTGCTTTCAAGGTCGTAATAATACACAAAGTGTGCGTAAGAAATACATTTAAAATTGCATTACTAAGAACTTCCAATGAGACACAGAAAAGGAGTGAGAGAGAAAAACGTAGGGAAGATTAAGAAGAAAGAGAGAGCAAACAGAAAAAGATAGATTATAAGACATAGATTTAATTCTCATCAAAATGTTTGATGCTATCTACCACAAAGGTCTCGTATGACAAGAACACACCCAGACGCATCACACCTCTGAGAAATACAAATTCCGAGTTTTGGCGCGAGGACAATCAAATCTGATGTGTGTGTGTGTGTGTGTGTGTCTGTGTGTGTGTGTGTGCGTGTGCGTGTGCGTGTGTGTGTGTGTGTTTGTGTTCGAACTTATCACACTCGCGTTCACGTAAAAACAAATATTAAAACGCAAAACGCAAAGTTATTATATGGCCGTACGGTCGTGGACTTTCAACTTGCAGAGTCGCCTGTTTAATGTGAAACTGTCGACATAACGATGAAACTAATGGGAACGTATAGACAGCCTGGTAGAGCAAAACAGATCTTTTGACAACTGCGGTACGAAGCTAATGTACCATCTACGTAGAAGATATGCACAGCTGTTTTGTGACGTGGCGGTGGAAATAAACTGTATAAGTAGAAGCGAGAGCGGACCGCTCTCTTGTTCTGGAAATGAAGTAATACTTCCCCGAAATGACGGTAATACGCAGCCTACTTTGCGGATTCAGCTTTCGTCAGAACGTTGCCAGCGTATAGAGTTTTGTGTTGGTTCAGAGATTCTGCCACGTAATTGTTGGCAGAATTGTGCGGAGCGTGTATGGAATTGTTAGAATGCGATGAATCCCTCTTAACAAACTCCGAACAGGCCAGAACGCTAAACTATGGGAATACTTTGTCAAAAACAGAATTAAGGCAACTGTTCTATAGGGGTCTTTTTTTTTTCAGCGTTCTGATGCATGTTGTCGGATTATACATGTACGTTGTTTTGCCCACACAATGCAGACTATATGTTGCTGCAGTATACATATTCCAGTGGGCGTGGATGCTGGGTTTTTTTCATGTTTCTATAACTGTATAAGTCACCAGAAACTGACAAGACTTGCATATTTGATGTTCTGTGTGGTTTACACACGAAAGGTGTTTAGGCACTAACAGATCTGCACACATGTTCTGCCTTGGAGGTAAGAAAACCTCCATCCTTTACCCATCAGGCGTGAGGTACACGGGGAAGGGGGAGATCCAACCCCAGACCTTCTGACTGGAAGTCTGACATCTTACCCACCTCACTATCATGACCGTCGAGCCAGGCATCTAAGATCTGTGCATAAAGCGAGTCTGTTCCTCCATGACTGCATCACTTCACACACAAAACCAGTCGTTTTAGATGCTGAACTTCGCGCAAATATTTTACCTTGCGCAAAACACCTTTAACGTTTCCACGTACGAAATGCTCAGTGATAAACGTGACCACCGCTCTGTATCTGTGTGTGTTTGCGTTAAATAAAAACATGTGTGTATCTGCATTAAATAAAAACAAAGGAAAATCCACCCAACTATTCAAATAGTATGAAACCAATATTCTCTGTAGTTAAAAAGGCAACTTGTGTGTAACTTTATCATTTAAAAGAAATGTTCGTTTGGAAGAAAAATGTTAACACCTGTGTCGAAAAAAATACCGAGTGTACTACTGACCCATGGACATATTAACAGATCATATTCAGGTCAAGCAATGTCATATATTGCTTAAAGTCAAAAAGAGGGAACATCTAAGTTCCCACATTCATAAAAACAATTAAAAAATGTTTTGTGCCTTACCTGCTTGCACACTGTGGAAATGGTCTATCAAACCCAGGAGACAGACGATGAGAACAACAGGCGTGAAAGCGAATGATGCCATGGCTAGTCTACAGATGTGATACAAAAAGAAGGACGATCTCTCGCCTCCAACGGAACTTTTTGCTTTACGACAATGTTTTATCTGCTCTCCTGCTAGGAGGAGACGAGTGTTTGAGTGACCACAGTATCTGTTAAAAAAAAAGTCAGTGTCCACTGAAACCGCTTTTCGTTGTCTCCAGTGACTGTGGTCTGTTTGGTTCCAACAATTGCTGCGATGTCAGACAGCTGTCCCACACTCGTTTCAAACTTACTGCAAAAGGAAGTTTCTCAGAATCAGTTCGTTCTCTGTTTGTCACGACGGTCACTGTCGCTCTCTTTCGATCGAGTTTCGATCTGCTTCACGCTAACCGCAGCCGGTTACCTGCCCACGTGTTTTCGTCTACTGTCGTTTCGTTACTAAAAAGTAATAAGCGCGCGTGGTGGTGGTGTTATCGTATGCGAGTCTGCTCGTTCGTGGCACGTGCTGACGAGACGGAGCGCTGAATGGCAGTTTCTGTTATCAATGGCTGCTTTTATACACACGGCTCCCCGCTTGACCCAAGCTTGTCGGATATGAATGGGGGGTGGGTGGGGGAAGGGATGGGCAACCACCATTACAACTACCGCTGAAGATCTGTGGCAAACCGCACATGGTAGGCCCATTGACTCCTGGCAGGAGAGCAGATAAAACTTCGTCGTAACGAAAGTTACTGACTGAGACAAGAACTGACGAAGATGAATGAAGGGGTGTGATGGGGGAGGGGGGGTTAGAGGAGTGGATGTAAAGCGTGGAATCGACCGGGGGCGGGGGTTGGTTTCGGGTGTGTATAGGTGGAATTGAGGGGGTGGAGCTTGTGCGTAATGCAAATCATGATCTGTAGGGTATACAATCTGGTGACCATTCTCTCTCTCTCCTCTCTCCTCTCTCTCTCTCTCTCTCTCTCTCTCTCTCTCTCTCTCTCTCGCTCGCTCGCTCGCTCACACACACGCGCGCGCACGCAGTTATTACTAACCTTGGAAATAAAGTCAGAATATACTCACGTTCTTTCTTTCTTTCTTTTTTCTTTCTTTCTTCTCTTCTACTTCTTCTTCTTCTTCTTCTTCTTAGTCTTTCTTAATACGTGAAGAGTCAGTCACTGGGGTGCCACACTAAAGAACTATTCAGAAGATTCCTCCAGCCAGTCGGTTGTGTGCCAAAGCCTGGGTCTCTGCATATGGTTTGTGTCCATTCTGCATTGTTGCCAGTCCATCGTTTTCTCTGTTTACTCCTCCGTCTGCTTCCCACCGCCCACTCTATAGTTTCCCGAAAGGCTGAATTAGCAAGGCTTCTGATCTTGTTATATGTCCATACCAGCGTTTTTTCTTTTCTTAACTTATGGCAGCATATCTTCATGTGGTCCAACGTGCTGCTTGATGGTTTGGTGCATTTGTTAAAAAGTTACATGATCAGCGTATCTAATGTTAAGTGTATTATGATAAGATCTCACTTCCTTGGCTTCGTTCGATTCGTCTTTTCAAATTCGCTGTGAGGGTCATGTCCCGCATTCATACAGAAAGACGGAACATACCAGTGCACGTTAGACCCCGATCCCGTGTTTCATGAGACATTCTTGCCATTCAACGGAATTGAGCTTTTAGCCTGGACAGTTCTGTTATTCTCTTTGATGCCCGTGAGAGGATTTCTGGCTTGGATCTCTCATTGCTAATGATGGATCCCAGATAAGTAAACTGAACAGTTCCAAGCTCCATTCCATGAGCATTTTCGTCAGTAGTGGTGGTGGCGTTGTGGCTGTCCATTAATTTGATCTTCTCAGCTCTGATTTCTATGCCATATCTTGTCAGTGTTTACTTTACTTGGGAGTAAAGATTTATCGTAATCTCTCTGTCTCTCTCTGTCTCTCTGTCTCTGTCTCTGTCTCTGTCTCTGTCTCTCTCTCTGTCTCTCTCTCTCTCTCTCTCTCTCTCTCTCTCTCTCTCTCTCTCGTCGGTGAGATAAAAGCTCGTATTGTATCCTATTTCTGTATCCTTTTCTATTAAAATACATACATTAAAACTGAACTTAGCCTTATCTCTCCCACCACATTGGCTAAGTGTTCTTCCCTTCCTCTGTCTGTCTCTCTGCTTGGATCTGACATTCCACTATCTTCCACTGTCCGCAATCTTGGAGTCACTCTTGATAACACCCTGTCCTTTGAAAAACACGTCCAGAATGTTTGCAGATTATGCTATCTTGAGATACGCAGAATTTCCTCTATTCGCAATATCCTCTCTGTTGAAGCCACCAAAACTCTCCTCTGTGCCTTTGTTCTCTCTCGTCTCGACTACTGCAACTCCCTCCTCTCGGGCTGTCCTTTCTCTCTCATTCAAAAGCTTCAAAAAGTTCAAAACAATGCTGCTAGGCTCATCTTCAGAAAATCTCGTTCCTCTCATGTCACTCCTCTTCTCAAATCTCTTCACTGGTTACCTGTTGAAAAGAGAATTCGCTACAAGATTGCTTTGTTATGTTTTAAGTCTCTCAACGGTCTTGCACCCCCTTACATCTCTGACCTCCTCCATCTGTACACCCCCTCTCGTCAACTTCGTTCCTCGGCTGATACTCGTACCTTCCGCATACCATCCTGTCGCACTAAAACCTATGGTCAACGCTCCTTTTCCTATCAGGCCCCTGTAATCTGGAATCAGCTCCCTGTCTCTGTTCGCCACTCTGCAACTCTCACTTCTTTCAAGTCCTCTCTGAAAACCCATCTCTTCCAGTCCCTCTCATGATACTTATAAAGACTCTACCACCTAACTTCCCCAAATCCCCCCTTGTTGTCTTTTGAGCCTTGAATGTCGGCTGGTGTGTGTGTGTGTGTGTGTGTGTGTGTGTGTGTGTGTGTGTGTGTGTGTGTGTGTGTGTGTGTGTGTGTGTGTGTGTGTGTGTGTTTGGTTGTGTCTGCGTGATACCTGTAAGCGCTTAGGGCTCTTGTTTTCATCAGATTAGGCGCTATATAAATGCTCTTTATTATTATTATTATTATTATACTTACTTAATTATTCATACTCACGCGCACACACACACACACACACACACACACACACACACACATACCACACACACACACACACACACACACACACACACACACACAGCGACACAGAGAGAGACAGACAGACAGACAGAGAGAAAGAAAGAGACAGATAGACAGACAGAGAGACAGACATGGGGGGTGGGGGGGGAAGACAGAGAGAGAGAGAGAAATATTTGAGGGAGATATCATTAGTGGGAAAAGTGTTAGGGAGAGGTGAAGATCCTTCCTATGCTCGGCCAGTTTTACCTCCTCCACAACAAAGGCACAGTATGCTCAGAGTGTATGCGTATTGACGTTTCTCTCTAGCTGTTATCCCAGTTAACTTTTCTAAGTTTCAGTTTCAGTTTTCTCTAGACTGCGTCTCCACATTTGCAATCTATTCCATATGCACTGACGCCACGAATACCATATGACTGAGAAAATGATCATGCATAAGCCTGTCATAAGCTGTGTATAAGCCCTATGCGCTCGCAAAAATATTTTCTGTGACCAGGACTCGAACCAGGGTTATCGCGGCCACAGCAGAAGTGCTAACCACTCGACCATCACGGCTCTAAATTACACGGTGGCCTGCCCAAAAGTCGAACCCACCGACTCTGGTGTTATCAGCATGGCTCTCCTGCAAAAAGAGGTAACTAGGATTACTTATTGACTGTGGCCCGCCTCAGGACCGAACCCATGACCCCTGCATTATCAACAAGGGCACTCCAACGAAAAGAGCTGACTAGGGCTACTAATTAACTGTGGCCAGAATCGACCATTCCACTCCTGTGTAACCACCTGAGCTAAAGGGGTCACTAAAAGCAGCCCGCTCGAGAGTCAAACCCACAATCCCTGCATTATAAATATGTCTGAAACGCAGCGCGCGGGCGCACACACACACATACACACACACACACACACACACACACACACACACACACACACACACACACACACACACACACACACACATACTCTGCATGGTGTTCTAACCATCTGAGCTAAAGGGGCCTCTAGTAATGTCAGTTAGCAAGTCAGGCGAGTTCTACACATAAATGAAACTATCCTCGCCTTGCTTTGAGAGTATACTGAACCTTCATGATAACGATCCTGAAAACTGGCACAGCACTCTGCAGGGGTCACATGGGGACTGTCTCTCCCGGTCCCATCACTTTTTTACCCACCTCTTCCTCCTCCTCATTCTTCTTCTTCTTCTTTGCCAGCAGTATCTGGCCTCAAAGATTTCTGATTCATTTGTTTCATACTGAACCTAACCGAACCTTGTCTCGAAGGTCTTTGTTTTCATCGTTGTTGCTGTGTTTTCTGTTTGTTGTTGACTTTAGCTGGAAAGGGTGGCGGAGGGTGAGGGTGGGATATTTGCTGTTTCTTTCAATCTCTGGTTTGTTGGCTGACTGGCTGACTAACTGACTGGCTAGCTGGTTAATGGTGGGTAGTTGGTGAGATGGTTGTTTAGTTGGTTGGTTGTAACGGCATAGTGGTTACTGCAACTGCTGATTTTGTTGTAGCTGTCATCGTCGTTGTCATATTAAATGTGTGTGTGCGTGCGGTGTGTGCGTGCGTGCGTGCGTGCGTGCGTGCGTGCGTGTGTGTGTGTGTGGTGTTGTGTGTGTGTGTGTGTGTGTGCGTGTGTGTGTGCATATGAGTGTGTGTGCGCGCGTGCGTGTGTGTGTGTGTGCATGTGTGTGTGTGCATGTGTGTGTGTATGTGCGCGCATGTGTGCATGTGTGTGTGTGTGTGGTGTGCGTGTGTGGTGTGTATGTGTGTGTGTGTGTGTGTGTGTGTGTGTGTGTGTGTGTGTGTGTGTGTGTGTGTGTGTGTGTGTGTGCGTGCATTTATACGTGTGTGGGTTAGTGTGGGCGTATGCGTGTGTATATGCGGGCGAGCAGAGGTGGTTACACATCTCTTTCGGACTGGCATAGGGGGAAAATGCATATTTCCGGAATTCTTTTCACCTTAGACTGCCAAATGTAGTTATTAATAATAGTTCCAAAGTTGCACTCGTCTACCTCCCCTCTCTCAACACCACACACACACACACACTCACACACACAAGCACGCGCACAAGCGCACGCATTCCACTTCAAGGCTTCACATCTATCTGAGTGTATCTAAGTGTCTTTAATTATTGCTGGCATGCGTGGTATTGTGGTATTCAAAAAGAGCGCCTGTGGCCTAACATCTCCGTCGCAAAACTCGCAAGGGTTTCCAGTAATAGCAAAGCGGCCTGCCCTATGCTGTTCTTACCGAGTCTTGTGATCTACCCTGCCAGCATGCGGAGGCGAGGGAGAAGGGAACGGAAGGCAGGAAAAGGAGGGAGAGCCGTTTCTTTCTGGTCTTTTTCTCATAGCTGGTGCTTTTCTGTTGTCTCTTTTGATTTTCACTTTCAGCTGAGAAAAAGAATGTTATAAATAAAGTGGGAACAGTGTTTACGTCGACCCATGGTGCCTTGTGTGTCCATTTGCCTGCTTTTCTTGATTGCTTAAGATTGTTTATAATTGTTTATAGTAGTTTGCTATACTTTACAGACAGAATTTAAACGTTAAACCCGCAGTTACAGTAGTGCGCAGTCCACCTTTTTTGCCTCACAAGTGAGGCGGCAGTAAGAGTTGGGTATTAGGGTGATCACAGTGAGAAAGGAAGTAAAACATCGCCGCACTTTTTCTTCTACATTTGCCATGTAACACGATAGTCGAAATGACATTTGGGGCAATAAAAACAAAAACAAAACAAAAACCGTAATTCAAAGAAGATTTAAACACATTTTTTACTGAGTTTAAGGCGCAGTGCTTCGATTGAGACATTTCGAAGAAAAGGATGGCTACAGTGCTCGTAATTATTGCAGGCTAGTCGTGAAAAAAATCGTCCCCTGCCCTAGGTTGTAGAATTTGTACGAAATGTGGCTTTTTTTACAGTCTAAGTGCAACACATAGCCTGTATAGGAAACAACAGTCTAAAAAAAAAAAACATGGTTTTGAATAGATCTAAGCAAGATCTATTTTTACGGTTTGTACTTAAAAATACCAACAGGAATTTCTTGAAGAATTGATCATGCAAATCAACTGAAGCCTTTTTTCCCGATCTCTCCTTTTAAGTTTCTTCCCACGCAAGGTAGATCTAGAGTTGTTGATTTTTTTTTTTTTTTTTAATGTCGCTTAAATTTTCTTCAAGCAAATAAATGTGAAATGCCCTCTTACCTGTTGATCTGTTTGCCCACAGACAAGATAAAGAAGATTCAATGCAATCTTCTCGATCGAAGAGCCGATTTTCACGCAGATGTCGACTCAGGCAGTTCTTCCAATTTCTCTACACTGTCTCAGTGTCTGGTACGGAACACTAGTGACTACTCACTTGGTAAAGTAGGTTGAGCTCTCCAGTTGACACTTGTAACGCACTTCTGCTACACAAGACGCACTTGCTGAAAGCAAATTTACCTTTCTATGCGTAGTTCATTAACCGTCTTTGCTTTTGCTGCTGTTTCTGTGCCTTGTGAGTTTGTCTCCCAAATCCAACTAGGCTAACCAAGTTTTGGGCGCTGTTCAAGTGTTTTCTGTCAGCCAATGCCGCTCAATCGGAATTATAAAACAGCATTTCTATTTCTACTTTAAAACATCAGCAGTATACCCTGCGCCGTAGCCTTCCCTACAAACCGTGACACAAACACTAATCTTTCTGCTCACTTGTCACTTCATTACTCAACTGCCAGCCGCACTAAGACCCGGTGATGGTGAGCCTAGCCAATAAACTCGTCTGCTGATGTAAGCGAGTCGAGTGAGAATACTTTCCCCTTAACATTCTAGATTTAACGATAGGACTCGATATACTGGCAACGCAGTTCCTGAAAAGAACAATGCCACAAATGCCACAAATGCCAGAAAATGATTTAGGTACTTAAAAAAAAGTCAAAACTTATCGCTTTTTGGAATGGGATTGTATTTGTACTGGGGTTTTTTTTATGTTGTTTTATCATCACATTTAGACCACTACTACAGCCTGATGGGAAATATCTAATGAGTGATTATTGGGAAATATCCATATTTGGTCACAGGGACCAGAAATGTCACTGCTTGGTTCGTAGATTAATTGCTCTGAATTTGTTTCGTTGCTTGCTTAATTTATTTTATTTTATTTTATTTTATTTTATTTTTATTTTATTTTATTTTATTTCATTCTATTTTATTTTATTTTATTTCATTTATTTTATTTTATTTTATTTTATTTTATTTTATTTTGTGTGTGTGCGTGTTGTTGCTGTTGTCTTGCTTTTGGTTTTTGTTGCTGAGTGTGTATGCTTCATGTTTTCTGTTTTGTAATGCTTGTTCGTTTATTTAGTCGTTTTGTTTCTGTGAGAGTTTTGCTTGTTTGTTTGTTGTATGTTTATCAATTCGTCTTTACCAGACATGTGGCAGGTTTGGGAGATGTCGCAAATGCGTAAGTTTTGGAATGAATTCCTAAAGATTAGAATGGCATCAAGCCTGACAGCATTTTTAAAGACACATGTCCGAGCACTGCTTTCTCCTTTCATTTTTATCTGTCTTTTGTTCCCACTGTTTTAAAGCCTTTTACTGTGTTCGCAAATTCCGAAATGTTAATTTTTGTGAAGCCTTTTCACGTTCATGGTGAAGCCACAAGTTGTTGTTGTTGTTGTTTTTTCTCGGTCATGTCTCATCTGGAAATTTGTATTTGCCCTTCATTGGACGTATCAGTTTAGTTAAATATTGCTGAGGTAAAAATTCAACAATAAACAATCAAACGCGCTTACACTGTAAGGATAACGTCACCAATTGTGTGACCAGGCACTTCACGAATAGGAAACGAAGCGAAAGCGCTCATTTCATCGTTTAATGCATAGATTGATCTGGCTTGTAACTGCTCAAATTTCAAACATTTTCAGCTTCTCAGCATTTATTTTGAATAGCTTGATTTCAATATTTAGCCTGAAGGTTGTGGAAATATGTGTTTTACGGATTAGAAACATCTTTGGGAATTTACAGTCGACTATGATAGTGCCGAATGACAACTGCCTACAACTTAATTATTATTGTTGAATTTGATTGTCTTCTGTATGGTAAATACCCCAGTCCAAAACATAACAAGACTTCTGAACAATTCTAAGATTTTCATTTTTATACAAAAGATGTCACAGAAAATCAAGATTTTGTACTTCTCAAGGTCACTGTCAGCTTAGAGAAGTATCAGACAGAGGTACAAAAAGCTTCACGTGAAGCGAGGACAACTGTAAGGGAAAAAAAAGAATTGAAGTATTTTTTACGATTGTGACAACAGTGAAAACAGAATTGAAATATTTTCAGAATTTCTTGAGAAAGTGGTGCTCAGATACCTTCCTCGAAAAAGGGCTGATTTTAGACAGCTTTTTTTCACCGATGTGGACCTAATCTTGGTACTGTGACTTCCAAACTGTTTTATTTGCAATTCCTGACCCGTACACAGCTTTCCACTCAAATCTAGTGACGATCCATCCAGAGATAGCGGAGAAAATCTTACTGAGACATTTGTGTCACAGACTAAAACACACAAAATACACACAAATAAATGAACACACATCTCTCTCTGATACAAAACACACACACACACACACACACACACACACACACACACACACACACACACATATATATATATATATATATATATATATATATATATATATATAATTATACATAATTACAATAAAAAGGGATAAACATGTATATCTTATTTGCTTGGTCAGGCCATCTTTTGCCATTACATTTATACGAACTGACCTCCCCTTTCCTCTCTCTGTGTCTCTCTCTGTTGTCTGTCCTGTTGTCTGTCTGATGTTGTTCCTGTCTGTCTCTGTTTTGTCTCTCTCTGTCTCTGTCTCGTCTCTTCTCTCTCTCTCTCTCTCTCTCTCTCTCTCTCTCTCTCTCTCTCTCTCTTCCTGTGTGTGTGCACGCGTTTGTGCATGCCCGGGAACATGTTCGTGTGTGCGTGTGTGCGTGTGTGCGTGTGTGCATGTGTGCGTGTGTGGTGGTGTGTGTGTGTGTGTGTGTGTGTGTGTGTGTGTGTGTATGTGTGTGTATGTGTGTGTGTGTAAGTGAGTGAGTTATGCATATTTTTAATATGTCAGTACAACTTGTATGTAAACCTGACAATAACTAGTTTATCATGATGAAGATGTGTGCTCGCGCGCTTGTGTGTGTGTGTGTGTGTGTGTGTGTGTGTGTGTGTGTGTGTGTGTGTGTGTGTGTGTGTGTGTGTGTGTGTGTGTGTGTGCGTTTGTGTGCGCGGGGGGGGGTGTGTGTGTGTGTGTGTTTGTGTGTGTGTGGTGCGTTGTGTGCGCGTGGTGTGTGTATGTGTATGGTGTGTGTGTGTGGGTTGTGTGTGTGTGTGTGTTTTGTGTGTGTGTGTGTGTGTGGTGTGTGTGTGTGTGTGTGTGTGTGTGTGTTCGGTGTGTGTTTTCCTCCCTAAGCCATTACAATTTCCAACAATTCATTCACAAAGTATTCTGGCCCAGGGCAGACAGAATAGTGGATTTTCATTGCTGCCTTACATGTCACTGGCATAATGGGAAGTAATAAATAATTCAAAGACCACGATTCAGTCCTCTTGTAAATGTACCCAGAATAGTAGATATCAGTCATATTTCTGTGTGTAGTTACTGGTGCAGCTGACATGAACATGTTGTGTACCGAACTTGTAAACATCATGAAAGAACTAGAGATTTCAGCCACTCCAAATTTAGGACAAATGGCAACGACAGTTATACTAACAATGATACTTTACTTTCCAACAGTAGAAATCCTTTGCTTTTTCCAAGCTTGCCGTTGCTAATCTTCATATCATCAGCTTAAAACCAAAAAAACTGATGGAGCCTGCCATCGATCCGGCTGATGAGTAGGCATACGGGTCCCTGATGAATAGGCATACTGGTCCTTGATAAGTAGGCATGCTGGTCCCTGATGAGTAGGCATACTGGTCCCTGATCAGGAGGCATACTGGTCCCTGATGATGAGTTTATACTGAGTAGCTAGTTATGTTGTGATTCAGACCTTTAATTGTTTATTTATTTACTTCATGTATCTGTTCCTTTTTTTTTTTTTTTTTTTTTTGAAGGTAAGATATACAAATACACATGTCATTTATATGTTACCACGATTGTCCCAATGATAGCCTGACACAGTACTAGTATAAAAATGTAGACTAGGTAAAACATAGGCTAAGTAGAGCCTCAGGACCTGGCCAGCTCATAGGTTTATGTGCAAGCTTTAAGGCTTGTGCCATGATCACCATACACATGGCACATGTGACGTTAGTGTTTGAGGAATTCGTTCCGAGCGCGGAGACGTCGTCTTGAGAAACTGAAACTGAAACTGATGAGTGGGCATACTGGTCCCTGATGCGTAAGCATACTAGTCCTTGATGAGTAGGCATAGTGGTCCATGATGAATAGGCATACTGTCCCTGATGAGTAGACATACTGGTCCCTGATGAGTGGGCATGCTGGTCCCTGATGAGTAGGCATACTGGTCCCTGATGAGTAGGCATAGTAGTCCTTGATTAGTAGGCATAGTGGTCCCTGATGAGTAGGCATGCTAGTCCCTAATGATAGGCATACTGGTCCCTGGTGAGTAGGCATACTGGTCCCTGATGAGTAGGCATACTGGTCCCTTTATCGCCTGGTATGGCTCATCATGTGGGACACAAGACTGATACTGGAGATACATGATCTTTCACAGGTGCTGCATGGGAAGGAGCTTTGCGGCCTTGGGTTCTGCTTCCGAAGAAGTTTGAGATCAAAATTGCCCCAGCCATGACAGGGTTAACTAGCTCCATCTACCTGGGTTTGATTTAACCCTTTCTGGAGGCTTGGTGCAAACTTGGTCGTGCCTATCTTCCTTCCAAACACTTTCCAAGAACTAAAAATATTGAAAAGGAAGCACATGATAAATCAACGATATAAGACGTAATGCATAAGGAAATCAAACCGGAACAGCGGTTGCCATCGTTCGAGAGAGATAGAAGGAGAGACGGTAAGAAAATGGCAATTTAGATGTGTGTGTGTATGCATGTGCACACATGTGTGTGTGCATGTGTGTGTGTGTGTTGTGGTGTGTGTGTGTGTGTGTGTGGTGTGTGTGTGTGTGTGTGTGTGGTGGTGTGTGTGTGTGTGTGCGTGTGTGTGTGTGTGTGTGTGTGTGTGTGTGTGTGTGTGTGTGTGTGTGTGTGGTGTTGTGTGTGTGTATTTTGTGTGTGTGTGTGGGGGGGGGGGGGTAATGTGTGTATGTGGATGGGTGGGTGGGTCTGCATGCACGCAAGGCTAAATGCTGACTAAGTTGAAAACAATCAAGTAAACAAACACCACGCTTTTTCAAGTGGAATGATTTTTATTCAACAGTGTTGACGTAAAAGAAATACTTGTGATGCATTACATTAGCAACGGATGTTCAGGAGTGGTTTATACCATTCATATTTTCATGCCCACCTCCGATTGAATTAATCACAGAGTCACAGACAAAAAGAAAAGAACAAAAGCAAGAGCATATTCTTTTCGACGGTAACGTCATAAGCAGAATAAAGGTTGGGTTTTTTTTGTTTTTTTTTTTTTTGGTTAACCTTCAGTCCTAACCAATGTCGGATCTAGGAGAGAGAGAGGGAGAAAGAAAGAAAGAAAGAGAGAGAGAGACAGACACACACACACAGATATAGAGACAGAGAGAGACAGAGAAGGAGAGAGAGAGAGAGAGAGAGAGAGAGAGAGAAAGTGAGATAGAGAAAGAGAGAGTGACAGAGACAGACAGACAGAGAGACAAAGAGAGACAGAGAAGGACAGAGAGAGTGAGAGAGAGAGGCAGAGAGACAGAGACAGACACAGAAAGAGATAAAAACACAGAGAGACAGAGAGACAGAAAAGGACAGAGAGAAAAGGACACAGAGAGAGAAAGAGAGAGTGAGAGAGAGACAGAGAATAAACTTCTGACTTCAGTCTTCAGATGGTTTATTCATATCGGCTATATCCCCTTAAAAAAGTGTGCACATAACAAGAAAATATCACAATCATATAAACCTGAATTCCGTAAAAACAATGTTTCTAATTTCAAGTGCATAACAACTGTGTAAAAACCTGGGAGAAAGAACGCGGAATACGGACAATGCATTCATATTTAGGCCTTAAACATCTCTTGAAGGAAACCCACGTGTCACATTTCCATACAGAAAAACTGTAATAAAAATTATACACAGAAACAGCATAAATTAGAAGCACAGAAACACTGCACTTAATAATTAGTTAATTCTAAAAAAGACTCGAGAAGTTACTGTATCTCTAAATTTTAAATGCTTTGTGCAAAACTAATGATAAATTTCGGACACTAGTGTTAGAAAAGAAAATCAAGAAGACGAGTTTAAATAAGTAGCTTCTCCGTAACAGTTTAATCGAATATATTTTTCGTGATTAGCATGGAGTGCTGGAAACATATTACAAAATGTACTTCATCTTCTTTTTTATTTGAAGATTGCACAGCCAGCATAATAGATCACCAGCACAGTGTGTTAAGATCTAAAATGATGAAATGTGATGCTGATATGCCTAACCTAAATCGTGCCATTATGAATTGGAAATATCAGTCCCAGTCTGTCTTTAAATATGGTTTCAAATCACGTATGAGAGAGATGACATGATTTCTTTCATGTGTTTTTGTTTCTTGTAAATAAACAGATGACAAATAATCAATCAAACACACAACAAAAAGAAAGAAAAGAAAAACGTCTCATTGTTGCAAGGGTTATAACAGTGCAAGCAACACAAGGCAAGCGATCTGTTCTCTTCCATTCTCTGTTTATTTCAATGAAAGAAGTATTCTTCTTTCTCCTCCTCCTCCTCCTCCTCCTCCTTCTTCTTCTTCTTCTTCTTCTTCTTCTTCTTCTTCTTCTTCTTCTTCTTCTTCTTCTTCTTCTTCTCTTCTTCTTCTTCTTCTTCTTCTTCTTCTTCTTCTTCCTCTTCTTCTTCTTCTTCTTCTTCTCCTCTTCCTTTCTTAACTCCGTGAACAGCCATTGTGGCGCCAGATTCCTCCAGCCCAGCCGTGTTGGTTGTGTGCCAAAACCTGGGTCTCTGCAAATGGTTTACCTGTCTATATCACAATATTGTCATTCCGTGTTTTTGTTTGTTTGTTTTGTTTTGTTTGTTTTGTTTTGTTTTGTTTTCTGTTGGTAGTATGTTTGTTTTTTGTTTGTTTGCTTTTCGGTTGTCTTTTGTTTGTTTGTTTTTGTTTGTTTTGTTTTCCGTCTACGTCAGAGTCCCCTGGAGAACTGATTTACCAAGGCGTTGGATCTTGTTACACTGTCATCCAGTACAGTTTCCTTTTCTCAGTTGATGTCAGCAGATTTTCATACGATCCAAGAGTGATGGTTAATGACTGGATCCATGGTGTGGGTCATTCGTCTGTTGCCATATCTTGTTGCAGATGACAGTTAGGTTATCAGTTACTGCCCCTCCGCCATAGTTTAACTTTACTGCAGGGATATTACCGATAGCCGATCTTAACACATTTCATCGACTTCACTGCTGTTAAAACTTCTTTATGGAGTACTGGGAAGTCATTTTCATTTGATGAATCTTGTACTGTACGCATATATCTTCTTTGCTTTGTTTGTTGCAGAGTTCAGAGCAGTACTTAGTTCACCTTTTTATGACGTCTTTTTCTGGTGTGAAGCAGTTGTTTTTGTCCTGAATGGGGCTGACTTGATTTTACTTTTGCTTGGTTATAAAAAAAAATCTCATAAAATCTTAAAAAGCTTTCTTCGTGTCGTTGTTGTCAAAGTTTTTCTGTTTGTCTTTACGTTGTTGTTGGTTCCAGTTTTCCCTTGCATCCTTCATATTTTCTGATCTTTTATTCTTTGTTATTGTGCTGTATTTCTCTTTTCCTTTCTCAGAAAGAAATACCAGTGTCTATATATATACACGTACATTATAGGTATGATTTGAACTACATGCGTCTCATTCTATTCTCAGTGATATCACATTTCTGGCTCTTTTGTTAGAAAGTATTACCGTTCTCATCGTTCTTACAGGCAGTTTGAAGTCTTCGGGTGTTGGTTTATTGTGTATGAGTGGGATTGGTTTTCAAAGGCAGCTCTCATGCTGAAACCAGATTCGTACGGATGATGTGAATTACGGGGTTGAATCCTTTTATGCAAGCTGGAAACCACAAACAGATATGCTGAAAATAGCCAGAAGAAGAAGAATAGTCTCTGTGTCTGTTCATGATCGATTATGATTGATATCGTGTGACGTGAATAAATGACGTCAGTGTGGTTTTTGTACATCACAGAGACTACTGTTCTAGTAGAACGATCGAGCCTTACTGAAAATCCCTGTTTTAAAACAAAGCAAAATTTCAAGCTTTTTTTTTTTTTGGGGGGGGGGGGGGGGGTTCGTGTTGCTTTCACTAAAATAAAACAAACAAACAAATAAACAAGCTTTTGTGCATTGCTTTTATTCAAAGAAATAAAACAAACAAACAAACAAGCTTTTGTGTATTGCTTTTATTCAAAGAAATAAAACAAACGAACGCACGAACCTACAACAACAACAACAACAACAATAACCTCAAAGGAGGACAAACGTCCTCTCTCTCTCTCTCTCTCTCTCTCTCTCTCTCTCTCTCTCTCTCTCTCTCTCTCTCTTTCTCCCTCTCTCTCTCTCTCTCTCTCTTTATGTGATGGTGTGTATGTGTGTGTGTGTGTGTGTGTGTGCTGGTGCGTTTGTATGTATGTGTGTATGTGAGTGTATGAGTGTATGAGTGTGTGTGTGCGTGTGTGTGTGTGTGTGCGTGTGTGTGTGTGTGTGTGTGTGTGCGTGTGTGTGTGTGTGTGTTCGTTCGTTCTTTAATTTAACGTCTTTTCACTATAAGTGATATTAGACGGGGGAGGGGAAATTTATAAAAAATAAAAATAAAAAAATAAAAAGTGAACAAAATAAAATGTAGAACGATAGTTGGACGGGTTGGATTTGGGCAGAGGGAAGACAGAGGAAAAAGACATTAGCAGGTGGGGGAACAGTAAAATGGAACGAGAACTTAACACTAACAATTAACTTCAATAACGTGAAGGGAAATTGTAACACTAAAATACAAACCGAATAAAGTTAAAGTAATGCATTAACAGGACTGTGAACTAATGATTCTGAAATTCTAACTAACAACGTTTGATCTGATGTAATTTTCTGGAAATGATTTTCAGAATACTTTTCTTGAGTAAACATTTTCGGTAAAAAAGAACGTAGCATTTTGCAGTAGAATAAACAGTGAAACAGTGTGAACTGTTCGCCGCAAATACACTTGACATTTTTACAATATTTTGTTCTCAATGCGTTTAGCTGAATACGAAAACAAACAGCAACAATCGATCTCAAATGATACATAGAAGAATACTGCAATTTTTTACATACATTTTGAACGGTAAGTTTTATCATTTGTTGTGACACAAACTGTTCATCTGAATGTTCAAGAAATCGAGTCCATGAGGCTGATTCGAGCAAGTTGCAAGCTTCTTTTACGGAGGTATGAACATGTAATTCTATAGCATTATCAGCATTCTGGGCGCCTTGCTTAGCTGCTCTGTCAACTACTTCGTTGCCGTGAAGACCAACATGAGAAGGCACCCAGCATAAACTGATATCTGTACCTTTGACCCTTAAACGATGTATAAGATGATTTGCCTCAGTAATTAAATCAGGTCTTGTGTCGGCATTAAAAGACCGTAAGGCATATAATACAGATTTTGAGTCAACAAAGAGAACTACTTTGAAAGACATGGGTTTAAGATTTACTAGATAATGCAATGCTTGATTAATAGCGACTAATTCCGCTGTAAAGATCGATAAGTTTGCCCCAACGAAAAATGACTTTTTTATCTTAAATTTTGGAACATAAAATGCTGCTCCAGCACATTTATTCTCTAAGACTGACCCATCGGTAAAAATGTGAAGGTGGGTACGGTATTTTTCATCGATGTGTTCTCTTGCTGTGGATATCGAAATGTTGACGTTTTCAGATTTCTTAGCGTCTGTATAATCAATATCAAAAGAGGCTTTTTGCATTTCACATGTAGGGATAGGCGTTGTTGATGGTGTCTCAGCTATTTCATCCATATTTATGTTAGACTGTTTGACCAAGTCAGATATGTAAGTTGAAACAGTCATTTGTGATGAAATGCTTTTTGCTCGCTTTGGAAAGTCAACATCAGACCTGATTTTAATTTCCTTACTCACAAAATTGTCCGTTTGTGAAGTAGTTCTAACTGCAAATTTTGCTGTCGCTAGCTCACGATAGTTGTTCAGAGGCAGAATTCCAGCAACTTTGTACGTTTCCAGATTAGAGGCATGA
The DNA here is from genome assembly GCA_030674185.1 of Monoplex corrugatus. Taxonomy (NCBI): domain Eukaryota; kingdom Metazoa; phylum Mollusca; class Gastropoda; order Littorinimorpha; family Ranellidae; genus Monoplex; species Monoplex corrugatus. The sequence goes on from CM060305.1 coordinate 145,068,412, forward strand.
GTAGGGACACCTAGAGCAATTTTAATACTTTTGCAGTGTAAGCTTTGTATCTTCTTTAATAAATATTTTGGTGCACTGAAAAACACTTCTTGCGCATAGGATAATTTAGATCGTACAAGTGCTGTTGACAGATGAATTAGTATGTTCGTATCCATTCCCAAGGTAATAGGCTTATTATCTTTAGAAAATTTAGGGCTTTTCTTGCTTTTGTTGAAATATAATCAAAATGGACATTCCAGTTTAATTTCGATGTCATAAAGACTCCCAGAAATTTTACAACCTGTTTGTAATGTAACACTTCACCAAGCAATCTGAAAGTAGGCAAGTTACTTAAAGTACCACCAGAATTAAATAGCATCATGTTAGTTTTTTCCGCTGACAACGACAGACCATTTTCTAACATATAGTTTCCAAGATTATCAAGATCAGATTGATACAATTTCCTAATGTAATTCTGTGCTCTCTGTGGAGTTGTCTTTTTTAAAGTAATATTCATCCAAATACATATATCATCAGCATACTGTGCCAAAACAACACGATTTGAGAGTGCTTTAGGAAGATCCTGTATAAGGATATTAAATAAAAGCGGTGCTATCACTGAACCTTGTGGAATTCCCATATCAAGATGTCTTGAAGTAGAATAACTAGTTCCCACTCTTGCCTGAATAGTTCTATTGGCTAAAAAAGACTTAATGTAATCATACATATTGCCAGATAAACCAATAGATTTCAGCTTGTACAATAAACGCGTATGCCAAACTTGATCGTAAGCTTTTTTCACATCAAAAAATGTAGCTAAAAGACTTTTTCTGCGGGCAAACTCTTTCTTGATGTGAGTGGTAAGTTTAACCAGGTGCTCAACTGTAGATCTCCCTTTTCTAAAACCAGCCTGATTTACTGGAATAACGTTATTTTTATCACAGTAATGTACAAGTCTGTTTAATACCAATTTTTCCAATAGTTTGCTCGTATGGGACGTTAAAGCAATAGGTCTGTAACTGTTTTTATTGTTTTTAGGCTTTCCTGCTTTTAATACTGGTATAACAACAGACGTTTGCCATAATTGTGGTATAGTTCCACCAACCCAGCATTTCTGAAAAATTTTGTGTAAAAAAATAATATAGTTTTCTGGAAGATGTTTAATCATTTCAGTTGAAACTGCATCAACACCTACCGAACTCCTTTTGTTGTGTAGAGACAAGATAGTGTTTTTTAGCTCTTCTAAGGTGATTGGAGAATTAAACCAGAGATCATTTTGAGGTATTGGATCAGTGTAGATAGGGTTGTTAGCTGCCATTTCCCTGTAGTGTTTGCAGGTAGGAGTCAAACCATCTACTTTACTATTTTGGGCAAAAAGTTCCACAAAAGTTTCAGCTTTGTCCATGTCGGAAAGAAATTTGTGACTTGTATCAATCATTATTGGACACCTAGGTAAGTTGGCTCCATTTTTCATTTGATTCATTTTTGTCCATACTTTATGGAAATCCTTGAAATCTGAAATTTCTTTTGTGCAGTATGATGCCCAGTAATTTTTCTTTGCTTCAGCGATGATTTTATTACACTGGGTGTTAGCTTTTTTCATTTCCATATGATCTTCAGGTTTCCTGCTTTTGATGTAGATTTTGTATTTCTCTTTTTTATACTGAACTGCTTGCTCACATACCTCCGTCCACCAAACATTACCCAAACGGTTATTAGACTTAAAAGTTTTGAGTTTCGGGATGGAAAGGTCTGCAGCAGCTAGAACTGACTCCTGGAATTTAGAAAACATAACGTCTACATTTTCACTTTCATAATGTGTGAAATCTCGATTAGAAAGAACAGTCTGAAACAAGGACCAATCAGCGCGTGTATAATTATATTTTGGTATAATATCAGGAATGCTGTCTTTCATCCTGATGTTTTCGTTAGTTAGTGTTATGAGGATAGGTAAGTGATCACTTCCTAAAGTATCTCTGTGAGTGTCCCAGGTACAGCAGGGTACTAATTCTGGTGAGATTAAAGACAGATCGATGGCTGTTGCCCGATGTTTGGAAATATCAGGAATTCTAGTGACACTCCCATCATTCAAAAGGTAAAGCGAACTGTCAACTATATTTTCTACTAAACGATTGCTTGTCACAGTACAGCAATCTTTTTCCCAAAACGGGGAGTGGGAATTAAAGTCTCCACCTATTAGCCATTTACCGTGCAGCAGATCCGGAATCGTGCGCAGCCATTCTGTGTTGTGGTCATTTGGACCTGTTGGCAGGTAGACTGACAAAACGTTCAGGATAAAAGAATTACTGAATTGTACTGTAGCGGCACAAGCGTGTAAGTCTTCAGTTGACGTTAAAACTGGGGAAGTAAATATGTGATATTGTAACTCTTTAAGTATGTATATCGCAGTGGCTACTTTCTTCCCGGGATTCCCATAGGCATACACTGGTGGATAATAGTAATTTTGGAAATTGGGAAGTTTGGTTGGTATAACATTAAGCGACTGCAGAATCAAGACTTCACACTGATTTGAGGCGAAGAAATGTTCCAGGTATGCTGAATTGGTGGAAATAGACCTACAATTCCACTGTAAAAAATTGATTTTCATTGTCGGCTAATCCCTTATTTTCAATTAACGGTGATTTGTTTGAAAATCACGTATATTTGGTTTTCTGTGTACGAGGAAAATGGGGATGGGGGGGGGGGGGGAATGATTACTTTTACTACAAAGTAAAGGTAGAAACAAAAAATGAGTAAAACTATGGAGAAAAGAAGTCCTACTAATCAAGATAAGACTTTTGATCTAGAACAGAAATAAATTATAAATAAATTAAATAATAGTATACACGCCTTCAAATGTACAGAGATTATAGTCTGAGTCCTGACTGACTAATTCCTAGCGTTTATACACTTTCAACAAGAGAACTGTCAGAGAAGACGAGGAAAAAGTCCTGTGACATGAAACGTTGGTCACTGTAGATCTACTACTATTCATTCAAAACATGTTGTATGACAGCCACCACGGTTCATAACTGTCAAAATAGGGGAACGGTCCTCGGGAGAATCTAGAGGTGTGTGGCCGTGAAGGTCGTGATCCTCCTGGTCTTCTAGGCGTCTCCCAAAATAGATCCCGAATGTGTCTTCCCAGGTTCCCCGCTATCACGCTGCTTCCTCTGGCGGTGGGGTGAATATTGTCCTGCAGAAACTGCTGGTTAGTTCGAAGGTTGTCATGGGAGACAAATGATAGGTTTTTTATGTTAACAAGTTCAACAGATAAAAAGGCGTTAAACAAATTCCGCCGAACTTCCATACGTGAATGTTGTACAGGGGCGACCTTGCTGATGACTATCTTTGTGTTTGGATATTTTTGTGTTATATGTTTGATGGAAGAAGCTAAATTTTGTGTTGTTGCTTTGAGATCTTTGCTATTCAGTTCGTGGACACCACAGTGTAAAACAATACAGTCTGCAGGATTGTCAAAGTTGGAAAGTGACTTGTCTAAAGATTTTTGTATGTCATGAATGTTATTCACAGTACTTGAGTCTCCTTCAAAACCATAAGATCGTCCCAGTCGTCTCGAGTTGACACCTTTCAACACCGAATCATGGATAGTCAGAACATAGGGAAGGTCGTGGTTTGTTTTACGTTGTTCTGAAATCTTTTTGGTGTGTGACGTTGCGTCCTTGAGCTGTGATGTGACGTCTTTAGCTTTTTTGATGTCATGGTGTTCTTTCCCGTCTTTGGTTTTCTTTTCAAGCTCTGTTTTCGCTCGAGTATTGCTGCTAGTTTTTGTTGTGTTTGATCGTTGTGCCTGTTGGACGTCCTGCCTGCGTGTGTGCTTTTGTTTTAGAACGTCTGCGTACGTGGGAGTTGTGGAATTATCTGTCTGTGTATGACTGTTCCTGGTCGGTTTGATGGTGGCGGTTGCTGTCGACCGGGCCTCGATCTGCGCAAGCACAGTCCTTTCTAAGGTACTGACCTGGTTGCGCAGATCCAGTACGATGTTTTTTAGTTCAACGATCGTACTCACGAGTTCCGCAGAGCTTGGTATAGATGTGATGGAAGTTGTCCCGCTCTGCGTGCCCGTGGTAACCGCGGTCGAAGCGCCATTTGAAGGGACAGTCTCTGCCTTTTCGATCCTGTCTCGCTTGTCGCTGGTCGACGGCCTCTCGTAATCGTTTTTTTCCGCAGACGCAGCTTCTTGCCTCTGTTCAGCAAGGCGCCCCCGTCTTGTTCTGGTCATTTGAGACTATTTCCTGTTATCTCTGACTGCCGAAATTTTTATCCGTCAGGAGTCTCCGCCATCTTGTGTGTGTGTGTGTGTGCTTGTGTCTGTGCTTGTGTATGTATATGTATCTGTGCTTGTGTGTGCTTGTATGTGTGTGAATGTGAGTGTGTGGGTGCATGTGTGTGTATGAGTGCATGTGTGTTTCTGCGTGCCTGTGGGGGTGAGTGTGTGTGTGTGTGTAAGTGTTTGTGTGGGTGCACGCAAGCATGCGTGCCTGCATCCATGTGTACATGCGTGCATGCTTGCATGTAGATGTGTATATATGTGTGTGGATGTAAGTGTTCATGCGTGCGTGCATGTATATGGGTGTATAATTGTGGTGAGATTTCTTGTTCTGATTTGCTTTGCTTTGCTTTGCTTTGCTTTGCTTTGCTTTGCTTTTGTTTTGTTTTGTTTTGTTCTGTTTTGTTTGTTTTGTTTGTTGTATTCTTTTGTTGTTTTGTTTTGTTTTGTTTTGTTTTGTTTTGATGTTGTTCTCTTCTAAAAAAAAAAAAAAAGTACACAGAAAATGTGATTCATTTTATCGTTGAGTGTATCTAACGGGAAATAATTCAGAACGGTAGTTCTGGGGCAGAATTGGTATGGCTTGATTATGTTTGCTCTCGAAAAGATTTTAGTATTTCGTCGTGTGTTATTCTTTTCTTTCTCTTCTTCGGTCTCTGCCCGTCTTCCCTCTTTTCTTAATCTGCCTTTCAATCAAAATAAGGGAGATCGTTTCCTATTACCCTGATATGATCTAGACTGTCTGTCTGTCTGTATGTCTGGGACAACAAAAACATGTTCGCAAGATTTTATCACCTGTTTTTCAATGGTTCGTTACTATATTTAGGACAAAGGAGTGGACTTTCGAGAGGTTGTGAATGTATAAGTTTGATGGAAGTCATGGCGCCAAGATCAAGGTCACACTGCCCCCTCCCCTCCTCCCCCCCCCCCCCCCCCCCGAAAAATGGGAAGGCGTATGAACAGCACTTTCTCAGGAATTTCTGACAATATTTGATATAATCCTTTTTTTTTTCCACACCGGTCTCATTCCGCATTAAGTTTTATTTCATCTGATGCTTCTTCAAGGTCACACTGACCTTGAGAAATTCAAAATCTGGACAGTCTTGGTGTTTTGTTGGAGGGATGGCTTCGGCTGTAGGGGTTCTGGGTTTGTTTCAGATTGTTGGGGTTTTTTTTCTTCTTCTTCTTCTTTTTTTTTCTTTTTTTTTTTGTGTGTGTGTGTTGCTCCCCTGGGCAATTTTCACTGTAACAGCTACACATCACATCATTTTGCCATTGTTAAGGTAATAACTACTTCCACCCTAGATCCACGCACGACTGGTTATATCCATTCACAGAGGGCATGATGTTCTATTGCCTCGTATGTTTCCGCCTGGTGAGCACGTATGTGGCTGTATTTGCTGTCATCTTCATTATCTAGTACCTGGAAGGCAGTGGATGGGATCTTGTTCCAGCAGTATGTGTGTGTGTGTGGGGGGGGGGGGGGTATAAGGAGAGTGTGGTGATTAGGGAGGGAGTAGATGGAAGTAGTGTGATAACCCTAACTGATCATAAAGTAAAATCAGTTTTTGTCTGAGGGAGGGTGGATTGGCTCAGCTTCACTATGAAGGTAATTGCCGTAAAAGGTCGTCGGTAGATGAGACAGAAAGAAAAACGAGATTCTTATTATCATCAATATTATCTAGTTTGATTACATATGGCACGCCGCGCCCGCGTGTGTAAGCGCATAAGTGCGTATATACTCACAAATTCACATACCTACCTATGCCTACACACCCACGCACGAATGCGCTCGCTTGCGTCCACACACGAACACACGCATACACACACTCAGAACCCCACACATTCACACGTGCACACCGCACGTACTTGCGCGCCTGGGTCGAACAGCTGTATCATACATCATACAGACAGAGAGTCGACGCACAGAATATGGTCATAAATTAGATGGCGTGAGTCATCACACAATAACACAAGAACTAATGGGGATGAAGAGGGCGATGAAGTCAGCACAACGGGAATAATGTGCTGGCTCGAGGCGTTTCTTTGATTCTGAACTTGTGCAGTGCTAGAACATCATGTAGTAAAATCGACAAAGTAAACACAAGTTTACTGAATGTTGAGTTAATCTCTGGACTTACAACAGCAACGAAAAAACAGAATATCAAAGAAAAAAAGTATGTGACCTGTTTTAACAAAATGAGTCCTAAGGTGAAAATAACAGATTTTAGGATATTATGATTTTCAAAATGTCCAGATTATTAACTTTCTTTTCATATGAAATTTATTATTCTACTCCTAAAAATAAGAAAGTTATGGGTGTTTGAAGTGTGTGTAACATAGCAAACAACCATTTTGAGAAAATCAAGTTTTAAAATTTTCACCACTTCAGTGAAGTTTTACCTTAGCAACAGGTATTTCTACCCCACCAATCTTTACCAAATTTTGTATCATGGTAAAACACATCATGCCACAATAGCACACAAAAATTGGTGTGAAAATCTACTGTAATTGTCTTGTTATTTAAGTTTGTATATCCCTTTTTCTGACACAAAAAGCATGCCGTTATCTGGTTAAAACGCATTTTAATTGCATTTTCCGATTGAATTATAAAGTGCTGAGTGCATGTGCATGTAATTTAAAGATTAAACATTCCATTTTTGACGAAAAGTAAAAATTGACAAAATCGACCCATCACACCTTTTCCGGGCCTCTACGCTTTTCGCTGCCTGCGAGTTAGGACTCATTTCGTGAAAACTGGTCACATATATATACATAAAAAGAGAAAGCAGAGCTCTGTTAGACAGAAAGTGAAAAAAATGACAGTCAAACCATTCTGAATATCGCCTGCTTTCTACAAAAACTGACTTAAATTCGAGATTTTGTACTTGTCACTGTGAACTTGAAGAAGTTTCAGATGAACTAAAACTTGACGAGAAACTAGGACTATGGCAGGCAGGTGGTGACAACAGTGAAAACTGACTGTGAATGATGTCGGAAGTTTCTGAGAAAATGATGTCCACATACCTTCCTCAAAAAGGACTGCTGCTGGGCACATTCGTCACTCCTCGACGGGCCACGCCTTTGACCCAAAAGTGATGGGGGGGGGGGGATCTATTCAGCAACAGCTAAGAAAATCTAAATGACACACTTCGGTAACATAGATACATACATACACAGACACACACAGACAACACAGACACACACACGACACACACACACACACCCACCCACCCACACCACACACACACACACACACACACACACACACACACAAAACACCCACATTCACTCACACAAACACACACACACGCGCGCGCGCGCGGGGTCTCTCTCTGTCTCTGTCTCTTCTGCTCTCTCTCTGTATCTGTCTCTATCTCTGTCTCTCTGTTTCTCTGTCTCTGTCTTCTGTCTGTCTGTCCTGTCTTCTCTCTCTCTCTCTCTCTCTCCTCTCTCTCTCTCTCTCTCTCTCTCTCTCTCTCTCTCTCTCTCTCGTCTCTCTCCGGTCGATATGAAACAATTTTCGTTTCTTTAAAATACAAGTAGATTGATAAAAGAAATAAAGACAAAAGAAGAAGCAGAAAGACAGAGAAAGTTCAGCTCTGTTTTGTAACGTAAGGCAAAATGGAACTCCACGACAACGTGTCAAAATTATCTGATGGGATCTGCAAGTCTTTGGAGTCTTGCTGTCCTGCTGTCTCAAGCAAAAACGGAACTCGATAGCATCATTATCATCATGATGACTGTCATCGTGATCATTATCACCATCGTCGTCTTCACCATTATCATTCTTCTGACTGTTGTAAAACTTGTCCCAGATTTCAGCCGTTTGTGAGTGTTTCATAGCGACCAGAGTTTCAGTTTTCTGTACCTGCTCCCATACCTGTGGTAACACCATCTCAAAGTCTTTGGTGAAGTAGGATTCTATGGGCTATGCTTGAAGGGATACACTCGTGAACTTCAGACTAGGGCTGGCAAGGGTAGAAAGGAAGGGTCGCATGCACTCTTGCTCTGCATTTTATTTTTTATTTTTTTTATTAAAGGGTGCATATTATTTCTTATAACCATGGAAGTATGTGTATATGTGAATGTCTGTGTGTCTTTCAGTGGAAGCATGTGTATACTGTATGTCTGCGTGTCTGTCAGTGGAAGTATGTGTATAGATATGTATGTCTGTGTGTCTGTCAGTGGAAGTATGTGTATATATGTATGTCTGTGTGTCTTTCAGTGGAAATATGTGTATGTCTGTGTGTCTGTCAATGGAAGTATGTGTATATGTGTATGTTTGTGTGTCTGTCAGTGGAAGTATGTGTATATGTGTATGTCTGTGTGTCTTCCAGTGGAAGCATGTGTATATATGTATATCTATGTGTGTCTGTCAGTGGAAGCAGTTATATAGAATATCTTGTGTGTGTCAGTGAGTATGTGTATGTCTGTGTGTCTGTCAGTGGAAGTACGTGTATATGTGTATGTCTGTGTGTTGTCAGTGGAAGTATGTGTATATGTGTATTCTGTGTGTCTTTTAGTGGAAGTATGTGTATATGTGTATGTCTGTGTGTGTGTCAGTAGAAGTATGTGTATATGTGTGTATATGTTATATCTGTGTGTGTGTCAGAGATATTGTATATGTATGTCTGTTGTGTCAGTGGAAGTATGTGTATATGTATATCTGTGTGTCTGTCAGTGGAAGTATATGAATATATGTATGTCTGTGTGTCTGTAGTGGAAGTATGTGTAATATTGTATGTCTTGTGTCTTCAGTGTGTCTGTTGACCAAACATATGTCGGCAAGATTTTCTCAGCTGTTTCCGAGTGGATCTTCACTAAATTTAGGTCAAAGGTGTAAACCCCGAGAAGTTGCCCAAACGGAGAAGTTTTGAGAACAAGGTATCAAGTCAAGGTCACACAGACCAAACATATAGTAAAATCAACTCTTTTGTTCAAGATGTATGAACAGCACTTTCTCAACAGATTATCACAATGTTTAAATCAGTCATCACTGTTGTGACAGTCTGAATAGTCCTCTATGCCTGTCAAGTTTTGGTTTAACTGGAGTTTCGTCAAGCTCACTTGAGCTTAAAAGCACAAGACCTGGATTTTCCGTTACACG
>CM060305.1:145085291-145107791 GCA_030674185.1 Monoplex corrugatus
ACCGACCAGTCGATGCAGCAGATGATGAAATAGCAAAAGGTAGACATATCATGACAAACGCACAGACATATAGACAACAATCAACAAACAGCCCACAAACACACACACACACACACACACACACACACACACACACACACATACACACACACACTCACACACACACACACACACACACACACACACACACTTATCATGACAAACGCACAGACATATAGACAACAATCAACAAACAGCCCACAAACACACACACACACACACACACACACACACACACACACACACACACACACACACATACACACACACACACACACACACACACACACACACACACACACACATTATCATGACAAACGTACAGACATATAGACAACAATCAACAAACAGCCCACAAACAAACACACACACACACACACACGCACGCACGCACGCGCACACACACACACACACACACACACACACACACACACACACACACACACACACACATACACACACACACAATTCACACTGTTTCACTGTCTATTTTACTGCAAAATGCTACGTTCTTTTTTACCAAAAATGTTTACACAAGAAAATTATTCTGAAACTCATTTTAAAGAAGTAACTTCCGATCAATTTTTGTCAGTTAAAATTTCAGAATCGTTGGTTCACAGTCCTGTTAATGCATTACTTTAAGTTTATGAAGTTTGTACTTTAGAGTTAAATTTTCCATACACATTGTTGATGTTAAATGTTAGTGTTAAGTTATTGTTCCATTTTTCTATTTCCCACCTACTTATGTCTATAACTATGTCTCCTCTATGCCCCAAAACCAACCAACCCATCTCTCATCTCACATACTTTTTTTTTTTTTTTTTTTTTTTTTCGTCTAATATCACTCATAGTGAAAAGACGTTAAATCAAAGAACGAACACACACACATAGACGGTCTGACAAACTTGCCCGTCCTCCAGTTGTCTTCTCCCATTCTTCACTCTTCCTTTATCTCTGTTTTAGGAAAAGCCCAAGCACTTTCCATTCCACGCTGTACGAGTCTGTGTTGTCTTACGTGTGAGATGGGACCAATGTTTCATAGTCAGCCCTTGTCTCGTTCATAAAATGAACCAATTTTGGTAAATATCTATTGAGGTATAATATCTACATACAATCTCGACACCTTTCATGACTCAGTTGACAAGTCTAGCAAAACTACCAAAGTATGACATTCAATACTTAAGAAACTTACTCTTGTTTCTTGTAAGCAAATTTACATTAAAAAAATTGATTCAAAATCCGACTCGCTTGACTTCCAAAACACGTGTGTTTTTTTTTCTTTTGTGTGTGTGTGTGTTGTTTTGTTTTGTTTTGTTTTGTTTCTTTCTTTCTTTCTTTTTTTTCTTCTGTCTTTCTTTCTTTGTTTGTTTGCTTGCTTGCTTGCTTGCTTGTGAGGCTGAATGGTTCGTTGTTGTTTTTTTTAATTGTGTTTGTTGTTTCTGTCAAATGCAAAAACTAAATCGACAGTCTTATTCAAATTTGCAATAACAGACATAAGTCATCACGTATACAAGAATTTAAAATTTACGCATCTGTATGTGTGACCTATATGTGTATCTTTTAATTAAAAAAAAAACCCAACCACTTACCCGGTTAGAACGTACCTGTGACCAAATTGATCGAACATTTAGAAACAGCCGAAATCCTTGCATTGTGTCAAAATGAAGAAGCATGTACAACAATGGATCAGTGGACAAAGCAGAGATAAGCGTTAAAGGTTGATCTCCTCACAATTTTCAGAGGAGACAATAACTAATATTGGGATCAACTATGTTATGGTGTGGATAAAATGGAACTGATCAGCTTAGTTTCTACTTTCAAACACCCCAGTATCGTGTTAGAACAAAAACCAAAGTCATCGATTTTAATTTCATTTCCTCCCCAGTGTACCAGTGCTGGACAGGGACCCTAACCAAGCCTCTTGTGCACAAAATTACCACCGATGAGATGTGTTATTTTAATACAGCTGACAGACACTATATGATCAGAAACATCAACATCAGAGAAATGATGGGAACAATATCAATCCACTATCATATCCATCAAATGAACTGGTCATCTGATCAGAATGCAACTTCTATCAGCCGGCTCAACAGTTGTATAACAAAAACATCTCCGGGTTCAATGCGAGAAGCAAACAAAGAATGAACTGGATGTCGATGACATGAAAGAGATCTTGACATCAGTCTAAGTATCCATACATGCATCCAATGTCGCAGAGTTTTTCTTTCTCGCATCGGCTTTTTCGGCCATAGCCGACGCTGCTCCAGAGGCGTCAACTCGACTCAACACGACACGAAGGCGAATCATCCAGAGTCGAAGCCAAATGACGGAGGCTTTCTACTCATCATCATCATATGCCCTGCCGCACGGCGTCGGTGATCATGGCCCTCCATACGAATCCATCCCTTGTCGCTGCAAGTTTCACTTTCAGTTTGAAACTGAAACTTGCAGCGACAAGTGATAGAGTCGTAAGGAGAAACTGAAACTGAAAGCTGCAAGTGCAACTGAAACTGAAAGCTGCAAGTACATCTCCCACCATTTCTGTCCTCAACCACTCTGCACGTCTGTCCAATATTTCTTCCCTGGGTCTACCTGGTGCTCTGTTACCCTCCAGCTTTCCTGTTGTGACTAGGTGCTCTAATTTCTCTTCCGCATAAAAGGCCTACTTCTACTACGGTATTGTCCCCACTTCGGGCTTTTCAGCTCGCTGTTGACCGTCAATATTTTTTCTTCATCTGTCACCTATGATGGTACAAGCGGACAGATAAAAGAAAAGAGACAGACAGACAGACAGAGAGACAGAGACAGAGAGACAGAGACAGAAATGCTCTAACTGCCTATTATGCCACTCCGATGCATGGGAACAACACAGGTGTTCCAGTCCTGTTTGTTCTGGTTGGGCCTTCATACTGTATATAGTACTCAAAACATATTTTAGGCCCTAAAGGTCTCCTTTTGTTCGTCCTCGGTGTTCTTGGGTCTTCATCTCTTGTGTCTTCCTTCTGGTGTTCAGCGAAAAGCAGTCTAGGTGATGCTACGTAATCGACAGAAAAAAAACGAAGGGAGATAAAAAAAAAAAATGAAGACGTTAATAAAAAATAAAAAAACAAACAAACAAAAAACTTTCGGTTCATCGTTGTCTTAATTCTCTTCGACAGTTTCCGGTTCCTGTCCTGTCCACCAGTGAAAGCTTCAGCTTCCTGTAATATAGCCCTCCTCTTCCACCTCTTTCCTGCCCCCTCCCCTTATCCCTATACATCGGCATTCCACAAAGGAGACGAAGACCTTGATATTCTCTCTCCTAATTTACATTCTTTGGAAGTTTGTGACATGTCTATGAAAATGCGTGACTGAGTATTCTTTGAATGAGTGTGTGTGTGTGTGTGTGTGTGTGTGTGTGTGTGTGTGTGTGTGTGTGTGTGTGTGTGTGTGTGTGTGTGTGTGTGTGTGTGTGTGTGTGAGTGTGTGTGTGTGTGTTTGTGTATGTGTGTTTGTGTGTCTGTGTATGTATGTGTGGCTGTGTGTGTTTGTGTCTTTCGTATGTTTTCATGCGCGGGCCTGTATAATTATGTGTGTGTCTGTGTATGTTTCTCTGTGCCTCAGTGTGTGCCTGTTTACAAATATATGTGTGTTTGTGTTTGTGTGTGTGTGTGCGCGCGCGCGCGAAGCGCGCGGTGTGTGTCTGTAATGTGTGTGTCTCTCTGTCTATCTGTCTTTCAGTCTCTGTGTCTGTGTGTGTGTGTCTAGTCTGTGTCTGTGGGTGTCTGCGTGCTTGTCCACTCATGCACATATACACGTGTAAGCGTGCGTGTTTGTGCATGCGATCGTTTGCACGCGTAAAAGCATGCATGTTGCAGAACAGGGGCTCTAATTTGAACGCCTGCAAACCTGTGTCCAGATCAGCGGCTGTCGCCGGGAATTAGAGACTCATTACATTACAACTCTCTCTCTCTCTCTCTCTCTCTCTCTCTCTCTCTCTCTCTCTCTCTCTCTCTCTCCTTCTCTCTCTCTCTCTCTCTCTCCTCTCTCGTCTCTCTCTGTCTCTGTCTGTCTGTCTCTGTCTCTGTCTCTGTCTCTGTCTCTGTCTCTGTCTCTGTCTGTCTGTCTGTCTCTGTCTGTCTGTCTGGTCTGTCTCTGTCTCTCTGTCTCTGTCTCTGTCTCTCTCTCTCTCTCTCTCTCTCTCTCTCTCTCTCTCTCTCTCTCTCTCTCTCTTTGTGATCGCGGCATATTTGTATGTGTATGATGTGTATGTATGTGTTTATGGAGTGAGTGTGAGTGTGTGCGTGCGTATATGTGCATGCAAGTGTGTGTGTGTGTGTGTGTGTGTGTGTGTGTGTGTGTGTGTGTGTGTGTGTGTGTGTGTGTGTGTGTGTGTGTGTGTGTGTGTGTGTGTGTAAGTGTGTGTGTGTGTAAGTGTGTGCACGCGCGCATACGTCATCGAAAGTGATCTCCGGGTTTCAACTAGGTTTTCGGAATGGTTGGATTCCTCAAGAAATATGTATGAACATGCCAGCGAAATATTCAGTTAAATACTCTTTGCATGAAGTGGCCTGTGCTGCGCATGTGCTGAGTAATATGTACGTCATCCCTATAATCGTAGGCGTTTGTGCATTTTGCGATGTCTTGGGCACTGTGATGTCAAAGACAGAAATAAACCGATGTCTCTTTTCGTACTAATAGGGATATGAATGCCTGTTGAGATTTATTATAAGTAGAAGTATCATTATTCAGTCGGTTACTTTGTCGGAAAGTCAGTTTGTTTCGTCGAGAAGTCAGTTTGTTTGTATGTTTCTTTCTTTCTTTCTTTCTTTCTTTCTTTCTTTCTTTCTTTCTTTTGTTTGTTTGTTTTTTCTTTCTTTCTTTTTGTATGTTTGTTTCGTTCTTTCTTTCTTTCTTTCTTTCTTTCTTTCTTTTGTTTGTTTGTTTCTTTCTTTCTTTCTTTTGTATGTTTGTTTCGTTCTTTCTTTCTTTCTTTCTTTCTTCCTTTCTTTCTTTATTTTTCTCTGTGTTTGTCCTTATCTAAATGTAAATATGTGCCGATTACAGCATAGGAACGAGCTGACTCAATCTGACATATTCACAGTTTCAGGAGAAAATAAACTTGAATCATCATCATCATCATTTACCTTGCCACATTCCGCTGGCGATTACGGCCTTCCATACACATCTGTCTTTTGTTGCTGCAAGTATATCTCCTGCCCTTTCTGTCCTCATCCACTCTGCAAAACTGCCTAATATTTTCTCCCTGGGTCTACTTGGTGCTTTTTTCCCTCTAGCTTTCCTGTCGTGACTAGAAGCTCAAATTTCTCTTGCCTCATAAACTTTCGTTTAACATGACGAGTATTATTCATAGAATTTCAGTTATCATGTTTCATTCCTTGTTTTAGCTCTTTGACTCCCGCACACTATCCACCAGCATTCTGCATTGTCAACCATGCTAGCAAAGCAGAAACTTAATCCTTTGAACCCCTGACCCTATTCACAAGCTTCCTGATGGAAGCTGATAGATAGGGTGAGAAAGTCAAAGAGTTAAGTTTTGGCAGTTGGTGGATAGGGTGCGGGTGTCAGAAGGTTAGGATGGGCGTGGCAGTCAAGTGGGTAAAATGTCAGACTTCAATCGGAAGGTCTGGAATTCGAGCATGTTTGGGTACCTCCTGCCTGGTGAATACAGGATGGACATTTTTCCCATCTCCCATATCAACATGTATGCAGACCTTTTAGTGCCCAAACCCCCTTCGTGTGTATACGTACGCAGAATATTTTATATACACGTTAACCCTTTGACGCCCGCACCCTGTCCACCAACTGCAAAAATACTTAACTCGTTACCTCCTTCACCCAGTCCACCAGCTTCCTGCAGGAAACTGGTGGACAGGTGAGGGAGTCAAAGGGTTAAGTTTTTTGCTTTGCTAACATGGTTGGCAGTGCAGGATGCTTGGGGACGTGGTGCAGGAGCAAAGGGTTAAAGATCATTGTAAGTCATGTCAATGTCTGGTGACTCATGAAATCTTGAAGACGCCCATTATGCACGCCTACCGAAGACGGAATATGTCAGTGTCCGGTGGTTTAGGTAATCATGAAGACATCCACCCTTACTGCCCACTGAACACGGAATACGCAGAATCAGCAGCAGCATACCACGTGCACAGTGCGGGCAAAACGACGCGCATGTACGCATCTGAACAAAAATCGGAACGTTTTTTTTTTAAAAGTAGTTTCAGATTGAACCGCTGCAGATCCAAAAGTAAAAATTAAAAACCGAGTTTCAAATTTTGAGTTTGTCTTGACGTAGGTTTTGGATTTTTGTTTGTTTGTTTGTCTGTTGTTTTGTTTTTTTGCTTTGTTTTGTTTTGTTCTTAAAGAGTCGACCTTGTACTCATCATGACAAGACAAAGTTTGAGAGATTTGCCAGTTTTCCTTTTCCAGGCAATGTAAAAGAAAAACAAGATGTTAAACTGATTTTTTTAGCTGTGGCCTTGTGGTTAAAGCGCCCGCCCTGGGTGCGGAAATCCTGATTTTGATTCCGGTCAGACAGGAATTTTCTCCTTCCTCCATCAGACCTTAAGTAGTGATTTGGTGCTAGTGCTTTGAACAAGACGAGAAACCAAGATCCCATGTGTAGCACGCACTTCACGTACGTCAAACAACCCTCGAAAATAAGGACTTATCTTCTACAGAAAGATCCACTTTTATTAGTTAAACCAAGATTAATGGCGCTGCATTGTGGCGACGACGCCTGCTCCCGGGGAGGAGCAGCTTGAATTTCACTCGGTGAATATGTTGTTGAAATACAAAACATAAATTACTGATAAATGTATGCTTCTGTCTGACCTTACATACCAAAGAATATAACAGGGTTGTTAATGTTTCTGTAAAATTAAAGTTAACATTATCGCAATTTGGGGTCTGGTTTCAAATTAACACCGGTCTAAAAATCACCAATGTGTTATTGTTCGTCAGCTAGAGTAAAAGGTGTCAGTGGTCTCAGTTTTGACTACAAGTCGAACTTATCTATTGTACGTATGCGTCTTTTTCGGGTTTGATAAAAAAAAATCCTGAACAACACTGCAAGTATCTGTATTTCTCTGACCTGGTTGCCAGTAAAATATAGTATAGCCCGATTTTGCGTCTTCAATGCAAAATAATGATAACAACCAATATATCGAAAGGTGGAAATGCATATCGTTCATCGTCGTTGTCACCTTGATCCTCATTGATAAAAAAAATGTTAAAAATATATCAGATTTTGCTGTTCTGTGCGCCATGCTTTACATGTAGTGGTAACATCACTTTTGGGATTTGTCCTACCACTTACAAACACGCAGCAATTTCACGTTAATAAGTTTTTTCTACGTCAGTGATTCTTTGTGCGGTGGCTGAAAGGTTCGGTAGCGGCTGTCACGTCAGGGAAATCATCTCTTTGATTTAATTATACAGTGATCGTTATCAACATGAAACGCAGATCAGGATACGCTAGACAGATGTAAAACGCTTGCCTGCAGATTTCAGTAAATACAAAGAAATTTCATCCGAGTCGTATTTAGTGCCTCTAAATTAAAAAAATCAAGATTCTATATGCGTTGACACAGAAGGCAACTGAGAAAAAAAAAGTCGGTACGCCTACACAAAACACAACTGGCAAGGTGAGATAAGGCAGGCACAAACAGCGTTTTCCTCCTCCCAAATTAAAAACTATGAAATTATTTATTATATTTTAGTTTTCTTTCTGTTATAATCTATCAAGGGAAAAAAGGCATAAACAAGATGGCCGAGACATGGTAACGATATCCTTTTTAATGTGTGTTTGATAATGCTGTTTAATGATGATTCTGACAATCAACCGATTTTTAAACAATTAATAGCCTATTTAGCGATGAACTCTCAAACAGTACTGGGTAGACAACTATAAAATATCAGATATCATTAAGCATACGATTGAAATATAAGATGTGTCTTCATTGACTCTTTGGTTAGGTGCTTGATTAGTGTTGTTATTGCTGGTTTTAGTATGTGGTTGGTTGGTTGCTTTCTTGCTTGCTTGCTTGCTTGCTTGCTTACTTTCTTGCTTCCTTGGATGGATAGTTGCTTGGTTTTTGACATTTTAAGCCCAGTGTTACAGAATCAGTTTTGGACGACGTAAGACTAGTTACGTGGTCCATATTTAGTTACAATCCATCGATAAACGACCAAGAAATCCTTGCTGACACCTGTAAAACATGCTTTGCGTAGTTTTGACCTTGACTATACCGAAGAAACTCACAAGACCAAATGAATTTGTCGCTCCACTCATTCCCTCAAATTTCACAAACCAAAACGGAACGCATCAGCTCCATTGCTGTCATCTCGTCCTTTCTGATTGTCATTGCATCGTAAAAGTTATCTCGGATTCTGTGGATCATCATTCCTTGTTCTCATTATGATCATGTAGTTTCGGTTTCCTTTCTCTGCTATGTCTAGGGTTATGTTCGGTATTCATGTACCAGTGATTCTATGAGTTGTCACTGGAAGTAGTCCTCTGGGGAGTGTGTGGGTGGGGGGAGGAATGGTAACCGTTTCCATACCAGACAAACGATCAGCGCGTAGGGTTTATTCCCAGATCTAATTCATTTACCGTGAATATTTGTGATCATATCCCTACTAATGTATAATTATGGACTTTTTGTGCGTGTGAAGGCGTAAACGCCATCTGGAGAAAGCTAAAACTGAAACTGTAATCACGGGCTAAGCGATTGTCATGAACATAAACGGCCGATTATGATGTCCCATGCATATGTAGGATCTGAATAAGTATTACTGGGTATCACAAAGGTGCCCCTGTGCTGTTGCAAGATGCCATCTGGTGGATTGTTCTAGTGACACTTGACATTGACAGAACCTGGCGGACCTTGGGCAAGGGACCTGTAACAGAATTACCATCGACTTTACGGTGTGCTTGGGAGAAACCTTTGTGGGCGGACTTCGGTCTATTACCCTCGACAGGTCAGGGAATTTGAAGCAACGAGGGAGAGGGGATGGATATTGTCTTCACATAGTTTGCCTTGAGAAAAGTTGATATTTCTACCATTTCACTCCCTTACGATATCGAGGTTATTGGATGAGTTGTATTCATTTTTAACTTTTTTTGTGTTATGTTTAAGAATGGGAGTGAGTGACGTGACCGAAGAAGTGCAGAAAATGAATGGGAAGAAAAAGAAACTAACAAGAAAGCTGCCAAGCCATAAACATTGACGTTGTTCAGACAGACTATGAGCAACATGATCATGGCTTGTTGTGGGGTCTATCTTCCACGATCACCGTTTGATTCTATCTCCCACAATAACGACAGGAGCGAGAAAATATGAGAACGGAAGCGCGCATTAGATTTTGTCATGGAGCTTGGATTATGTCCGAACAAGACATGCAATACATTGACAGCAATTTGTAGATCTGTTTTAATGGTTGGTGGTCTTTCTTCTCTGAAAAACACAACCTCTATAATATAAAGACTGTGTGAGTATGTAATGATTTAAACAAGAACTTTGCGAATATTTTCAGTAAGCAGGAAAATGTTGCCGCTCGCGCGGTCGTTTGTCGACTAAAGATTAGACTGAAGAGTGTTCCAGAATAAGCAAACAGAGTGGCGACGATTTGATTGAAATAAGTCTGTCCAGGCTGCTGGAACTTAAAGTTTACTGACAAGTCCAGGAGATGTTTGGAATTTATAATTGGCAGTCTGTGATATCATACTGGCACAATTTTCTGCGTAACTATTCCTTTATCAACAGCAAACATCTCTTTCAGTGAGAGAACACCCAATGTTAAATTATCTTATACTTGTGGGTTGGATGATGTTATAAAAACTCCTTTTACAGTTTCAGAGTATGTTTGTTGATGCGAACAAAGGGTTTTATGGTATTAGCACTGGTAGCTGTACTGCTGATGAAACATAGTGTGTGTACGTGTAAAAATTGTTTTCTAGCAAGGTCATCTATAGAATACTTGGCTTTTCGCATTTGGTGTACTTCCTTTAATACTGTTTTGTTTTCTTTTTTGTTGATGTGAATGTGAACTATCTAAGAAACGCTCTTGTCAATAACAATGCTTAACATTTGACAATTGTCTATTTCTTCAATTATTTGAAGGTGGACTTCTTGTTACAAAAATTCTGTCTGTTTTGTTATAAGCGTAAGTTTTGTTTTGTGGGGATTTAGTGACATGTCGTTAAGTTTGTACCATACAGTTAACAGTCAACTCTATTTTGAAGAGATTTAGATACGAATTTTGGATGGAAGTTGTTTATATGAGTTCTCAATTATTCTTGTTCGTGAAGAGGAAGATCATTCACGAATATGAGGAACAAGAAAGGTCCTTAGAAATAGACCTTGGGAATGTCATACTTAGATTTAAAAGGCAATGTATCCAGCATATACATAAAAGGCCTACAGTTTTTGGCACTTGTCAAGAAACTATGAAATTATATCTTAAACTAGAGTCTGATATGATAAAAAAAAAAAAAGGCTTTTACAAAGTCAAGAATTCCCAAAAGGAAGCGACAGAGCATTGCTATGTGCTGACCTAAATCCCTAAATCTACCTCTAATCTTTTAAAAAGGACTAAAAGAGTTC
The DNA here is from genome assembly GCA_030674185.1 of Monoplex corrugatus. Lineage (NCBI taxonomy): Eukaryota > Metazoa > Mollusca > Gastropoda > Littorinimorpha > Ranellidae > Monoplex > Monoplex corrugatus. The sequence continues at coordinate 145,095,938 of CM060305.1, forward strand.
TTAGCTCGACATTCTGGCGTTAAGTCTAATGTACGGACAACAGATTTAAATCATTAAAACAGATAGATCTATACAGGAAGTCAGTATTCCGTAAGTACATACTTTCCTAAACACACATTTAGGAAATCAGATTAGTTACTCGAGTACTCCTTGGAATCCCAATGGATTGTGTAAGTTGTGGGACTTGTCAGAGTGGGGGCGGAACACTGGCGTAGTGATGGCGTGTTGAGTGGCCATCTGCATAATACCACAGCTGAATGGGACGCCTTCCACGTGTGACGTCAGACAGTGTACATCTCTGGCACGAACTACTCTGTTCCCTTGTGCAAGAGTCCCCACCCCCTCCCCATTTCCCCGATTTCTCCCCTTCGCTCCATTCCATTCTCTCCGCCCACGCTTCCTATTTTGAAAGGACTCTGTCCTCCAAACACCTCTATCCTTTTTCCAGACAAACCATCACATCTGACCATATTTATAGCTAGCTATTTGCGTCAAAATTAGATTTTTTTTGTGTGTGTGTGTGTGAGAAACTAAAAATCTAAGTAGGTGTACAAACCATGTTGGCATTGGAAAGGAAAGCTCACGTTAGCCATGGCATGATTATATTTTGAATCACTTCCAACTTTAATATATCATAAAATCCCATTTCTTTACAAGTATTATAATCAAATCAAATCATTCGCCTATTGTTACTGTGAAACCATGATATCAGCAGTAATCAACTTTAATGAAAGCAGCTACTTTCTTCGCTCTTGACGAGTGACTTTTTCAAACAAAAAAACTGCGAGAAAAGCAGTTTCAGCAGTCATCGAGTGACTTTTGTCTTTACAATAGCTTCTTTTAACTTACGACGTCTTTCTTATGTTTACGTACTAGCATTTAACGACTATAGCGGTAGAAAGGAGCAAAGCATCAATGTTATAAAATATATTTGCAAATTTGGAGGTTGGAACTCAATACCGGCGGATCTGAAGGATATGCCCATCCTTTCTCACTTCAAGTCACATCTTGTCTGTTCACTTAGGTTTTCCATTGTTGATATTGTAGCTGCTTTACTGATATCATAGTTGCTCATCCACTGTTATGTACTTCCGCTTCCACTTACCGATCAAGTGGTATCGTGTCATTATTCATGTGGAATATGTTTACAACCATAGGTGTATGCGTATATATTGTTTTACATTTTTGATATATATTGATTTGTTGACGTGTATTAATATATGCATTCTGGTGTGTGTGTGTGTGTGTGTGTGTGTGTGTGTGTGTGTGTGTGTGTGTGTGTGTGTGTGTGTGTGCGTGCGTGCGTACGTGTGTGTGTGTGTGTGTGCGTGTGTGTGTGTGTGTGGTGTGTGTGTGTGTGTGTGTGTGTGTGTGTGTGTGCGTGTGTGTGTGTGTGTGTGTGTGTGTGTGTGTGTGCGTGATTAGTGCTTCTGTATATATCACACTGTATCTTGTAAAATGTGTAATGCGCAGTGATTTGATATGAGTTTACAGAATAGTGCTATATAAGAATGAATAGTAGAAGCAACAGCAGTAATGGCGGCGGCGGCGACGGCGGCAGCAGCAGCAACAGCAGCAGTAGTAGTAGTGGTAGTGGTGATAGTATTTGCTGATTTGTGAAAGTATGCCACACACATAGTGTTCGTATTTGTGTGTGTATGTGTTTGCTCCTGCGTGCGCGCTCGCGCGCGCGTGTGTGTGTGCATGCGCGCGTGTATGTCTGAGAGAGAAAGAGAGAGAGAAAGTGGTGAGTGAGTGAGTGAGTGAGTGAGTGAGTGAGAGAGAGAGAGAGAGAGAGAGAGAGGAGAGAGAGAGAGAGAGAGAGAGAGAGAGAGAGAGCACCTGACGTATTGTTCCGATACGAGATTTGTTTCCCTTAGGTAATCAAACCCTCAGTGTCTTGCATCTTTCAGCCCTACTGTGGTCTTTGTGAGACTATAGACATAAAAGGGAGACCGGGAACTAAGTCTGTCACACTGTGATATGATCGCCTCGCTAACCAGCCAACATACAGATATGATTAACGTTCCTGCGTCATTCAGCTAGCTTAACCCTTTGACTCCTGCACGCTGTCCACCAGCATCCTGCATTGTCAACCATACTAGCAAAGCAAAACCTTAACCCTTTGATTCCGCAGGAAGCTGGCGGACAATGTGAGCGAATCAAATGGTGAAAGTTTTTGCACTTGACAGATAGGGTACGGGAGTCTAAGGGTTAAATCACTGAAACTGAGACAGTCCTGTGGCAAGTTTATGCTATATGCAAATTCTGCTGGTTATTTCTATGTGCATTTGCTGTCTGGTGAGATGACTTTTCCCAGATATTTAAACTTAACAAATTGTCTCAACGTTTTACCATTTGCTGTTCTTTTACATGAGGGGAATTTCTTGTTTTTAACTGATTACCATGACTTCAGTTTTATTGCTATTTAGTTCTACTCCTTTATTTCTGCTTTTTGATTCTCACCATTTTGTAGGTCTTTTTCATTTTCTGCTGTTAGAACCGTGTCATCTGCATAACAAAGATTGCTTGTCATTTTTCTTCCAGCCATTATCCCAGGGCATTCTTCTAGGTTTCTCATGAAGGTTTCGCTGTAAAGTGAAAATAAATTTGGTGACAGAACATTTCCCTATCAAACCCCTCTTTTGGTATTTTGGAAACAGTTTTTAGCAATTTCTATTCTCATTGCTGCTGTTTGTTCTCAATATACATTCGTTATCATTCTCAAATCTTTTCCATCAGTATTGAACTTTCCAGTTGGCTGATGAGTTCTTCGTGTCTTACCCAATCAAAAGCCTTGGTATAATCAACAAAACATGACTATATATCCTTAGTCAACTGATCAGATCTTTCTTTGAGATTTCTTAAGATGTATACGACATTAACAGTTCCTTTCTCTTCAACAAATCCACATTGTTCTTCTGCTATTTCTGTTTCGATTCTGTTCCTTGTACTCATCATGATTATTCTTAATAGAATCATTGTCACATGATTCATCAAACTGATTGGACCATGTAGTTTGAATTCTGCGGCCCTTGCTTTTTATGGAAGTGCAATGAAAATTGATTTTTGACATAACTTAAGGAATTTTTCCAGTGTCATAAATTTCATTTAGGAGGACTGTTACATTTTGTTACTTTTTAATTACCAAATTTATATAGCGCCCCAATCATTTCTACAAGTAATATTGTCTGGTCTTAGGGCACTTTCCGGTTTCATCTTTTGATTGGGTAGTAAATGTGAATTTATATGTAGTACTTCTTGTTTATTGGTCCCGTAACTCACTTAGGTTATGGGGGACGTTGCGTTATTGGGGAGACTGCAGACTTGTTTCTGATGATGGTATGTTGGTCAGGCCACAGGTCTGCTGAAGGTAACTTTTGTAATCCGATACTACCTGTTCATGGTCGCTCTGTCGAGTGACGAAACCGGTGCCTTACCTCTGCTAGCTTAGTGAGAAGGACAATGGATCCTGGCAGGATTAAAAACAAGATATTTGAAACGGCGGATTAACACAGCTAGAGTCAACAGCTTCCTACACTACCTTGCTGGTGTACAGTAATCTACAGGGGGAAGAAAAGCTAAGGAATAAAACCTAACAGAAATCTGAAACTGAAGTCCCTAAGGCGCTTTGCTGCTGTTGGCAACTTCATTCTTGTAACTTGTTGTTGGTGCCTAGCTGTATTGGTTCTTGTCTTTCTTTTGTACTTCATCGGTGATATGGAAAGGGAAGAAAAGGCTGCATGGTTAAGAGCTGGTCTTCCATATGTCCCTGCTTACCCTTGCGCACTGGACTGCAAAATCAGGAATTGAATCCCAAACCAACCCTGTATGCATATTCCGTAATCTCTTAAGATCGATGGATGCTGTTTGAGTTTTGGTATGCTGGTCTTTAAACAGTACGAGTAATTAATTCACATCTTGTCAAATGGGATTTTCTGTATGAAATTCCAGCTGCTCGCTTTGGGTAGAAAGTGTCTCATCGGTTCATCGATGCATTGGTTTGTAGATGGTTAATTTTGCTCACTTATTAAAGCTTATTTTATCCAGAGAATTTGATGACGGATGGTTCTATTCTTGGATTCTTTTAAGAACGCTACACATATGCTGTACATGGGGCCTCTGTTCATCACGCTATCCAAGACACTATAGTATAAGTAACAGTAATAAGCAGCATCCGTATCAAAACTCAGAGTCTAGAAAAGGGGAAGCTTGGAGGCAAAACAATTTAACGAACCGAAAGTCCAAAATGGAGTCACTTGCTTACTGGCGGATTCTCCCGTCGATCCGACTAATGAGTAGGCATACTGGTCCTCTAACATCCGATATGCATCTTCATATACAAGACTGGTCCTGGAGGTACATGTTCTTTCACAGACGCTGTAAGAGGAAGGAGTCTTGTAGTTCTAGGGGTATGCTTCCACATTTTCCTCTTCTGTTGAATATAAGCTGTTTCGAGCTGATTAAATGTGATTGTGATACGCATGCATTGTTATCTCCAACTTACTCTGTTGCGGGCAGTGTCTTCCCAGTTGGTGGTGTTGATGCCACAACTGATATGGTTGACATTTAAACTATCCTTATATCGCTTTAGTGACTTTCCCTGATCACATTGTCTTTTATTCGGCTTTCCCTACAGGAGCATTTTCATTGAGACGTGGTTTTTCTTCTATACGGACAGCGTGTCCTGTCCAACGAAGCTGGCATTTGATGAGCAGAAACTCTACACTTTGTAAGCCCTACTTTTTCAGAACTTTCAGGTTGGACACCTACAAGCCATACTTTTTCACAACTTGAAGGTTTTACACATACAAGCCCTACTTTTTCTGAACTTTAAGGTTGGACACCTACAAGCCATACTTTTTCAGAACTTTAAGGTTGGACACCTACAAGCCCTACTTTTTCTGAACTTTAAGGTTGGACACCTACAAGCCTACTTTTTCTGAACTTTAAGGTTGGACACCTACAAGCCCTTCTTTTTCTGAACTTTAAGGTTGGACACCTACAAGCCCTACTTTTTCTGAACTTTAAGGTTGGACACCCACAAGCCCTACTTTTTCAAAACTTTAAGCTTGGACACTTACAAGCCATACTTTTTCAGAATTTGAAGGTTGAACACATTGATCTTGCCACTTAATGTTATAGAAATTTCTCAAGCATTTCTTGTGGCACCTTGTCTTGCAGCACAACAGAAGGGCGTTCAAGGCTACCACTGCTCTGTACACCATCAACAGTCTTTGTGGAGATACTGACCTATATGCCTGACAAGGGAATTTTCAAAATGTGGAGTAGAGTTCATTCTCGTCTCCACTCTCTCGCCCACTGATGCTTGTAGGTGTAGTGATTCCCCCCGTGGGGATGCCGGGGGCTCTTTCGGTATAAATAGTATCCCCACCTTCTGGAAATTCGGTGCTAGAAATTTCCTCTTTTCTGTCACTCTCTTTGTTTCTGCCTTGTTCCTTTGCTTTCTGTCATTTCTTCCTATCATTTTCTGCCTTGTTGGTCCATTCACCAGTATGTGTTCGATAAAGTCTTACGTACTTTTTTCTTAGGACTGATAATTGAGTATATGTATGAAGTGCATTTTTGGCTCTAGGGAGGTGAGATATGTGGAAGCAAGTTTAGGTAATTTAGGCCCGTTTTCATATGTTTTAGTGTCTTCACATGTAGGTACCCTTAAATTTGTATTCAGTGTGTGTTTTTTAAATCCCCTGTGCGATAAATTTGACGGAGTGGTCAACGCTAGGGGCATGTCCTTAGATTATGTGCGCGAATGCATTGATATGTGTACTTAATTTTCTTTCTTTTTTTCCTGTTGAAGTTTTTTGTTTGTTTGTTTTGAAATAGTTATAACCCTGATATGGCTCTACGCAGTCGGCTGAGCTTTAAACAACAATAACAATAACAACACTAACAATAATGACAATAACAGGTGTAATGATTGCCACGTGTAGAACGGCCTTAGCAAATACATTTCAATTATTTTACTGAGTATCTATCTCCAAGTCTCTGGTTCAAGAACCTTCGTCAGAGGCTCAGGAGCATTTACCCAAAGGCTGGAACACTTTCATGGTTTGAAACCAAAGATGTCCCTCTTCTTGCTAACTAGTTGGCAGGTTGACCACATGGTCATTGCTGTTTCAATGTGTTAGACAACTGCGAGCAGGTAACCGAAAAAAGACACGTTTGCTCAGATTAAGGATGATTGAATTAATTTCATAAATAAAGAGATAGATATAGCTCAACAAATAATTTTTTTTTTTTAAAAGGGGGGGGGGGGGTGGACAGCCATCTTTGCAAAATGTATGTAACTTTTCTTTAAAACTGACAATTTCCCCATTGGTAGGCTAGCAGAGCGCCATACTATCATAGCGCGTGCAGAAACAGATTGCACGTGTACAGGTCGCCGGATCCGCTACGTGCCTGTAAGCGGGGTTATATTCTTGCACGCAGCGGGGTCACACAGAACGTTGACTGCATCTCGGACGTGACGGGGCATTGGTGGTAATCACAGACATCTCTGTGGTGATAATGGCGGTTGTTCCGCCCCCTCTCACTAAAGAGCGTTTACAGCTCACGTTTGCAAAGGGGGCAAAATGTATTTAAAAAATCACTTTATTTTCTAAAACGGGAAAATGAAAAACTGCAGACTATGACTTTCTTCTCCTCTGCTTTCGTTTTCCTTGTTTTCCTCACATCGATTAGTTTTCTTTCTGTGCTGTATTAACCCCCCCCCCCTCCCAACAGACAGAGAGACAGAGAGAGAGAAGAAGAATGAGGAGGAGGAGAGAAAGAGAGAGAGAGGCTTTCAAATCAACCAAACAGAGTGATTTACGTTTGTAACAGTTTCGGTTTCAATTTCTCAAGATGACGTCTCCGCGCTAGGAACGAACTCCACATACACTAACGTCACAGGTGTCTTGTGCATGGTGATCATGGCACAAGCCTTAAGCTGCACATAAACCCATGAGCTGGCCAGGTCCTCAGGGCCTATCTAGACTATGTTTTACCTAGTCTATGTTTTATACTGGTACTTTATCAGCATATCACTGGAATAATCTTGGTTACATGTAAATGACATGTGTATCTGTGTATCTTAATTTCAAAAAAGGAACATATATATGAAGTAAATAAATAGATAAATTATTGTCTGAATTTAACAAACTAGCTGTCCTGTACAAACTCGTCTCACATGACAGACCCCCCAGTCAATGCACAAATGCTCAGCTGTCTACAACTATTGTGACAAAAACATGAGCAAGATTTTCTCAGCTGTCTATGGACTGATCAGAAGTGTTGACTATTAATGATTTGCGAAAGAATACCTTTGGAGGTTACTGAACCTTTGGAAGTTACTAAAAATTCCAAGGTTTAGATCACATGGGCAAAAAAAAGGTGCCTGACATCATCTCTTCTGGACGAATGGTTTGTGAACAGCACGTCTCAGATAATGCTGACAATACTTAAAATGTGTTTTAGCTGTTGCCCTCGATACGCGTTAAGTTTCGTTTCATCTGAGGATTATTCAATGTTACAGTGATCTCGAGAAGCACAGAATCTGGATTTTCAGTGAATTTTTTATAAAACGAAAGAATCTTAGAATATCTTGGTCCTCTTGACGTTTGTTTTGTTTGTTTGTTGTTTGTTTGTTGTTTTGTTTGTTTGTTTGTTTGTTTGTGTGTTTGTTTGTTTGTTATTTCTTATATCAGTACTTTCTAGCAACTGTTTGAGAACGTGTCCGCTCCTTTCCCTTGCTGCTTTATCTTCCCCAAGCCTGACCAGAGGTAGGGACCCAATTACGGCTGGGTGGACTGCATTTGAAAAAAAAAACTTGTTTTAACCCATTGACTCCAGCGCCCTATCCACCAACTGCAAAAACTTAACCCTTCCCGCAGGAAGCTGATTGGATAGGATGAGGGAGTCAAAGTGTTAAGTTTGCAGGAAGCTGGTGGATCAGATTGAGGGAGTCAAAGGGTTAATTTTTTGCTTTACTAGCATGGTTGACAATGCAGGCTGACGATGGACAAGGTGCGGAAGTCAAATGGTCAGCGTTTCAACTTTTCACGGATACGTGTATGCACGCTGTTTTTGCCTCGCTGTGCCGGCAGTATGTTACTGCACAGTGTGCACACTCCGTTTTCAGCTTCAGTTTCATAAGTTTCAGATTCTAAAAAAAAAAATTTTTTTTAAATTTAAAAAAACCTCCCTCGCTTCACTTTCTCCCCTGGCTGCCCGTTTCTCAAAGAATTCATACAAAATCAATACGTTATGTCGCGAGTGTATCAGTGCTTCTGCACCTACTTGTCTTGGTGACCACCTCCGAATGTACACCTTTGCTCGACCTCTTTATTCTGCTTCTGATACTAGTTGTTTACAAAGTCTTCGATACAGATGTACCACAGTCGATCATCGTTCTTTTTGTGTCTGGTCCATATAATAACTAGAACGATCTTCCTGCGTCTATTCGGCAGTTACAAACTCAGTCTTCCTTCAAGTCTAGCTTGAAGACGTACCTTTTTTGTCTAGCAGTGATTTCCCCGTCTACATGCTCACTCTTTTGCCGCACCCGCCTCTTGTCCTATCCCTCCCAGTTTGCGTGCACTTTGTGCCCTGTAATTCTGGTCGTTGCTGGATGATTGCTTTGGTGAACGATGAGAGTGCGTGCCTTGGTTTTAGTCTTCTATCAATATTTTGCGCCTTACAAATGTCAGTAGTAGTAGTAGTAGTAGTAGTAGTAGTATTTATTATCATTAAAATGTCTCCGTGCTGGGAATGAATTCCATATGCACTGAAGCCACTGGTGGCATATGATGGACAAGATCCAAACGGAACGTTTGTTTGTTTGTTTGTTTGTTTGTTTGTTTGTTTGTTTGTTTGTTTGTTTGTTTGTTTGTTTGCTTACTTGTTCGTTTGTTTTTGCTTGCTTGTTTGCTCGCTCGCTTTCTTTGCTTACTTGCTTGCTTGCTTGTTTGTTCGTTTGTATATTTGTTGTTGTTTTTTGCTTGTATATTTGTATATTTGTTTGCTTGTTTGTTTGTTTGCTTGCTTGCTTGCTTGCTTGTTTGTTTATTTGTTTGCTTGCTTGCTTGTACATTTGTTTGCTTGCTTTTTTGTGCGTTTATGTGTTTGTTTGCTTGTTGTTGTTTTTTCTTTCTTTCTTTCTTTCTTTGTGCTTGTTTGCTTGCTTGCTTGTTTGCTTGCTTGCTCATTTATCTTTTTGTGAAGTGGAAAAGAGAGGAAAGGGATCAACACCTAAAAAGCTCAGTCACCCTATTTTTCGACTATTGTTTCAACCACACCGTTGCTGGCCCAATCCCAAGAGAAGGAGCGGATCGATTAGGTCGATGATGTAATCCGTTGACAATTTTCCAGCAAACAGAATATTTCACCCGTGCGAGTTCAATAGCCAAACTGGCCGCTAATTTAAAACATATTGTTTATAGTGCAACAAAGAGCGAGTGACTATTTTTTTACATAGATAACAAGAAAAAATCCAAAACAAACAAAAATAATAATTGGCAAAGATGAGGAATGATTGGTTTGAAAATCCGTGACAGGTGAAAGGTCTCTGTCCAGTTGATTTGTTTTTTGTTTTTTTTTTGTTTTTTTAAATGAATCTATTTTCAAGAAATTTCTTCTATTAGTATATTGAGTCAGACCCGTGGATGCCAACGTTTCAATAGCTTTGCATAATTCTAAGGTTACAAATACTAGATTAACCCTTTGACTCCTGTACCCTATTCACCAACTGCAAAAACTTAACCTTGACTCTCTTACCTTATCCACCAGCTTCCTGCAGAATAGAATAATAACTTCCAATAAAATACAGTTTCACTGATCTTGAGTTGTTTTCAGTGTCACCTGTATTTTTTTTATCATCTACATTACATGAAAGGAAGAATATCAGTATGGCTTACCAACCCTTTGTCTTTATTTTAGACCAACCAAATATCACCTTTTGCATTTTTGTCTTTTTATATGCGCTCATTTCGAATTCTATTACATTTTTGTGTTGGTATTTGTTGGCAGAGTTATGCATTGTTTTTCCTAGTAGATATATACTAGTGTAGAAAAACCTTAATCATATAATCAGCGTTACGGATATACATGGCTGATTTCATGAAACTGATCTCTGCCACTCCCATGAACATATTATGTAACCAAAGTATAACGGCCACATTACCTTAAAGCTTTTAATCTTAATTATTATCATCATTCCTTTTCAATGATAGAAACTACGAACACACCCGCAAAACATGATCACATCAACATCACATTTGCTGGTTGTTTTTAGGGTCTAAAACTGCAACTATGTGTAAGTGAAAAGCCTTACGAAATGATACTTTTTGTACCCGAGACTTTCCACAATACAGACAAATAAATCTAAAACCTGGTCAGTTTGTTCTAGTACTGCCCGTATACATGCATATATTCACGTACACCCCACGCCCACACAACACACAACACACACACACACACACACACACACACACACACACACACACACACACACACACACACACACACACACACACACACACACACACAACCACAAAACACACACACACACACACACACACACACACACAAAGACACACACACACACACACACACACAACACACACACACACACACACACACACACACACACACACACACACACAAAACCACAAAAACACACACACACACTCACCAGGCACACACAAACAACACACACACACACACACACACACACACACATACACGCACGCACCACACACACACACACCACACACACACACACACACACACACACACACACACATTTTCTTGTCATTCTTAGTTTTTTTCCGGAGAATGGGTCGGGGGTGGAATGAAAGGGAGATTCTATTTATTTCTATGGAGGACTGGACGTCCAGGGCAGTGTTGTCCCCAGCGATGTTGTCAATAAAAACGAATAAGCGTTCTCTACTGTTGAATCTAGTCGGAGTTTTGGATCCAGTTTTGGTAACTTGAGTCGAAAGGGTAATGATGTTTGGTGAATTTGAAGGGAAAGGTGATGGGTTGGGTCACTAGGTCTCTGGCCATGCAAACAGCAAACCAGTTCTGTCAGAACTGTGGCAGACAGAAAGACCAGACATGTGCTGCCAAAAGTAACAGAGTCTACCACCAAAAGTGATAAGACCTAGATGATCTGTCTATAACTGTTCACTATACAGAGTAAAAGATACACAAAGTTGATGGGATGGAACGCTGCCAAAAGTAATAAATCCCAATGTGACAATCCAAGCCTGTAGTTGAGAAACGATACATAGATTTATCAGGGTCGTACTCGCCAGCGCGAAGTCAGAGACATATAAAATGATATATCAACATTCCAAGTATAAATTGAAAGGACGAGACTTGTATCTGTGGACGTTTCTCGGCACGTCATTTTCAGTCAGTTATGCAGGTATGCGGTTAAGTGATATACATTTGTTTCGCAAGAAGGCGAGCTGTCTAGCAGTCTCAGTACTTCAGTTGTAAGTGATCGAGTGTTTATCAGTCCCAGAAGCTTCCCCGCTCAATACTGAATATCCATTTAGCCCAATAATATCACACATTGTTTGGAAACCAAACACTGAAGTAGGTAAATGCTATACGTCTGGCTGCCAGATGCTGCCAACTCACAGACACTGATGTGATACACACTTTGCAATGAAAGCTGTTGTACTGGTTTAGTCACCTTGGCAACCATATTCAATGATTCCAGGATCGAATTAACAGAAAAACCGTCTGCTATTTTTGAATCACTTTTGACAGAAAGCTAACGCTAAAAAAAATAATTTTGAAACTGCGACACAAATGCAAAAAATATATATATATATTTCTTCTC
>CM060305.1:145112791-145120291 GCA_030674185.1 Monoplex corrugatus
TTACCAGATCATGACTGGGAATAAATGGAATTGCCATGCGTCTGATGGAAGGAGATTCTCTACTAAGTTTGGCATGAAGATATGCAAGACGAAGTACTGTGCCAACAGATAAGACATCAGAAAACCATGCCCTTTGCAGTGTCTTTTGAATACCCGTCTGCTCTCCTACTCATTCCAGACTTTCTCGCTACCACTGTCGACAAGGTAGCAACGTATATATTTGGAGATGGTAAAGGAAGGTTGATGGAGTCGTTAGCGGCTTCAGCTGGTCTTTCAGTAAATATGTGGTGTGTGTGTGTGTGTGTGTGTGTGTGTGTGTGTGTGTGTGTGTGTGTGTGTGTGTGTTGTGTGTGTGTGTGTTTATGTGTGTGTGTGTGTGTGTGTGTGTGTGTAGTGTGTGGTGTGTGTGTGTATGTGTTGTGTTTAGTGTGTGTGTGTGTGTGTGTGTGTTGTGTGTGTGTGTGTGTGTGTGTGTGTGTGTGTGTGTGTGTGTGTGTGTGTGTGTGTGTGTGTTGTGTGGCATGTCTCGTCTGTGTGTCTGTGTGTCTCTGTGTCTTGCTCTAAAGAAAGGGAGAAGCTCAAGAAAGGAGATATTACAAATTTATGTTTGCAACGATGATGTCTGCAGGCCGGCTTCCAGTTGCGATATGTAATGAAATTACAGGTTTTGGTGAAGTTGCTGGTTGCGTGAGACGATTGGTATGTCTTGACATCATGCTTGTGTTCTTGACATCACGCTTGTGTTTTGCTTGTCATGAGAAATGGTGTGGGAGGAAAGAGCAGTTACTGAGTTTGTCAGACGTGCTGAACTGTAGATTTTACGTGGACGAGAAGTGCGCAAATCAAGTTTCCATCGACTGTGGGTGCGTGACTGTCATGATCACAACGACGTCCATTCGCCCACAAGAGAATGACGGAGATTTGATACTGAGTGTGATGATGTGCACACAAACACGCAAGGCACAACACTTGCAGCCATGTAGATTTCAGTATCTCGGGCACGCGCAAGCATGGGCACAGTAAATGACAGGTTGACTTGAGAAATATAATTATGTAAATACGTCGGCCTGAATCTCTCTCCCCCCCCCCTCCTCCCCCGTCTCCCTCCCTTTGCCATGTATATGGTCAGGCCCTATGTGGTGGTGAATGTGGGGACGTCTCGATACGTCCCAAGTTCGTTACGTCCCAGGTTCGATACGTCCCAGGTTCGATACGTCCCAGTTTCGGTATGTCCCAGGTTGGATACGTCCCAGATTCGTTACCTCCCAGGTTCAATACGTCCCAGGTTCGATACGTCCCAGTTTCGGTACGTCCCAGGTTCGATACTTCCCAGGTTCGTTACGTCCCAGGTTCAATACGGTCCCAGGTTCTATACGTCCCAGGTTCGATACGTCCCAGGTTCGATACGTCCCAGATTTGATGTGTCACACACACACACACACACACACACACACACCACACACACACACACAACACACACACACACACACACACACACACACACACACACACATACATACATACAAACACAACTGCCTGCGCGTAAATGTGCACACCAAACACAAGCATATACATCAAAGGAGGTTCAACGATGTAAGTGGCATGGCCCAGTTTCGGACAGCGAAATGTGGAGTGAGTTCCGTGCGTAGGTATGCGAACACAGACTCGGGAAACATTGTGTGGGAACATTGGTGGTAGGAATTACACGGCAAAAGGTCGGTGCTGAAAGAGAGAGAACATGAGCATTCTTTCTGTGTTCATTCTTTTTTCTCTCTCTCTCTCTCTCTCTCTCTCTCTCTCTCACTCTCCTCCCTCTCTCTCTCTCCTCTCTCTCACACACACACACACACACACGCACGCACAAAAAAAAGACGTTTTGTACATGAGACGTATCGAACCTGGGACGTATCGAACCTGGGATGTATCGAACTTGGAACGTATCGAACCTGGGACGTATCGAGATGAATGTGGCAATGTTTTTTCAGTTCCTGCCGGCTGTCAAGAATTTTGATGGCCTAGCGGAGTTACAGTCGCCTATGCCTCATGTCTCCTCTCATGCAAAATAACAGCAAATGGCACAACCTTGAGACAGATGCTTAAGTTAAAATATCTGGGAACGATCATCTCACCAGACGGTAGATGCACATCAGACATAGCCAGCAGAATCGGCCAAGCCAAAACAGCATTCAAGAGGATCAAAAGCATTCTCACCAACAAACCCTGTCAATTAACATCGGTAAGAGAGTTCTTGAATGTTATATAGAACCGATAGTGTTATACGGTTGTGAGGCGTGGACAGTCAACACGCAAAGCCAGAACAAGAAGAATGTTGAGAGTTCCAAGGGCAGCAAAGAAAACAAACGAGACAGTCTTGGTGGAGGCAGGCACAAGAAGATCATTCATAAGGAAGATTAGGAAAAGACAGGCAACATTTATAGGCCATTTTATGAGGAAAATGGAATTAGAGCACCTGGTCACAATAGGAAAGGTAGAGGGAAAGAGAGCACCAGGTAGACCCAGAGAGAAAATGTTAGACGGACTTGCAGGGTGGCTGAGGACAGAGCGGGTGGAAGATGTGCTTGCGGCAACAAGGGATAGATACATAAGGAGGGCCATGATCGCCAACGTCATTCGGCAGGGCGCTTGATGATGATGATGCATTCTGTCGCTTCTGATCGAAGCGACATTACTTCAGTATGTGTTCAGCTGTCTGGTGCTCATAAGGGCAAGGGCAGGTTGGCTAGGACGTCAGTTAGTAATTGCAGTTCGTATGGGCTTTGAGCCACTTGTGGCTGGGGCGGAGCCTCATCAGGACCACTTGCTGCTGTCTGGACAGAAAGGAACAGTCGTCCGAGGCTTAAGGAGTAAGCTGATAATGCTTCTCTTCAGGCTGTATAGTTGAGGCTCTTGTCTGGTTGTTCTTCTTAGGCTCATTTTTTCACCAGCTCATCTACATAGGCCACGATGATTCCATGAACTGGGCCGATTAAGGGTGGAATGCTAATAAAATGGTTTGACTTAAAACTGAGTTAATTACGGAGGCTTACATCATTAAGTGTCATTATTTGCTACGCTTTGTATTTTGTAAATGTACTCTAATGTGCAAATAAAAATTACCGAATTACGGTTTTCTTACAAAATCAGAAAAATAAACTAAGTGACAAGCGTGCATCACTGAAATGTCATATCTGACATTTTTCTTAAATAATATGATATGCTCTCTCTCTCTCTCTCTCTCTCTCTCTCTCTCCTCTCTCTCTCTCTCTCTCTCTCTCTCTGTGTGTGTTGTGTGTGTGTGTGTGTGTGTGTGTGTGTGGTGGTGTGTGTCTGTCTGTCTGTCTGTCTGTCTGTCTCTGTCTCTGTCTCTGTCTCTCTCTATGTTTCTGTCTCTATCTCTGTCTCTCTCTGTCTCTCTGTGTCTGTCTCTCTCTCTCTCTCTCTCTCTCTCTCTCTCCTCTCTCTCTCTCTCTCTCGCTCTCTCGCTCTTTTGATCAGAAGTGGATTCCAGGCAGTTCCACGTTATTTAAAACTGATTTCTGTGTTGTTTTTACTTTTTGTTGTAGTTGCTTGTATCTCAAATTCTACACATATGTAATGGCCACAGAATCTGCGACAATTTTTCATTATGCTCTCATGATGATCACGATGACAATGATGATCATGGATGCTAGGGAGTTCCGTCTAGGACTAAGACCGCGTGACATGGCTGTTTTCTACGTTTACTTTCACAGTATATCCTGACATCAACCAGACCTGACAGATACAGAGACCTGCGGTGCTGGTCAAAACCATCTCGGCAACACCCTCACTGACGCATCTGTAAAGTGGACGAGACTCGACTGTGTAATCCCAATCTTCCCATGAGCCCATAGCAGTTTTAGTTCTGGTAGGAGCTGGCTGAGTCTGAGAAATCCTACAATGATGTTTACAGGATGATGAGATTCCAACTCACAACCTTCCAGTCATTAGTCCATTTGCACAACGGCAACTTATGTTTACCTTAATCATTTTTGCGAGAGTTTCACCAAAGAAAGAAGAACTGGTCTCCCTTGAGGTTCCAAGAACCATTCTTGCGCATAAATGTTATGTTCGCTCGATGCTGTTATTGGCTAACAATGGTGTTTTAGTGCAGTGATGTGTGTGGGTGTGCGTGAGCGTGTGGGTGGAGTTGGTGATATGCCACACCAAGTAAAGAAACAATGTTTTCGCTGAAGGTTCCAATACCCGTTATTGTGCACATGTATTGTGTTTGCTATTCTTTGCTGGTAACGGTGTATTATTACAAATGGTTGTGCGTGTGGGTGGACTTAATGATGCGGCTCTGGGCTCGACTTGTGGTCAAATTACCATAGGGACAAGGAGTTTTTCGTGTAGAAAGGTCATCTGGAGGATATCTTAACATGACGTGACGGGCTTCTGTTTTCTCTCTGGCTCTGTCTCTGTCTTTCTGTCTCTGACTCTGTCTGTCTCTCTCTCTCTGTCTCTGTTTCTGTCTCTCTCTGTTTCTCCATCTCTCTCTCTGTCTCTCTCTGTCTCTCTGTCTCTGTCTGTCCGTCTGTCTGTCTGTCTGTCTGTCTGTCTCTCTCTCTCTCTCTCTCTCTCTCTCTCTCTCTCTCTCTCTCGCTGTCTCTCTCTGTACCCCTCTCTCTGTTTCTCTGTCTCTCTCTGTACCTCTGTCTCTCTACTTATATATATATATCTCTCTCTCAACAGAGGAAGTAGATTCCAGACAATTTTCTGTTATCCTAAACTTTTTGTTCGTTTGTTTGTTTGTTATCTTTTTTATTGTTGTAGTTGTTTGGCTGTCTCATATTCCACACATATTTAATGGCCACAAAATATGTGACATATTTTCATTATACTTTAATGATGATCACGATGAGAATGATGAGCAATGGACTCCACGGAGTTCCGTCTAGGATTAGACCCAATGACATGTCTGTTCTCCACATTTACTTTCACAACATATCCTGGCGTCAACCAGACCCGACAGATACAGACACCTGCGGTGCTGGTCAAAACCATCTCGGCAACACCCTCACTGACGCATCTGTAAAGTGGACGAGACTCGACTGTGTAGTCCCAATCTTTCCCATGAGCCCATAGCAGTTTTAGTTCTGGGTAGGAGCTGGTTGAGTCTGAGAAATCCTACAATGATGTTTACAGGATGATGAGATTCGAACTCACAACCTTCCAGTCATTAGTCCATTTGCACAACGGCAACTTATGTTACATTAATCATTTTTGCGAGAGTTTCACCAAAGAAAGAAGACCTGGTCTCCCTTGAGGTTCCAAGAACCATTCTTGTGCATAAATATTATGTTCGCTCGATGCTGTTATTGTGCTAACAATGGTGTTTTAGTGCAGTGAGTGTGTGGGGTGTGCGTGAGCGTGTGGGTGGAGTTGGTGATATGCCACACCAAGTAAAGAAACAATGTTTTCGCTGAAGGTTCCAATAACCGTTATAATGCACATGTATTGTGTTTGCTATTCTTTGCTGGTAACGGTGTATTATTACAAAAAGACTGAGAATGGTTGTGCGTGTGGGTGGACTTAATGATGTGGCTCTGGGCTCGACTTGTAGTCAGATTACCACAGGTACAAGGAGTTTTTCGTGTAGAAAGGTCATCTGGAGGATATCTTAACATGACGTGACGGGCTTCTGTTTTCTCTCTGGCTCTGTCTGTCTGTCTCTGTCTGTCTGTCTGTCTTTCTTTCCCCTCTCTCTCTCTCTCCTCTCTCTCTCTCTCTCTCTCTCTCTCTCTCTCTCTCTCTCTCTCTCTCCCCTCTCTTCCTCCTTCTCCTCCTCTATGTCTCTCTCAGTATACTAATATGACTTTTTGTTTCTTTTTTCTATCAGTTATCAGTTCCACCCTGTCCTCTTTCATATTGTTCTTCTCTTTATTCTTCTTCATTCTCCTCTTTCCTCTCCTCAGGTTCTTTTCTTGATTTGTTTGTATCTGCGATAATGATTTATTCATATATCTTTTGTCATTTCCTGTACTTGTGAGCACAAATATGCACTTGATTAAGAACGGCCACTTCTGTGATTAGAAAATGAAACATCAATGTCATTGGCATTGTCTGTAAAAGCGAGTTTCCTGATTTTGTTATCACCCTGCTGAAAGGCCCATGGCTTTTAGGAATAAATTATCTGAATCTCTGCTCTTCTCTGTCTCTGTCTGTCTTCCTCGCTCTCCTCTCTCTCTCCCTCTCTCTCTCTCTCTCTGTTTTTGTCTCTCTCTCTCTCTCTCTCTCTCTATACCCCCTTTCTTTTTCTCCTCTCTCTGTCTCTCTGTCTCTTTGTCTCTGTCTCTCTCTGTCTCTCTCTGTCTCCCTTTGTCTCTCTCTCTCTCCCTCTCTCTCTCTCTCTGTCTGTCTGTATGTATGTATGTATGATGTTTCTCTCTCTCTCTCTGTCTCTCTCTCTCTCTCTCTCTCTCTCTCTCTCTCTCTCTCTCTCTCTCTCTCTCTCTCTCCCTCCCTCTCTGTGCCCTTTTTCTGTAATGATCAATAATGTGATAGCCGCACGCTTGTTCATGAAGATTGTCCATAACGCTCATTACGCTATCTATCTTCAGCGTATGTCAGCTATTTCTTGTTACTGATTTCCTAGTACCGTTTCCGTCAATGTCTATATGGCTAAGCTGAAAAGTCCAGGCTAGTTTTGGTAACTGTAGACAACATTGCTGTATGTCAGGGTGCATGCAGCACAGTCAAGAAGAGCAATGACTTAGGATTACTGCTGTATAATGTATCTGAACACACATGGCCTGCAGCAACCATCCACTTCTCACGGGACCCAGATAACAGAAACCAGGCGGTGAAGGGGTTTCATTCCTAGCGTCGCCAGATACATATTCTGGTGGAGATTTGCAGATATGGAACCAACAGAACGCGAGTTAACGGTCGTAAAGGGAGAAGGAAGGGGATGATGGTGAATGAGTCTAGAACTGCACGTGCATCAGATTGCCACACGTGGCATCCTGCAGCGTCATCAAAGTGTCACAGCCAACTGTCTGTCCTCTGTGTCCATGTAGATGTGGATGCAGCTGTGTGACTGAGTGACCTCTCCATTGGTCCCTTGTGTTTAGTACTGCTGGCGGAATAATCGCTGTATGACGACCCTGAACATGCAATGCCACCCCCCCCCCCCCACCCCCCATACAACCACTCATTTCTCACGGGACTGATATAACATAAATCAGGCAGAGATGGCTTTCCTTCCTGGCGTCACTAGAGACAAATTCCTTCGGAGATTTGCAAATCGAGGAATGAAACCAGCCCGCAAGATGACGGTCGCAAGGGCAGAAGGTGGGGGTGTTGAATGAGCCCACACCACTACATATACATCACACTCCCGCGTGTGGTAGCGAGCGACGATGTCATCAAATTCCTACATCCATCGTCTGCTTTCTAAGTTCATGTAGATGTGGGTGACTGTATGGACTTGACTGACCTTTCCGTGTGTCCCTTGTGTCTAATATTGCTTGTATCAGC
>CM060305.1:145125291-145140291 GCA_030674185.1 Monoplex corrugatus
AGATGTAGTCAATCGACACAGCAGATTATGTGGGACGTTGTTAGATGTAGTCAATCGACACAGCAGATTATGTGGGACGTTGTTAGATGTAGTCAATCGACACAGCAGATTATGTGGGACGTTGTCAGATGTAGCCAATCGACACAGCAGATTATGTGGGACGTTGTTAGACGTAGTAAATCGACACAGCAGATTATGTGGGACGTTGTCAGATGTAGTCAATCGACACAGCAGATTATGTGGGACGTTGTCAGATGTAGTCAATGGACACAGCAGATTATGTGGAATTGTTAGATGTAGTCAATCGACACAGCAGATTATGTGGAATGTTGTTAGATGTAGTCAATCGACACAGCAGATTATGTGGGACGTTGTTAGATGTAGTCAATCGACACAGCAGATTATGTGGACGTTGTTAGACGTAGTCAATCGACACAGCAGATTATATGGGACGTTGTTAGACGTAGTCAATGGACACAGCAGATTATGTGGGAGTTGTTAGACGTAGTCAATCGACACAGCAGATTATGTGGGATGTTGTTAGACGTAGTCAATCGACACAGCAGATTATGTGGAACGTTGTTAGATGTAGTCAATCGACACAGCAGATTATTTGGGACGTTGTTAGACGTAGTCATCGACACAGTAGATTATTTGGATGTTGTTAGATATAATCAATCGACACAGCAGATTATTTGGGATGTTGTTAGACGTAGTCAATCGACACAGCAGATTATGTGGGACGTTCCTAACCATGTGGCAAACACTTTATGCCCCACCTTCTTCACTGTTTCAACAGCATCACCCCCAATCCACCCCAACGTTCCAGTTCACCAACACATCTCTGAACCTTTGTCAATGTTCGTCTAAGTCTCAATGGCAGGATGCCCACATAACGTAAATATCTAGATGCCATGAAACCTTCCACCTCAAAAAACCCTGCACCAGTTCTGGGTGACTTTGGTAGAGTTTAAATTTGCCTTTTCTCATTCACTCATTCACTGCCCATTACGTCATTAGAATGGAGGGCAGCGACGAAGATCCCCCAGTCTTGTCTGTTCTGGGCCACCTGATACCCCAGGAATGTTTCAGGGTCCTCAAGGCCTTTTTTTTCCTTTTTTTTTTTTTTTTGACCCAACATAATCAAAACAACAATTTTGTTAAACCCTTCACTTGCATTTTTATAATTGTTCTGTTGGAAAACAAGATTAATTAAAGTGTCCTTCTTTAGCAAGAAAACAGATTCCACTTCCGTTCAACGACGGACTACTGATACCAACAACTTCGAGGTGAAGTTGTCTTAGACATGGAGGCAATAGAGGGAACCAAACTTAAGGTCATCGTGAGAGCTATGTATGATGACTACATATTTAAAGAGAATATCTACGGTGCTGGAATGATTTATAGGAATCGTGAAGTAATGGTTTTATCGTATCCTGTCATCAATCACGCTCAACAAATGCAGAGTCCTGTGGTAGGCTACTGGTCACAAAATGTGAGCAACATTCTCAATGGTATGTGTGTGAAGTGGATGACACTCTATTGATTGCCCCCAATGTTCCCACTGAATCCGTGGCACACTCAACTTTCGTGTAGAAGTGGGTTGTGGGGTTGTGGGGTCGGATTGAGGTGGGGGCATTTGCACGATGATTTTGTTTGATGGGGATTCCAATGACTTGATGAGAATCCATCACACCAGATCCTATTACAGTCATTCAACTGACAACGAAAATGCTAAAAGCGTTGAACTGACACAGCAGAATCTTTTTAAGTGTGTATAACTGACATCAGATGGTTCAGCGAGGTGAGCTTAGTGCAGCGGATTCTTTAATGCGTGTTCAGTATAGATGCGTCAAACTGATGCACAAAGTCCTGTGAAGTATATTGAATTGATACAGGAGAATCGCAATGGTAAATATCTACAAATGACACAGTAGCTTTTGTGAGGTGTGTGCAGCTGACACAACAGATACTATGAGGTACGTACAATTGACAAATCCTTTGGGTGAGTAAATTAAGACAACAGATACTAGAAGAAATGTATAACTGAAACAATACATGTTGTAAGGAGTGTACAATTGACATAACAGGTGTTACAAGATATGTACAATTGACTGAACAGATTCTGTGGTGTATGAACAATTCACAGATTCTTTCAGACGAGTGTAACGCAACAGATTCTTTGAGGTGTGTGCATCAGATACAACAGATTCTGTGAGCTATGTACGATTGACAGATTCTTTCAGGTTATCTACAGTACAGCAGATTGTGTGAGATGTAGCGAAGCAACTGATGTGAGAGGCTGGGAATGGCCATCTGAACAGGCTGGAAACAATAGGCAAGTTCACGCAGGAAAAAAAATTCCTTTTCCGGTAACGCTGATAGTCAGTCGATCGCAGCCTGTGTGTTATCAGACTACAGCAGCATCAAGGCGACTCATCTAAACCTTTCTCCTCCTTCATTCCACTCTCGATCACAGGAAACAGGGGCACCGAGGTAACACGGGAGTGGCACGTGCTGTTGCTGTGGAGGTTTTCCACCACTAGAGGTTTCCTCTCTTCTCTCTCTCTCTCTCTCTCTCTCTCCTCTCTCTCTCTCTCTCTCTCTCTCTTCTCTCTCTCTCTTTCTCTCCGTCTTTCTCTCTCTCTCTCTCTGGCTCTGGCTCTCTCTCTCTTTCTTTCTCTCTCTCTTTCTCTCTGTCTCTCTTTCTTTCTTTCTCTCTCTCTCTCTCTCTCTCTCTCTCTCTCCCCTCTCTCTCTCTCTCCTCTCTCTCTCTCTCTCTCTCTCTCTCTCTCGTCAACAACTAAATACAGAAGGGAGGCGTGGGGAAAGGGAGTCATGCGTGAGATGATGAACACGCCCAACTGTCAGGCTGACGTCACACCTCTTCAGTAGCAGAATTTTATCATATTTTATCTCAACACGAGTGGTTGCAGAGGTGACACTCTTCTGCTCATAGTCAGTCCTTCCCATGTGACATTTACCGTTCCATTCACTGCAGGGGTCGCCAGAGTTTAGTGTAATGGACTCTGCCCCGTATCACGTCCCATATCACTCTGCGGTCCAATCGTCAACAACTGGACCCATGATTGGAACTGTGGGCTGAAACTGAGTCATATGAATGGACGAATGGATAAATGAATGATGGATCATCATCATCATCAAGTGCCCTGCCGCATGGCGTTAGCGATCATGGCCCTCCATATGCATATATCCCTTGTCGCCGCAAGCACAACTTCCACCCTCTCTGTTCTCAGCTACCCTGCAAGTCCGTCCAATATTTTCTCCCTGGGTCTACCTGGTGCTCTCTTTCCCTCCACCTTTCCTGTTATGATCAGGTGCTTTAAGTCCCCTTTCCTCATGAAATGGCCTATAAATGTTGCCTGTCTTTTCCTAATCTTCCTTATGAATGATCTTCTTGTGTCTGCCTCCATCAAGACTGTCTTGTTTGTTTTCTTAGCTGTCCGTTGAACTCTCAACATTCTTCTTGGAAACCATATCTCGGCTGCCTCAATCTTGTTCTGGCGGAAACCACCATCGTACTTTCCCAAGTATAATCATGGCCAGACAAAAACAAGAATGATGGATACACACGGTGAATGACACGATAATAACAATGTTGACTTCCAAGAAAAAGGTCATTTTCACCATTTAACATTATTATTGACAACACATTTGAAAGATTACCACCTAAATGGCAGCTTTTACGCCAGTGACAAAATACGAACTGAAAAGGTTTCTCTCCTTTCGCTCCGTGCCATGTCAGGGTCAGCATCACATAATGATAGCATGACATTTTATTTCTGACAGGAAGGAAACAACCGTTGAACTCATCTGTTTTCTGACAACTGACATCAGCCCCATGCAGCATTCGGGTATTTTAGCTCTTGTTCATAAATGACATGACAGAATCTGCATAGCCCGATTAGGCGGGATTCATTAAATGAATCGCATTGTTTTGTCAACCGGACATTCACTTCAGGAGTTTTGAAATACTGGAATTAGCTCTGTTGTTATGTTTGTTTGTTTGTTTTCAATTAATGGACCGTATCAGTGGGGCTTGACAATGTAACATCACGTGCGCATGGCTATACAGATTACTGCACGGGTGCTGTAGTCGAGTGGATAAATGGAACATCCTGGGTATAATCCGTCAAGACATCTCTGCCTAGTATTTTAAGGGTGGAGATTTTTCCAATCTTCCAGATCTACATGTGAGCAGAGCTGCCAGTGCCTAAATTTCTTTCGTGTTTATCATCATCATCATGTGCCCTGCCGCATGGCGTTGGCGATCATGGTCCTCTTTACGGATCTATTCCCTGTCGCTGCAAGTACATCTCCCACCCTCTCTATCCCCAGCCACCCTGCAAGTCCGTCCAATATTTCTCCCTGGTGCTCTTTTTCCCTCCAGCTTTCCTTTTGTGACTAGGTGCTCTATTTTCTCTTGCCTCATAATAATAATAATAATAAAGGCAATTTATATAGCGCTTTCCAGAGCACAAAGCGCTTCACATAAAATCAGTATATAACTAAATACAAAATAGATACACCAACATAAAATTTAAACATACCGCTGCTAACACTATATAACATAAAACATAAAATTTACGTTCAACAAGACATATTAACATAGTAAATTCAAATATTACTAAAAAATAGTGACAATCATACAAAAATATTTTCTCTCTCTTTCTCTTCACACACACACACACACACACACACACACACACACACACACACACACACACACACACACACACACACACACACACACACACACACACACACACACAGACCCAAACACACTCCCTCTCTCAACCACTCAGTTTCTCTACTATCAAATTCTATCACGCTTACACATACTCTTACTCATACTCTCACTCTCTTGCCCCACCCCAACCATACTCTCGCTCTCTACCGTGCTCCCGATATTCCTTGCTCACTCTCTCTCTCTCCCGCACAGCCTCTCTCTCTCTCTCTCTTTTCCTCTCTCCCTCTCTCTCCCTCTCTTGCTCGCATAAACATGCTTCACACACACACACACACACACACACACACACACACACACACACACACACACACACACACACACACAAACACACACACACACACACATATATGTAGGAACGATGATCAGGGCTGAGAGAGAAGAGAAAGAGAAGATCAATGAAAGTATTGAGTGAAAAGATAGGTCTTCAGACTAGACTTGAAAGAAGGAAGACATTGCTTATGGCGAATATGATAGGGAAGGGAGTTCCAGGTCATGGCAGCAGAGTGGGAGAAAGCTCTCTGACCATGCAGTTTCCGGTTGAAATGGGGAACACAGAAAGTTCTTGTGTCGGTAGAGGATCGGAGAGTTCTGGATGGTACATACACTTGAAGAAGTTCAGACAGATAAGAGGGAGCGGAGCAAGTAAGAATTTTGTAACAGAGACAGCAACTTTTTCAGAAGAGGAGAACATGACTGGGATCTAGGGGCTTTACAAACAAGCCTAGCTGCTGAATTCTGAACACGTTGGAGAGGTTGAATGACAACTGAAGGGCAGCCGATTAGAATAGAATTACAGTAGTCCAAGCGTGAAAGAATATAAGAGGAAATAAGAGTTTTAGTGGCTTCCTCAGTAAGAAAAGAAGCAATACGTCTTAGTTCCATATAAGAAAGCTGGCATATCTTAGTGACATGTTTTTGCATAGAAAGATCATGATCTAAAAGAACTCCTAAATCCCGGACACAGTCAGAAAATTCAATGGAACTAGAACCTATAGGGAGAGAAGAAGAAAGTGTGTTGATATCATGATGTGAGAAACGTATAGCCTCCGTCTTGTCACAGTTAAGTTTCAGTTTATTTGATGACATCCAGAGATCAATGTCAGAGGTACAGTTTTGGAGAGAAGAAATTGCATCAGGATAGTCATCAACAGAAGCTGAATGAAGGAGCTGAGTGTCATCCGCAAACATTTCATGCGAAATGGAATGGCTGCGGATGACATCAGAAAGAGGGGTAGTATACAGAATGAATAAAACAGGACCGAGCACGGAGCCCTGAGGCACACCAAAATCGAGGGAGGTTTCATTTGAACGGTGACTATCCACTAGCACAAACTGTTTCCTGTTTGAAAGATAAGAGTGAAACCAATTAAGAGCTAAGTCTCTAATACCAAATGTATGTTCCAAACGGGAGAGAAGAATTTCATGGTCTATGGTGTCGAAAGCAGCTGAAAGATCTAACAAGAGGAGGACAGAAATTTTATTTTTATCTAACGAATTGAGAATATCATTAAGGATACGAAGGATGGCAGTCTCTGTGCTGTGCTCTGGACGATATGCTGACTGATGGGGAGATAGAAGGTTGTTGGCAGTCAAATGAGCTGAAAGCTGGTGGAGGACAATTTTCTCGAGAATTTTGGACAGAAAGGGGAGGTTGGAAATGGGGCGGTAATTTTTCAACACGTTGGGGTCAAGGGAAGACTTTTTCAGGAGAGGCTTAACAAGAGCAGTCTTAAAATCAGAGGGAACAGAAGCTGAAGATAGTGATTCATTAAGAATGCGAGTGATAGTGGGGAGAAGGGTGTCGAGGTGGTCATAGAGAAGAGGGGTGGGGATGGGGTCGAGAATACAAGAGACTTTGGGGGACTCAGTAATCAGCTTCCGTACAAATGATTCAGAAAATATTCTTGTGTATAATCGGACAAAATATTAAATATGCACGTTAAGATCCCGTAAGTCATGTTAGTGGCTGGTTTATGGAAACATGAAAACACACAGCATGTACACACACTAAAGATGCAAACTGTGCAACAACATTATGGACTGGGGTCAGTGTGCTCAACAGTTTGAGTTCTCCATGCTCCACTAAAAAGTCTCATTACGTGCGCTGTGTAGTACGTCTGACTGGGTGTGGAGAACAGCGCTGTTCAATAACGATTTACAATTCATAACATATTTATCATCTTATAAGCGAAATGGCTTTATGGGAGATGTACTGCTATATTTAATATTAAATGTTTTTAATGCTTTTCAAACATACAGTAACGATTTACAAGTCATGTCTTACATTTATCATCTTATAAGCGAAATTGTTTTATGGGAAATGGACTGCTATCACGTGTTTAAATATCAAATGTTCTTTTTTTAATGCTTTTCACACATATGCATTGGCATACATACACACACACATTGTGTAAAAGCATCTGTGTGATTAGATATTTAAAGAAATAACGAACGAACATACACATTTGAAGACGTGTACGCACTTTAACGTCATCCTTGAATTATTTGTATTTATTGTTGATATTATTTTTTGTTGCTGTGTTTCATTTTTT
The DNA here is from genome assembly GCA_030674185.1 of Monoplex corrugatus. Lineage (NCBI taxonomy): Eukaryota > Metazoa > Mollusca > Gastropoda > Littorinimorpha > Ranellidae > Monoplex > Monoplex corrugatus. The sequence continues at coordinate 145,132,615 of CM060305.1, forward strand.
TTTTTTTTGGTTTGTTTTGTTTTTGACACACACATATAAAAGTTCATATACATATACATATATATGTATATACACATATACATATTTATATATATATATATGTGCATTCGAGACTCGACTGTGTGGTCCCAGTTTTCCCTATGAGCTTATAGCTAACTCATATTCTTCATTGGAGCCAATCAGTGACGAAAAAAAAAACCCACAACGATTTTGGATTGATGGAACTGGATCCCACGATTCATATGCCATTAGCTCATTTTGCTGATCATTTCTCCACAATAACTGATAAATTATACACTGGTCACTAAGTTGTGTAGTTTTTCTTTGTACTTTATTTGTTTTAGACGACAATGATTCAGTTCGTCTCAAGTAACCACGTCATGACATTTTGGTCTACATGTTTTCTACAAGGTGCTCGAGGTTTTGAATTTGATAACTGCACTTCATATGATTAGGCGAAGATGAGGATAATGATGGTGATGACAACGAAGATGACGATGATGATAACGATGATGATGATGATGATGATGATGATGATCTGTGATGTGCAAAATATTGCACAGATCTAAGTTAAGTGGTCAGGTTCTATAATTTTGAGTATATGACACAAAATTAAACGTCTTCATTGCAGTGGGGGGCGGGGGGCAGGGTTCACGTATACCGAATGCATGTGGCACATGGGGCTCGGTTTGTTGTCTCACTCGAAAGACTGGCATCCAGACCACCGATCCATATCTATTAATAGAGTGGGGAAGGAGAAAAGCCTCTGTCGGACCGGGAACCAAACCCAAGGCGTTTCGCAACCTTGTGGGCACTTCAATTGCCGAGCTATTAATCCATTATAATTACACATAATCTGTGGTTTTATCACTTTCTGACGCACCCAAGGGCAAAATGAGGACACGTGGAAAGAGAAACGGTGGGACCGGTGTGAGGGAGAGAGAAAGCTGCTGGCTGCTAACATCGCCAATATCCAACGACTTTTAACGAGCCAGCTGATCGGTGACCCAGATAAACACCTGTAACCTGACCCAGAAAAAAAAAAGAAAAAGCTGATAGCGACACTCTGAACTGTCACAGAAGCCAGGCCTTGACCTCGTAAACAGTGCATGCAGCCGTGGTGAAAAACAAAGGAAAAAAGCCTTGCTGGTTGGTGTTGACGATGTGACACCTGCGGCTAGTTTTGCACGTGAGGCGTTCTGTGACTTACGTGGTGTTTGCTGAAAGCCATCATCATCATCATCATCATGTGCCCTGCCGCATGGAGTTGGCGATCACGGCCCTCCATATGCACCTATTCCTTGTCGCCGCAAGCGCATCTTCCACCCTCTCTGTCCTCAGCCACCCTGCAAGTCCGTCCAATATTTTCTCCCTGGGTCTGCCTGATGTTCTCTTTCCCTCCAGCTTTCCGTCTCCATCAAGACTGTCTCGTTTATTTTCTTTGCTGTCCAGGGAACTCTCAACATTCTTCTAAGAAACCACATTTCGGCTGCCTCAATCTTGTTCTGGCTCGCGTGTCGACTGTCCACGCCTCACAACTGCATAACATTATCGGTTCTATGTAACATTTAAGAACTCTCTTCCTGATGTTAATTGACAGGCATTTGTTGTTAAGAATGCAATTCATATTCTTGAATGCTGTTCTGTCTTGGCCGATTCTGCTGGCTATTTCTGATGCGCATCTGCCGTCTGGTGAGATGACCCATTCCCAGATATTTAAACTTATCAACATGTCTCAAAAGTTGTGCCATTTGCTGAAAGTAACCCTTGGTTCTTCCAAAGCATTGAAATGCTCCAGAGCAAGCCGTTGCTGAGGCTAAGTGAAGTCAGAAGAGAACCAAGAAGGGGTTATAAGACACGCTTTAGTTATACTATGCTGACGTAGTAGTTAATGATTTCACGTTTAACGTTATTATCGTCAACATCAGTAGGAATATAAATGTATGAGTAGCTAAGAAATCACACAGTTTTTACAAATGCAGGCAGTCAAGACATATTCTAAGGCATGTCTTTTTAAAACTATTTTCCTTAAGTAGATCACTTAGATTTAGGATATTCGATTCTTCCCGTGTTTTGTCGGCATTAAGAAAGCCCTGAACTTTTTTCTTCAAATTTTTTAGGTGAATGGACTTCTCAAAGGATAGTTTATCTGCAGCATTCATCATCTGGGCATCATCTGCGAACTTGTTTATTTGTTTTCTTGTAATTTTCTTTAAAATGGAGGGTGGGCGAAGCGTTTTTACATTGATCCCAAAATATGAGTCTGGTAAAGTGTTAAGCCTACGACTACATTAAATGTGTCTGACGGGCTAGGGAGAGAGGTTATCGTTGGGTCCAAATGGTCCCCACTTTAAACGAGGGGTGACGGGGATGGGGGTAGGGATAGGGTGCTGTTTACAATGTCATATTGACACCTGACGTGGGAGTGATAGACGAGATAGTTATTTCAATATCGTTTGAAGATTGGTGTGTGTGTGTGTGTGTGTGTGTGTGTGTGTGTTGTGTGTGTGTGTGTGTGTGTGTGTGTGTGTGTGTGTGTGTGTGGTGTGTGTGTGTACACATGTATGTGTGCTTGTGCGTGTGTGTTGAGAACCTGTATGTGTGTGTGCGCGGGCTTGTGACTAGAGTGAACATGTGTGTGTGCGTGTGTGTATGTGTGTGTGTGTGTGTGTTGTGTGTGTGTGTGTGTGTGTGTGTGTGTGTGTGTGTGTGCGTGCGCGTGAGTGCATGCGTGTGTGTGTGTATGTATGTGTGTGTATAGAGAGAAAGAATGTGTGTTGATGTTGTTGTTTTTGTTGTTGTTGTTCCTGCTGCTGCTGCTGCTGTTGTTATCATTGTTGTTGTTGACGTCATTCAAATCCATTTAACAGACATCTCCTCTGACTAATGGAAATGAATAAGGTCGCTTACGCTGATGCTGACAGAGCCTTTAATCAGTCGTCTAGGCCAGCAGCGTAATAAAAAAAGGTGTTGTTTTATTTGTTTGTAGGACATGATAGCCCATACAACAAGTTTAACTACAAAACTCGTGGCCTTGGCATGGTTTTGTAATATCAAATGCGTCTGACAAGGATGGCGGGTGGCGGTTTTTTTTTTGTTTTGTTTTGTTTTGTTTTTAAGGCTGTTTGATTTTTGTCCGATGTGTGCACGTTGTTTTGTTGTTTTTTTTGGTTTTTTGTTTGTTTGGTTTTTTTGCCCACACTGTGCAGGCTGTATGTTACTTAACACTACGCAGACTCCGTCTTCTGTGGGCATGTTTTCTGGGTATGTTCATCTTTCCATTAGCCATCGAACGCTGGCTTGACATAATTTCAGTTCAGTTTCAGTTTCTCAAGATACGTCTCTGCGTTCGGAATGAATTCCATATGCACTAATGGAGAAGATCTAGAATGATCACGGCACAAGCCTTAAGCCTGCACGTAAATCCATGAGCTGGTCAGGTCCTGAGGTCCTACATAGATAGTTCCATAACCCTGGGGTCGTAGGGGAGTGAGGTGGCAGAGACCTCAACTTTTCCTGGGGCCTGCACCACGCGGACGGCGCCCATCCCCTCTCCCTCGCTTAAATTCATATTCATGTTCACAAGTTTTTTTTAACCAAGACGTCCGAAAAGCATGGAGGCTAATTGGCCTTCAAGGGGTGGGACCTGGGAAATCAACCTATCTTTCCAATGTTTTACACCAAGGCAGCCGGGCAATGCCCTGCTCTTCACGATTTTCAACTGCCGTAGGATCTTTAGCGTGTTCAGCCAGAAGTTACACAGGTCCAACTCGTTTTTCGCCCCTTTCCGAAGGACTAGACATTCAGTTCGACTTTCCGGTCAAACTGAGGAGAAAAGTCGAGGCCTCTACTGGGAGCGAACCCTGGAAACTCGAGTTTAGTTATTGGCAGGCAAACGTCTGAACCATTCTGCCACTCTTCTCCCTTGCCTTGACTTACAGGATCTTTAAAGTGCATATTTGATGTTCTGAGTTATGGATACACGTGAGTGTTATGTAGAACCGATACTGTTGTACGGATGTGAAGCGTCGACAGTCAACACGCAAAGTCAGAACAAGATTTGAGGCAACTGAAATGTGGTTTCTACGAAGTATGTCGAGAGCTCCATGGACAGCAAAGAAAAAAAATCGAGACAGTCTTGAAGGTGGCAGACACAAGAAGGACATTTGTGAAGAAGATAAGGAAAAGACAAGCAACATTTATAGGACATTTTATGAGGCAAGAGAAATTAGAGCACCTAGTCACAACAGGAGAACTGGAGGGGAAAAGAGTACCAGGTAGACCCAGGGAGAAAATATTGGGCGGTCTTGCAGAATGGCTGAGGACAGAGAGGGTGGGAGGTGTACTTGCAGCGACAAGGGATAGATAGATTCGTGTGGAGGGCCATGATCGCCAACGCCATGCAGCAGGGCACATGATGATGATGATGATGCCTGCACACATGTTGACCCGGGAGATTGGAAACAAAAAATCTCGACTCTTTATCTACCAGGCAGGATCGAACCCCAGATCTATCGAGTGGAGGTCTGCTGGGTTACCCACTTGACTACCGTGCCTGTGGAGTAAGAGATGAGTAAGAGGATTCCCGGTGTTGGCTGAGTCATAAGGACTGACTGCAAGATACTGTAAAGGCTTCAAACGTTTTGAAGTAAGAAAAAGCACGCCATTGGCTTACTTTAAATTTCTTTGTTTCTTTCTTTATTTATTTCTTTGTTTCTTTCTTTTTTCTGCTTTGTTTTGTTTTATTTCTTGGTTGGTTGGTTGGTTGTTGGTTGGTTGGTTGGTTGGTTGGTTGGTTGGTTGGTTGGTTGGTTGGTTGGTTGGTTGGTTGGTTGGTTGGTTGGTTGGTTGGTTTGCTGATTTGTTGTCGTTGTTATTGTTTGTACTTTTTTCAGACAGAAAAAAAGCGAAGTAATTTCAAAACTAACCACTAACATATACAATCCAGTAAAACATGGAATGCAATAGAACGACTCCCCAATACAACTACCAGGCAAAACACCATTAACTACAGAACACGAACTGAATTAACTGATCATTACTACTGAAATCACCACCAAATACAGATTGAGACAAAGCAGTCTCCTGCTACTAGCAAAATTCTGTGTCTACAAAAATATTCAGCCCAAACTTTTAATATCACTAGTGACGACCTATGAAGTGTATAATGTTCTGATACACCTTAGACCACTTAGAACGCAGTCGTGATCTTGGTGATTCAGTTCGTAAAATCTCCTACTTTCAACTTCTGTAATTGCAGAAACACCTTCGTTTACATTGATAAATGTTGTCTTCCCACTCCTTTCAAACAAGCTGAAATTATTTATTTCCATAAATCAGGAGGTATTTCTGATCCATCAAATTACAGACCATGGTCAATGCTTTTGGTTCCCTGAAAACTCGCTTGAAAAACACATTCTGAAACATCACCAGTCACTTAGATAAAAATGAAAGCAATTTCATCTTTAAACAATATGGATTTAGAAAATTCATATTCATCGTCAGAACGCTATGCAATCTTACTGTTCAATAGTTTCATAACATAAACAAAATTTTGTGGTCTTTTGTTTGTTGATTTTCCTTGGACGTTATTAACTTGAACTTCTCGTTAAAATGTTAAACGTGTATAGCCTGTCAACAAATACACAAAAACTAATAAGCTGATTTGGCCATACTTTCTTTTTGAAAATTCTGCATGAGGACATATTACGTTAGAAAAAAATGTGGGAGGGGTGTTGATGGTAGCGGTGGTGATGCCCATCCCCCCCCCCCCCCCACCCCTCCGTTCATGGGCTGCAATTCCCACGGGCACTCAAATATACGAGTGGATTTTAACGTTTATGCCCGTCATATTTACCACGCTGTTATAGCAGTCATACTCCGTTTTCGGGGAAGTGAAATGCATGCTGGATGTTTTCGTGTTTCCATTAGCCACCGAACAATGACACAGATTACAGGATCTTTGACGTGTGTATGCAATATTCTGCGCCCGTATACACACGAAGGGCGTTCCTGCACTAATAGGTCTGCACTTATTTTGACCTGAAAGATAAAAAAATTCTCCTCCATCTACCCATCGGGTGATACCCAAACAGGCTCGAACACAGACTTCCTGTTTGGAAGATCAATATCATAATGTCACAACCACTCTCACTGGCGCATCCCATCAAAATGAACGGCCTTGGCTTGGTGTTATGACACCGAATGCGTGCTTAGCTGTCAGATGGCCCCGACCGTGATTGGTCGAGTCATAATGTCACAGATAACAAGACTTCAAAATCAACTACGGTATATTGCACAGGCTATAACAGCTTTAAGTTAGAGAACACACGCCATCTGGTTTAGTTTTATTAACAGTTTGCATGAAAGCGTAAGATCGAAATATACGGTGGTTTGTGACCCTGCCTGGGGATTAATGCTGAAATGACCGTCGTGGCCGGTTTAACTATAGCTATTATGGTCAAAAATTGAACAGATTCGCTACTCAATAAGTTCACAGCGTTTATCAGCCTCAGGATCAATTCTGTCGTTTTTTGTCAAACCGGCGCCTTTTCTCGTTTTCTCGAAATAACTTTGTGACGCGCTAAATACTGTTAATGGAAAAGCTCGGGCTTCTGAATACATTTGAGGACTGGGGAGATAGGGTTGTGTGATCAGTCTAGTCCAAGCTGAAGGATGGCAGAAAATGGAAATTCCCGGAGGCGGCGGAAAGGCTCAAGGTCAGAGAAATAATAGGCCACACACAAACCAATACGCAGGGACTGGGATCAACAAAAAATGGAATCGGGGTCAGACGCCAAGCGAAAAGCAAAGAGAGGCATGGTAAAGCAAAAGATTAAAAAAAAAGAACTGAGGGTGCCAAAAACGTCCAGAAGGCTGTCCAGAAAGGCCAACATGGATAATGTGGGAAAGTGCACTCCAAAGATGTCTCAGCTGGAACGATATGTGGCATATGGCCTTTTTAGGGATCAATTTCATCCTCAGATCTGTATATGACTTCCGGTTCTCGAAGGCAAATCCGGTGAAATAGCAGAAATCAGATAACCCTGCCAAGGCAAACAAACAGTAGAACATGTCTCAAGCTCATGCAAAGCAGCACTAACCCTAGAAAGGTACACATGATGGCAAATCAAGTGCTTAAAGAGATCACACGAGCGATCAGTAGTACCGGGAGGGAGAGGGGAGGAGAGAATACGCCATCAGAAGCTCTGGCAACCTTCTACACGTCAGCAGGCAGCAAGTGTAGCCTGAAGAAAGCTGTGACATCGGAGCGTGGAAGTGGGATTTACTGGATAAAGCAGATGACTATAGAGTACAGCAGATCTTCCTGAATGAGAAAAAAAAATCATGAGCAAGAGTGGCATGAGACCGGATATAGTACTCTCCTCCCATTCATCACACAAATGATTCTGATCGAACTCACTGTGCCGTATGAAAGTAGAATGGGGGAAGTCTATTTCTACAAGACTGATAAGTATGCCAGCCTATCCAGCAACTTAGGGAAATCCGGTTTCCAAGTTAAAATTCTCGCCATGGAAATTGGACCAAGGGGGTTGGTAGGCACAACAGCCTATTACCTTTTGACACAGCTCTGGATTTCTGGAAAGGAGAGGACTAGAACCCTAAAGAAGCAGCAGAAAAGAGTTCCAAATAGATCTGGTCTAGGAGGACCAAAAG
>CM060305.1:145145291-145213667 GCA_030674185.1 Monoplex corrugatus
TAGTGGTGGTTGTGGCGGTAGTGGTGGTTGTAATAGTAGAAGTAGTAGTAGTAGTAGAGTAGTAGAAATCACTTTCATTTAACACTATTCTCCAAAATTATTTGGACTTATTGCGTATTACACATAATCAGACTTCTTAGTGAAGCGTGTAGAAAAGTCTGTTAAGCCAGCTAGCCACACTCCACTATGTTCTTGTACAGTCTGTATCTTCGATGGGCGTGCATGTCAGGTGTTTTTATGTGTTCATGTGTCCATAAGCCAACGGACACTAGCATGACTTACTAAATCTTTAGCGCGCATATTTGATATTCTGCATGCGTGTACAAACGAACAAGGTTTACACACTGGAAAGGTCAGTGTACATGCTGATCAGGGAAAGCGGAAAAATGTCCACCTTTTATCCACCAGGTGGAGGTAAGCTGGCGGAAAAATCTCCACCCTTGACACACCAGGTGGAGGTAAACTAGGCAGAAAAATCCCCACCCTTGACACACCAGTTAGAGGTAAACTAGGCAGAAAAATCCCCACCCTTGTCACACCAGGTGGAGGTAAACTAGGCAGAAAAATCCCCACCCTTGATACAACAGGTGGAGGTAAACTAGGCAGAAAAATCCCCACCCTTGATACAACAGGTGCAGGTAAACTAGGCAGAAAAATCCCCACCCTTGATACAACAGGTGCAGGTAAACTAGGCAGAAAAATCCCCACCCTTGATACAACAGGTGCAGGTAAACTAGGCAGAAAAATCCCCACCCTTGATACACCAGGTGGAGATAAACTAGGCAGAAAAATCTCCACCCTTGATACAACAGGTGCAGGTAAACAAGGCAGAAAAATCCCCACCCTTGATACAACAGGTGCAGATAAACTAGGCAGAAAAATCCCCACCCTTGAACACACCAGGTGGAGGTAAACTAGGCAGACAAATCCCCACCCTTGACACACAAGTGGAGGTAAACTAGGCAAAAAAATCCCCACCCTTGATACAACAGGTGGAGGTAAACTAGGCAGAAAAATCCCCACCCTTGATACAACAGGTGCAGGTAAACTACGCAGAAAAATCCCCACCCTTGATACACCAGGTGTAGGTAAACTAGGCAGAAAAATCCCCACCCTTGATACAACAGGTGGAGGTAAACTAGGCAGAAAAATCCCCATCCTTGATACAACAGGTGCAGGTAAACTAGGCAGAAAAATCCCCACCTTGATACAACAGGTGCAGGTAAACTAGGCAGAAAAATCCCCACCCTTGATACAACAGGTGGAGGTAAACTAGGCAGAAAAATCCCCACCCTTGATACAACAGGTGGAGGTAAACTAGGCAGAAAAATCCCCACCCTTGATACACCAGGTGGAGGTAAACTAGGCAGAAAAATCCCCACCCTTGATACAACAGGTGGAGGTAAACTAGGCAGAAAAATCCCCACCCTTGATACAACAGGTGCAGGTAAACTAGGCAGAAAAATCCTCACCCTTGATACAACAGGTGCAGGTAAACTAGGCAGAAAAATCCCCACCCTTGATACACCAGGTGCAGGTAAACTAGGCAGAAAAATCCCCACCCTTGATACAACAGGTGCAGGTAAACAAGGCAGAAAAATCCCCACCCTTGCCACACCAGGTGGAGGTAAACTAGGACAGAAAAATCCCCACCCTTGATACAACAGGTGGAGGTAAACTAGGCAGAAAAATCCCCACCCTTGATACAACAGGTGCAGGTAAACTAGGCAGAAAAATCCCCACCCTTGCCACACCAGGTGGAGGTAAACTAGGCAGAAAAATCCCCACCCTTGATACAACAGGTGGAGGTAAACTAGGCAGAAAAATCCCCACCCTTGATACAACAGGTGTAGGTAAACTAGGCAGAAAAATCCTCACCCTTGATACAACAGGTGCAGGTAAACTAGGCAGAAAAATCCTCACCCTTGATACACCAGGTGCAGGTAAACTAGGCAGAAAAATCCCCACCCTTGCCACACCAGGTGGAGGTAAACTAGACAGAAAAATCCCCACCCTTGATACAACAGGTGGAGGTAAACTAGGCAGAAAAATCCCCACCCTTGATACAACAGGTGGAGGTAAACTAGGCAGAAAAATCCCCACCCTTGATTCAACAGGTGGAGGTAAACTAGGCAGAAAAATCCCCACCCTTGATACAACAGGTGGAGGTAAACTAGGCAGAAAAATCCCCACCCTTGATACAACAGGTGGAGGTAAACTAGGCAGAAAAATCCCCACCCTTGATACAACAGGTGCAGGTAAAACTAGGCAGAAAAATCCCCACCCTTAATACAACAGGTGGAGGTAAACTAGGCGGATTGAACCCAAAACCTTCCGAACCGAAAGTCTGACGTTTAGCCACTTTGTTACCGAAGAAAAAGGAAAAAGGAAAACAAAAACAAAAAACAAAAACAACAAAACGACGAAGAAGAGGAAGGTCCAACATAGGACAGGGAAATCTATGTATTTAAGATAGATCAGCTGAAACACCTTTCAGAAAGATGGCACAGAAATGGTTTGGAATTTCGTTCTAGAGTTTCTGTGGGAAGTTGCTGTTTCGAATCTGGGGTTAGCCACACGCAGTGAAAGTAGCAAAATAAGTCAGCGACCAGTTATAAAATCTTGATAAAATTTATTCTTTTACCTATGCATTAGCTGCCAATTAAGGCAAATACCTGTAAGTCAGATTTACTTCATTGTTGATTATTGGGTCGTGTCTCAAAGGGATACTATACAAACATAGCTGTCTTGGCTCAACAGCTTGTAGGCCTACTGTAGTAGAATAGGAAACAAATTTCAATCCTATTAAAAACTTACTGGCTGTACTGATTCACCGACGGTGGCTGTTCTGGTGATCTGTTTAACTGGAACTATCGTTTTGATATGCAGGACGAAACATTGCGACAACCTAGACTGAGGGCTCCTTACTTGTATTAATCAGACTTAAAGCTTATTAATTGTCTAAACCACACAAAGAACTGATTGATTTTATTAAACGAATTGACCGAAATTAGCTGGAAAGCCTTTTTCGAGTTGTAGCGCAGGTGGGTGACCGAGCGGTCATAACAAACAAATAAACATATGAATGGACAGACGGCCAGCAGATTCAATTAAAGAACAGGAAATGAATCTGTCATTATCCTTTTGTCTGTATTTGGCAAAGCTTCCATCCCATCTGCATTCGTTTCTTTAATCCGCACAACTTGATAGCCTGATTGTCCTTCGCTGTGACAGTTATTAGCGTGGACAAAGACATGAATCAAGCACTTTAAACTGTGATAGTGTCCGAGAACGAACGTTCAACCTGATAAGCTTTTTTTCTGTTCGTGGCGTCCCAATGACTCAAAATGAAGAATGACCACTGATAAAGTGAATGTCCTCGTCGCAGCTTGACTCGCTGTTTATACAAGGAGAGAGTCCTGTTTGTTCTCGCTATAGTGGTTAGTGGTGTCAGTTGTGCAACAAACTATCTGCCAGAAATTTTCGTTATACCAGAGACAGAGAGAGAGAGATTAGTAACTCTTTCTGCACAACACTATGCATGTTTCGGTAGAGGCAGCCCGCAGTCCAACCGGAGCTCTCAGCGCTACAGAATGCTCTGAACACACAAACCTCTTTGACATGTCTTACACCTACTCAGAATGACCTTCGGCATGGAAGAAGGGAGACAATGAAATTAAGTGATATCTTTTCAAAAATGAAACAATTGGGCATGATCTAACTGGACAGTTCTGGAAGATAAGTTATGAGCAACAGAGAGGATGCTAGTTTGCCCAGGCTGGAACGCAGAGGAAGAAATATGCTTTACCGATCTCTCTGAGTCCATATCTCTGACAGTGCGTACATGGCATGACACCAAGATTGTCGCTGACCTCGTGAACATGAATAATGGCTCTATCTGCATGGAAATTATCATCATCATGACTGTGCTTCCTATGGTTATAATTCACCAAAGCTGTTGCTCTTGGCCTTTGTTTCTCCTTTTTTTTTTCAAGATGTGTGTGAGCGTGCATTGTGCGCGTGCGCGTGTATGTGTGCGTGTGTGTGTGCGCGCGCACGAGTGTGTGTGTGTGTGTTTGTGTGTGTGTGTGTGTTATGTGTGTGTGTGTGTGTGTGTGTGTGTGTTGTGTGTGTGTTTGTGTGTGTGTTGTGTGTGTGTGTGTGTGTGTGTGTGTGTGTGTGTGTGTGTGTGTGTGTGTGTGTGTGTGTGTGTGTGTGTTTAGTATTTGAATTGGATTTGTGTCCTCTACTTCCCCACCGCCCCCCCCCCCTCTCTCTCTCTCTCTCTCTCTCTCTCTCTCTCTCTCTCTCTCTCTGATGAGAGTGTTTTTGTTACACTCATTTGCAGTTTGAGTGATTTTTAAGGTAAAAGGTGTCACATAACCTGAGGGCGTAGGCGATTAGACGTTTTTTTTTAAGACTAGTCAATCTCAAATATGATAAAGACTGATATTGTATCAGATATTACTTACTTCTGGCACATTTTTGGGTTTGAAACTGGGACCCAAGGTTGTATACTGAAACGCTTATTGTTGAGAATTTGTGATATGTGTGCATGTTTAATAAGGAGCATGAAAAATGTATTCCTCATACCTGTACATGTACTTAATCCTCCTAATCCATCTTTGATCTAGTCCTTTGAGTTTATTGTTATTGGTATTGTTGTTTAAAGCCCAGCCGACTGCGTAGAGCCATATCAGGGCTATAACCATTTCAAAACACATACAAAACTTCAACAGGAAAAAAAAAAAAAAAAGAAAATTAAGTACACATATCAATGCATTCGCGTCCATAATCTAAGGAAATGCTCCTGGCGTTGACCATTCCGTCCAATTTAGCACATAGGGGATTTAAAAAACACATGAATACAAATGTAAACATACCTAAGGAGTGTTCTGAGCTTACGGTTTTTGTGCTTTGTATCTGCTTCTATGCTAGCTAGATCTAAATGGGTAGCGCAAACTGTGTTGGATTTGAGAAGTTGTGCAATATGGGGATAATTCCTACGTGACTCTCAAGAGCTATGTTCTTTGATTAATATCATAAAAATTCTCCCTGCTTCCCTCTTATTTCTTTGGTATTATCTATATGCCTTGGAAGCAATCCTGTATATGTTCTGTCTTGTCTATGTGTGTGTGTTTGGTCAGTTCAAGTGTAAAATACTATGTCAATCTTGAACATAAGACCAATATATTGTATGTGTTTCTCTCCTCTTTCATAGTTGTGTGTAGGGTAGTTGCAGAGTATAAAGGTAGGCTTGGGCGCTCCTTTTTTTAGGAGTGTTCTGAGCTTACGGTTTTTGTCCTTTGTATCTGCTTCTATGCTGCTGAATGGGTAGCGCAAACTGTGTTGGATTTGAGGTCTGTAATATGGGAGATAATTCCTACGTGACTTTCAAGAGTTATGTTCTTTGATTAATACCTAAGGACACCAAAAACACACTTCCATAGACCCAAAAATGCACTTTATAAATCAATTCTAAGTATGTAAGACTTTAAAACATACAGGTAAATAGACCAGCGAGGCAGAAAATAATGGGAAGAAATGACCGAAAGCAAAGGAACAAAGCAGAAACAAAGACAGTGACAGAAAAGAGAACAATTCTAGCACAGAATTTCCAGAAGGTGGGGATACTATTATACTGAAAGAGCCCACGGCATCCGCAACGGGGGCCTTTGAGTTTACACACGAGAAAAAGGCATACATGTTGTACAGCATACACGGTGACTATTGAAACTTGTGTTATCATAAGAATCATACTTTTGAATGTTCGTTCCTTAGGCAGTAGGCTATCAAATATCATATCATAAAATCCCAGCTCCAGTTTGATATCGTATCTTCCCTGTTCCATATACTGCCACATTCCTTATTGATCCATATATCAACGCTGTCCTTCCATCTGTCAGCTACCCTTCCCTCCCTCCTCTTTTATAAGTATGTAGCTAGTTGATTGGTTTGGTTGCTTGCTTGCTTGCTTGCTTGCTTGCTTGCTTCTTGCTTGCTTGCTTGCTTGTTGGTTGGCTTGGCTGGTTGGTTGGCTGGTTAAACAGACAGACAGGCAGGCAGGCAAGCAGGCAGGCAGGCAGACAGACATGTAGGTAGATAGATAGACAGACAGACATGTAGGTAGATAGACAGGCAGACAGACAGCTACATAGATAGATAGATAGATAGATAGATAGATAGATAGATAGATAGATAGATAGATAGATAGATAGACAGATAGATAGATAGATAGACAGACCGACAGACCGACAGAGAGAGAGAGAGAGAGATAGGTAAATAGATAGATAGATAGATAGACAGACAGACAGACAGACAGATAGATAGACAGATAGATAGACAGATAGATAGATAATTTATCGCATTGATTAGACCCAGATTTACTATCTACATATAATGTCATCACTGAAGTATATTTAATTCCTGAATTCCTGTCTTTTTACAGAAAGGCACAACTGTCACCTTTTCTTGGTAGCCATCCGACTGTGGTTCTATCTGGCTGCTGGGGTGAAAACGGCGAATAAAAATGATGATAGCTTCTCTTATTCTTATTCTTATTCTTATTCTTATTCTTATTCTTATTCTATTTATTGTTTAAAGCCCAGCCGACTGAGCAGACCCATCTCAAGGCTACAATCATTTCAAAACGTGCACATATGGTTAGGGGAAAAACACACCCGGGAAAGAAAATTACCGGTAAGTACACATATCAAAGCATTCGCACACATAATCTAAGGATACGCACTTGGCGTTGACCACTCCGTCTAATTTATCACCGAAGGATTAAAAAAAAAAAAAGACTGAATACAAATGTAAACATAATTAAGGACGCTAAAACGTGTATATGAAATGGCATAAATTACCTAAAATTGCTTCTGCACATCAGAGCCAAAAAATGCAGTCAACACATGTACCCGATTATCAATTCTAGGAGAAAGTATGTCAGGCTTTGTTGAAGATAAACAGGTGAATGGACCAGCAAGGCAGAAAATAATAGGAAGAGGTGACGGAAAGCAAAGAAGCCAGGCAGAAACAAAATGACAGAAAAAAGGAAATTTCTAGCACAGAATTTCTAGAAGATAGGGATACTGTTTATACTGACAGAGCCCCCGGCATCCCCGCTGGGTAAAAAGCTTTTCTTGTCACAGAACGAAAGATTTTGTCTTTTAGAAAAAAAAAAAGTTTTGTGAAAACTGTTCAGTGTAATGCAATTTACGGAAACGTCTTGCAAGTTTTTTTAAAACTAAGTTTAATGACTGAGAATATTTATCAAGAGCGCTTATTTTGTTATTCTTAAAAAAACAAAATTTAATGTTTCAAAAACAAGGCATCTACGTGGCATTAAATGTCAGTGTGGGGAAAAGGATAACAGAGCACAATTTTTATCTATTTTCCTGATACTTTTACAGGCTCTGTTTCTTTGACATCTTTGTTCATCTGTTTCTTTTCTTTCAGTCCAGAGATCAACAATTGCTATCATCAGTGTTGTTCAATATCTTCCTGGAAAGCACCATGCAAAACGCGCTCCACGACCACCATACATCAGGAGCGGGCCTAAATAATTCAGTTGGTTTGAGCGTCGGATTCACATGCTAACGGCTGTGGGTTCGAATCCTGGTGTGCGCTATTTCAAAACTGGCCTTCTCTCTGCCCCATCTTAACATCATTGTTGTTCTGGTGGTGTCAGTATAAGATTAGATAAATCCTCTTCTCCCACTTCTCTGGGATGGTTATCCCGTCGGCCATATCACCTGAGGTGTGTGTCAACGTAAAAACTTAACATCAATCAAACCATACTTCCGTTTCCAATGGTGGCAGGTGCGTCCACAGACTATAGTTTGCTGACGACATTGAAACCACGGCAGGAACCAGCATCGTATTTCAAAATCACTCCAACATATGTGTCGACAGATAGGGACGTATGGAAGTAAAGTCAGCAATGAGAAATGTATGAATCAACAGCACGAACATTCAACAGCAATGAAGAAGTTTACATGAACGGCCAGAAACTGGAAGAGGTCGACATTTTCTTTCTTTCTTTTTTTTAAAAATGTTTTCGTTCGTGAGTTGAATGTGCACACACACACACACACACACACACACACACACACACACACACACACACACACACACATACACACACAAAGCTACAGTATGACTAGACCTGAAAAAAACTAGAAGCTATGCTGTTTTGTAGATATTTCTGAAATATATATTTTGATGCATTTTTTTTAAAGGAAGCAGACAATCGCTTTGTCTTAATGACATTGGAAAGGGGTTCCATAGTGTGGGGCCAAACAAGAAAAGGATCTATTTTTTGCAAGTAGTTTGAGAGGACTGAGGTATGGTTTAAGAGAGAAGCTCCTCGAGATTTGAAAGCCTTGTAAGATTTGTAGTGCAAGAGTTCTGATATAAGATGATGGCATTTAGAATTTCGAATTTTGATACTGAAAGCAGAGTGTGTCAATTTTATGCACAGCTTTGATTGGATGCCAGCGTATTTTCTCAACAGCGCTTTAAGTACTGCACCATTTGCTTTCCCATAGGACAAGCCGAACTGCAGTGCTTTGGATTTGTTAGTTTGGATAGATTCCCATCAGAAAGTCCAGCTAGGAGGGAAGTACAATGGTCTATGTATACAGCATGGACGACACACACAGATTGTTTATGGCATCAGCAGAAAGAAATGGGAAGATTTTGTTTACACTGTGAAGTGGAGATGAAGGATTTTGCTCAAGTAATTAATCGTACCATTTAAGATAACCATGGTCTTTAAGATACTTTTTTAGGTTTTGTTTTATACTCAAGTACATGAGTTCTGGTCTGTCTTCACTCATTTCCAGTTTGTCTTTTTTTCACCAGATAGCTATGCTTTCAGCAGTGTTTTAATTTTTCGAGCAGTGTTTGAGATGTCGAATCGCATCGTGTTGTTTATAGCCCAGTCAACCACTAAGGCTACATCAGGGCAAACACTGCATGAAAAAACAACTCCAAGTCTAACTAAAAAGCCAACAGGTAAAAAGCGTCTGAGATGTCTCATAGAAAAGTAGAGTGGAGCAAATGTGAGACTCTGTTCTTGATACTGATCAGTGACTCCTCCTTCCTTCTAGTTTGAGACAATTGACACCATGAAGATCTTAAGCTAGTTCTGAGGAGTCAAGCTGGCTTTAGAACGTGAAAGCTTTGAGTCACTGGCTACTGTTTTGCCTGCCCTGGCCAGCAGTGTAGACACTGAAATAAGGAGTGATGACCCTAGAACGACCATGAAAATGTCATCCGTTGGAGCACATGTGTGTGTGGTGTGTGTGTGCGTGTGTGTGTTGTGTTTGTGTGTGTGTTTTGTGTGGTGTGTGTGGTGTGTGTGTGTGTGTGTGTGTGTGTGAGAGAGAGAGTGAGAGAGAGAGAGAGAGAGAGAGAGAGACCTGGATGACATCAGGACATAGGAAAGAAAGTGTAGAGTACAGCCTCATCAAACAGTTCCAGTCTGAAACAGAACTCTACACCATTATTCCCATTCTCAAGTACTTCTTAGCATTATGAAAAACACAAACATTCAAATTGAAGCAAGCATTTTATTCAATTTCTGAAAATTTCTTGGATGATGGACATATTTTTCCTCAACTTAGACAAAAAATATACACAAAAAGTAATAATTACTGATAATATGAGTGAAAGGACAACAGTCAATTATGGGTCTGGAATGTATACCTTGGTATATATACTCAACTAAAAACAGGATTAAGAAAACTCTGACACACTATGAATTTTACTGTTTAAAGCCGAGCCATTGCACAGTGCTATAACAATCACAAAAAAATGTACACAAATTCTCAATGACCCTTTAAAAAAACTAAAAAAAAGAAATTCTGTACATATAACAATGCATGTGCACACAAAATATAAAGATATGCACTGACATTGACCATTCCATCCAATTTATCACCAAGGGGTGTAAAAAAACAAACCTGAATCACATGCACATAGAAATACACATCCACACTCACACACATGTGCATACACACACATGCACACACTTCATATTTGCAAAAACTAACAGCCTAATCAAATTGAATACAATACATAAAACACTGTCTTGGAAATTCACAATACCCTCTACAAGCATTTTTATTTGCAAAATATTTGTATAAAAAATCAAAGGCTCTGCATGCACTTCTGTATATTAACTAATCAATAACACTGTAAAAGTAAAATCACACACACACACACACACACACACACACACACACACACACACACACACACATGCGTGTGTGTTAAATATCACTTTCCATCTAATATCATAAAAGAAATGAAAGAATGTACACATCCTCACAGGAGGACCTGGAAATGCTGTTCTACGAGATCAGGATAGTACAAAAGAAGTATGTGAGGTAAGTCATAATGTGAACATCCATAAATCAAACCAAATCAACACAACAGAAAACAGCAGCAAGTTGGCCACAGACCTTCACACCCATAACATTTTCAATTCACTAAATAATGGATTCCAAAAGGCACAGCAAGTAATAATCAGAAATAACAAGTTGCTTTGTTTGGAATCTGTTCAAGAAGGATTCAATGCACCTGGACAAGTCATATGAACTCCACCCAAATTTGCCATCAATTATCTGACAAACTTCTTGAGCCTGCACAAAATCTTATGCAATGGCAAGGTCTTGAAATAGTTAAGAGGGTGTAGGGACTTACGAAACACTAAGCTGACACCACCAGAATGATGAAAACATGATGGTCAGTGATATCAGAACTCGAGTCCATGGCTCTACCAACTAGTCTGCATTGTTGCATTACTTACAACTTCTGTTCATTCCATAGATTAGAAGAAAAGTTTGTTAGTGTGAATAACGAACAAAAACTTGGTTAACCAAGCGTGCTAAAAAGAAAATGCACATGAGCTTTCAGCCCACGGATGAAGGGACGTAACCTAACAACTGTCAGCGATAACTGAAAAGAAGTTACTTCCCTTCCATTCTAATCGGCATCGGACAACCATTTTGTTATTCCCACTTCTACACTTTCCGACGCCTCCACCCTTCTACCGATATAGAGTAAGATACCAGAGCTCCTTCGCCCCTTTAATGATTCCCATCCATCCAGCCCCATTTACATTTAACTCAGAGTGACCAGGAAGATTGTACTAATCATATTTTCAATAAATCTGGAACTTTATCAGGCTGTTCTCAGGCATGGAACATCCGACATTACTACAACCCTGGTACCTAAACTCATAAGCGATCATCATTTCTGAATCAAAGTGCTCTGCATAGTTAGACAGTTCCTTGTTTCCCTTCCAAAGTAAAATTAAAAATCAGTCCAGCAGTTAGGCAAAAGTTATTCACGACAGCAAATCTGAATTGAGTATCAGACAGGAGAATTAAGAACAATGCCAAATCTTTTCAAAGCAAACCAATATTCAGACAGGCCTGTACGTCATTGGTGAAACCACAAATAACAAATCAAACATCACAATTCAACTGACAGACCACATGTTATCAAATCAATGTGCTGACAAGTTCAAAGAATGGCAGAAAAAAGCTAATCATGAAATTGAAAACAAAAAATGAGAAATGTTTTACTTTTACTCTGAGCACCAACTTAGAGACTGTATGCATGTGTTGTGTGTGTGTGTGTGTGTGTGTGTGTGTGTGTGTGTGTGTGTGTGTGTGTGTGTGTGTACGTGTGTGTCAGATTTGTTGGTGTTGGTTTTGTGTTTGGATTGGTTGGTGAATTATTTAAAAACAGCTGAAGAAGAAATACCTGTTTCAAAGCAATAAACAAGTTTATGCTGATGGCAACAACCCAAAGACCATTGTAATAATAACAATCAAAAAAACATTAAGAGCTTTCAAGCAAATAAAAATTATTAAAGCATATCACAACAAACACCTATTGTACCTTTCTCTTTCTTTTTAAAAGTATCTGAAAACAGCCAAAGCATCAAAGAATCATGCAAACTATTTAAATCTATGCATTCACAATTTCATGAGAATAAAATCAACTTGGCTAAGATCTATCAAATTCACACATGACCACAACTAAGCCAACATTCATATTGCAACTTGTAAAACTTTGAAATTGCAAAGCAAAGGATCTATTAAACAATAAAACATTTTAATGTGTTTACTGAAAGTGGAAACAAAGTAAAGTAATTCATACAAAAATATTAACCAACAGAGAATGTACACATATGTCCATACACATACATACATACATTTTTCAAAATAGAAAAAAAAAAAAAAAAAAGGGAAGGGGGAGATTATTTCAAACTGACGAATGACAGATATGAATCTGTTCGTCTGTCTGTCTGAGAAAAATCAAATGAACAAGAGTTTTTCAGTTCTTTCTTGGCCCTTTCTGGGTGGATATTTCCCAGACTGTCCACTATTGAGGACATACAAAAGTCTAAGTTTGGAAGGTGAGGCACCAAGGTCAAGGCACACATGCCAAAAAGAATGCCTAAACTTAGCTTTCTTTTTTTCAAGCAAGATGTGTAAACAGGATTCTGTTGTTGTTGTTTTTTTGTTGTTGTTGTAACTTTCAACTTCTTATGCACATCAAGCTTTATTTTTCAACTGAAACTTCAAGGTTACAGTGACTTTGATAGGGACAAAATCTGGATTTGCTGAAATAATTATTATAAAAAGTATATTATCTGAATGGCTTGTCCATCTAGTTTCTTTCCTGTAAAGCTACAAGCACAAGCACAGACACACACACATACAGTTTTTCAGAAGTTTTCAGAAGTTTATATTTTTCACATACAAGTACACAGAACACTACAATCATTTACTTAAATTACAAAGGTACACACTTTGAGCTTGATCATCACTGAAACCAGAGACACAGATAGACAATTTCTGTTTGTGATTGCGCACTCTCTTAATCTTATCAACTCCTGAGCCCAAAGTTCAGTTTGTGCATGCACAAAACATCTCAAAGCAGCAAAAGCTCTGGTGGTTTGTATCTTCCCATGCCCTCTGCAGCACAGCATGCATGCACTAGGCCAAAGGCCATCATAGCAAGATTGACAAACAGCACGCCATTAAAGGTAGTTTCTCTTTCTCCATGTCTCTGAGCAGTCTGGTGGTTCTTTTGGTAAAGGCATCGACTCAAGAGCTGATGTCCTGAGTTGTATCCCAGACCACAATAACAAAAATTGGTCAGTATGCTGCGCATTTCAATCATGCTCCAAGCGTTCTGGTGATGACAGCTCAATGTTCATTAGGTCTCGTTCTCCCCTCCCAATTTCCAAGGCATTGCCAAGGCACAGGGGTCTATGCAGGCTAAAGTAGTCTGCCTGACTCTGCTGGCAGATTTAAGTAGAACAGATATGGAACTGCCTGAGCACAGTGAATCCCTCTTGAACACACTATGAACCCCAAATTTGTCATGCCTTGGTCAAACAAACAGTCAGTATGGATTCATTTTGTAGCTTTGGGAGATTATTGCAAAACAACACCCATCCCTGTACAGATACACACAATAACAACCACCAACCAACAAAAACTATAGACTTGAGGCTTAGTAAGTTTGCCAGTAAAACACATAGAAAATGAGCAAAGATCAGTACAGTGTAAAGAATTCAATTTACGACTTTTTGGCACAATATCACAAAAAAATATCAATCTCACATAGCATTATACACAAAAAGATGCTTGTGCACAGACATAAAAGAAAAAAGATATTAAAGTTTCAAGGCAAAACACAAACACATGCACACACACACACACCACTTGCATGTGAGCATACATACAACCAAACACACACACACACACACACACACACACACACACACACACACACACACACACACACACACACACACACCGTCTATATATATCATAGCATGTTGTTCGGCTTTGTGTGTCAAAACACATAAATTTAAGATTACAAAACTCTAAACATTGCCTCATCAAAATGTTCTTCAAGAGAATTCATCAAAATCAACATTTTATAAAATGATATATCTACATGACCTGCAGTGACCTGGACCTGGAGGTCATCTCAAACATTCATAAACACCCTATATATGGTGTGATCCTGAGAAGCTAAAAAAAAAACCAACAAACTTATCAGAGATCTGAACAAAGATACCCATGTCTTCTGCCCTTCACTCTACCAACACCGCACATAAGCCATTACGAATACTATTAAAACATTCAAGTTAGACATCCACAATAAGACAAAACATTAAAAAGAAAAAACAGCATTAAGACAAACAACACTCTTCAGCACATTAACCAATCAAAACAAGTGCAATCCTGGACAAAGACAGTTGCCCTGGTTAAAAGCAAGTAGTTTACATTTTCCATGAGTGACAGCCAAGCCAAAATGTCAGGACTGTTTTCAGTACTTTAAATTATAAAAACAGACAAAAAAAGAGCAGCCTGAATATCAAAATACAACCTGTGATCAAAATACAATCTATCTATACAAAAAGAAATGACTAGTTTATTATCATCAACAATAAAAAAGCACAATGTAACACAAAAACAAACAAACAAAAAAACACTTGACGCTTTACATTATCATAATACAACCTATTTATAAACACACCTTCAACATCAAACAAAGTACAAGCAATATTGCAGAAAACAAAACCCTTATTTATAGTACAGTAACCTAAAAACCACAGAATAACCTTGCTTGATTTATCACCTTCAGTCAGATAAAAAAAAGTATGAAAACAAGTTAATGCTTGTATCATTTTTCTACAATTCTTTTTGTTGCTGCAGTTGTAGCTTAATTCAACAGCCCTGAAAAAAGGGATGTCTGTGACAAACATGTGGTAGATTTTCTCAACTTTTTTTTTAGGGGAAACATTACTACATTTGCATCAAAGGTGCAGACTGTTAATAATCACAACTGTGCATGTTTGGAAGTTACAATGCTGAGGTCAAGGTCACATGGACCAAAAAAGTGTCTGTAATCAGTACTTTTTCAGGAAAGTGTGTGAACAGTCTTTTCTCAGGAATATGTTACAATATTTATATCTCTTTTAACTGGTGCAAGTCTACCATGATGCTGTCCTAGCCTCACATCAAGTTTTATTTCATCTGATACCTCTTCAAGGTCACAAAGATTTTAAGAGTAGCCTACTATTCCTGGATTTTCAATAAATAACTATTGCATTAAAATGGAGACTGTTAGAATGGCTTGACTACTTTTTTTAAATCAGGAGATAATAACAGAATAAACAGAGAGATTGTTAAAATGGCTTGACTGTTTTTTTAAAATCCCAAAATAATACATAAACAGAACAACATAGAAGGCCAGGTTGCAAATAATAACCCAGAATAGACAAGACAAAAAGTGCCTAACCCAACATTTATGGTCACACTACCTACCATTCAGGAATCTAATGTACTAATAATTGGTAGGAATCAAAAACTATGTAGCAAAATTTTCCAGAAAAAATACAGAAGATTGAACCAGTAGGAAAAAACAAAAAAAAGCTGACACGAAGACAACTATGGAAGTAACTCTCTGTCCACATCAGATATTCAGCTTTAATCACTTCCTTGAAATTTTGTGTTAAGATTCAGTTTTTTCAAATGTAACCTCTGCGTGTATACAATGTGAATGTGTGTATGAATTTATGTATGTGTGTGTGTGCATGCGTGCGCACGTGCGTGCGTGTGTTTGCGTGCATGTGTTGTGTGTGTGTGTGTGTGTGTGTGTGTGTGTGTGTGTGTGTGTGTGTGTGTTGTTGTGTGTGTATGTGCATGTGTTTAAGAGACAGAGATGTAATCATTGCTTATGTAATTTTGAACACTCCCCCCCCCCCCCCCCCCAAATCATTTTTGCCTACGACAAGCAACAAGTACAGTAGATATTTCACTGTAATTCATCTTCACTGCTTCTTTAACACTGTACATCATAAAGTTCATGTTTTCATTACAGTAAGGGTTGACATGTATTTGTTTTATGTGTAAACAGTTTGCGCTTTTCATTCATGCTTTTGTGACAATAAAGGCTCACATGAACACAGGCACTGTACAGGTAGTCATTGTTATTATCATCAGACAGAAAGAAAATAAGACGGCAGGAAAAAGACTGTGTCTTTAACATACAATAATCATGTTCTTTTACCACATCACTACAATAGGACCAGTTATAAGTACTAATACAAACAAACCAACAACAAAAATCCCAGAAAGTCGACAAGGATCTGAAACTTGGAACAATACCTAAACCTCCATCAGCATTGTATTGATTACAAGCTCTCAAATTTAACACGAGTTAAAAAACTTAACAGTAACACATCAAAATCTGTCAATAATAATCTGCAAGCCTGGTTAAAGCTTGAAAGAATTCTGTTTGTATTACATAAATTCATATCAAATCAAGGTTCATTCGATTATCACTTTTGTATTGGCAAATTTCACAGCAGGCCAGGGTAAGATTTGTGTTGTGTAAGCATCAAAAAAATTTCTGCGTAGAAACTTGTCCAAGCTAAAAATTAGTAAAATTTGTATCACACATGTAACACTCTCTCTCTCTCTTGTAAGAAATCATGATCATTTGTGTATTTACATTGACAAGGAAAGTATCCTCATATTTATAGTAGAATCAATAATAATGGTTGTAGAGATGGGTTCCTTCATGTTATCTTCTCTCTCACACACATTTTTCATGTTACCTCTCTCTCTCTCTCCCCTCTCCTCTCGCATATATATATATATATAAATATCACCATACAGTGACAGTTCACCTTCAGATACGTACACCGTTCAGCAGTGAAAATGAGGATGTCAGATTTAACAGCAATACATTTATTCATGTTATACAAACATCATAAGTCATTAGGTGACCTGACTGACTGAAGTGGTATCTCATATTGTAGCTGAAAGAAATTTGCCTACATGTATCAGAAAGAGTATGAAAGCTTATGAGATATGCTTGTGTGTGTGTGCTCGTATGTGTTTATTAAGTATTGAGGAAGGCATGATTCCAGTCTTCAATGCTGTTGGTTACACTTCAACATTTGTTCATGCATGTTTTGAAATTTTGCTATAATGCAATTACCTAAATGTTGAGTGTTTGAAAAACTGCTGTAACCCCTATCGTAGGGGACTGTCAGCCTTACACAACAGATATCTTGTTCATGTTCATCAACCTCTCTCTCTCTCTCTCTCTCTCTCTCCTCTCTCTCTCTCTCTCAATCTCTCAACACTACTGACACTTCAATGTTGCATTACTTTGATGTCATTATGTTAACACAGTTCTCTGCATCAATGGAGACTTTATGCAGGCTTTAAAATGTACTTGTATTCATGCAGACCTTCTATGGGCAAAGGCTAGGTGAAAAAAAACCATTATATTGCTTGTGCTGTTACCTGCTTAAAACAAAAGTTTGTGTTCTTGTTCTTGTTTTTTCACTCATTCACTCACTCACACACACACACACACACACACACCACACACACACACACACACACACACACACACACACACACACACACACACACACACACACACACACACACACACACACACATACACTGTTTATAAAATGAACATAAACACCACAACATCAAAGTCCTCCAAGTTCAGCTACGGGTGACAATATGATTGACGGTGACAAACACCATACAAACCACTGCCCACCCCATCACCAGGTACACCCACACTTTGTGAGAGAATGGAGAGCGATGCAGCTGCTCACCCCCTACTCTGGCCTGCAAGTCCGACACCTGTCTGCGAGCCATGAACACCAGTGCTGCAGGAATGATATACTGAATCCCAGCTCCTGCATATGACCCTGTGATTCCTACTAGAAAATCCACCTTGTTGGTGATGATCGCAACGATGACAGGGGGGATCACTGTCAGCAAAACAATCAGGTGGTGGTTGACGAACCGGGGAAAGTGGGGACGATTCAGCAGAGCCTGAAGATTGTTGCGCAAAGTGATGGCGATGATGGGGAAGTTGGTACTCAGTGTAAAGACAGGAAACAGAGCTAGAAAATACTCAAACACTTTGACATGGGTCACAGACTGTCGACCACACTCGTTGGGCTGGAAATTGAGCGTGTACAGGTCCTCAATCTTGGAGAAGGTGAATATACCCGTGAAGCTAAGGACAGCATAAAACACCATGATGAAGACATAGTCCCCTGCCAAAACAGCCGTGAGACGCGACTTGTTGCGAATGGGAGTGACAAGGGAAGGGAGAGAATGGTGGCACATGAAGGAGTAGACACACACACCAAATAGGTTGGGAATACCACTGATGTCTCCCACTACAGGATGTCCTTGGCCCTTCCCCTCTGCTAACTGAATCACAGCCAGTATGATCATCAGAAGAAAGGCTGAAACAAATTTACAAACCAATTGTCAGGTTAAACATTGAAATAACAAGCTCAAAACATAACAACGACAATATTCCTGATACATGTGCAAATGTAAATATCCATGACAATTAGGAGGACAAAACTTAAAACAAAATCAACATCAAAAGCAAGTTTGCTTCTTGTACACACAAGTTATCTTTAGCTTCCTGTTGGGTCTCATAATTCAAGGTTATATGAAAAACTCACAGAAGTATACCACAATAAGATCTGGAGAGAAAACAAACAACCTACTATGGTACAAATACTTATCATAACTACTAAAAAAAAATGGAATAGCAAAAGAAACCTAAAATGTAAATATAGAAAAGAATTTATTCAGATAGAGACAGAAAGAAAGAAGAGTGTGGGCACAAGGGGGGAGGGGGAGGAGCAACAGAAAGAAGTAAACAAAACCACAAAACGACCTGCAAAATACAACACACACACATACACACACACGCGCGCACACACACATGCACCCACGCACGCACGCACGCACGCACGCACGCACCACACACACACACACACACACACACACACACACATGCGTGTACTACAACAAAATCATTCACTTACCTAGCCAGGGGGCCAATGATGTCACAATCTGAAGATACTTTGTTTTCTGGACATTGAAGAAAACAAAGCCCCCCAGTAATAAAAAGAAAGCCAGCTGAAACAGAATACAACAAACCCAAATTATCCATCAACAGAAATGTTCCATAAGATACTTCTATTTCACAGACAGACAGAAACAGCTCAAATATGTTTCTGCAATTCTTTAAAAAATCATTTCATTATCGGGGTACTCTATGACTGTAATGGAGGGCATTACGCTTCATCATATTTTCACTCTGTTTTCCCTAAAACAGTATTTTATTTGTGTAAGGGCCAGGCCTAGTTAATACTGCTGATCAGAACACACAAGACACAGTAGATTATGTGCAAATAACAAATCATTTTTATAATAAGACATTGACGTATCTTCTCACATAGCTACTTCCCTGTCCTTTTCTCTCTTTGACAATATGATATCTCATCTATGAACATCAAATCAATTCAAAACAGAGAAAATGCAGATACAATTCTACAGCCACAAAAGAGGGAAACTAGGATTGTTTCCCTTATTATACCAACCAGAAAAACAGAAACAAACTAAACAGACGTTCAACTGAGCAATACAATCTAATCTGAACTACAAAACCAAACAGAAACACCAGATGAAGATAATGCTGTTACAAAAAAAGAAAATCCCAAAAATGTCAGGGTACAATCATTTCATTCTGTGTAGAACTAATCAGACCTGCTGCCTGGGATGACAAGAGGAGAGAAGCACAGAGACACATGCAGAGAGAACCAGCCAAAGTTAAGTGTAGGAGGAGAGAAGCACAGAGACACATGCAGAGAGAACCAGCCAAAGTTAAGTGCAGGAGGAGAGAAGCACTGAAACACATGCAGAGAGAACCAGCCAAAGTTAAGTGTAGGAGGAAGAAGCACAGAGACACATGCAGAGAGAACCAGCCAAAGTTAAGTGCAGGAGGAGAGAAGCACTGAAACACATGCAGAGAGAACCAGCCAAAGTTAAGTGTAGGAGGAGAGAAGCACAGAGACACATGCAGAGAGAACCAGCCAAAGTTAAGTGTAGGAGGAGAGAAGCACAGAGACACATGCAGAGTGAACCACCAAAGTTATGCAGGATGAGAAACACATGAGACACATGCAGAAATGAAACACCAAAGTTAAGTGTAGAGAAGAAAGCACAGAGACACATTTCAGAGAGAACCAGCCAAGTTAAGTGCAAGGAGAGAAGCACAGAGACACATGCAGAGTGAACCAGCCAAAGTTAAGTGTAGGAGGAGAGAAGCACAGAGACACATGCAGAGAGAACCAGCCAAAGTTAAGTGTAGGAGGAGAGAAGCACTGAGACATATGCACAGTGAACCAGCCAAAGTTAAGTGCAGGAAGAAAGAAGCACAGAGACAAAAGTAGAATGAGCCAGCCAAAGTTAAGTGTAGGAGGAGAGAAGCACAGAGACATATGCAGAGCGAACCAGCCAAACTTAAGTGTAGGAGGAGAGAAGCACTCAGACATATTGTAGATTGAGCCAGCCAAACTAGAGAAATCATCTCAACAATTAACAGAGCAATCAGTGAAGGTACTAGAAAGAACTTGGAAGAAAAGAGTAAGCAATTTTTTGTAGTCTGGGGAAGACAGTCTTATATGGTTGGATACTTTTGAAAAGAGAATGACTGCCATGGAGTGCATTATCAAGCAGAATCAGAGCAGGTACATTTTTATAGCCCCAAAAGAGGGAAAGTAGAGTTGCTTCCCTTGCATAAACATACTTGATTTTTTTTTAAATCAACTAATTAAATGATAACATTCTGTACATTTTTTTTTCATTTAGGTCCAAATTATTCCCTTCTAGAACACACCAGATTCTTCTACCATGCTGATGGAAATACCAATGTTTTATCAGAAATCTACTGCACAGATCTACATGAGCACGGATTCTCTGCCATAGCTGGTGGCCTTTGACAAGTCTCCAAGCACTAAATACAGGACTGTCAAAGTTTCACAGGCCAGGTTCCAGTTTGCACAGCAAGAACAACAAGCCTATCGCCAGCAATGCTTGTTTATGATATAAAATATAAGCAATGCATCCTCCCATCATCTGTCAAACATAAAGGCTGTAGGTTGCTGGGAAAGCAAGTAATACATACATCAAATAAACACAAACACTGGAAGATAAAGAAAAAGTTGTAATTGTGAGAAGGAGCACATGAATTTAACTTATAAGGGTTTAAAAAGCCAAATTTTTGGCTTCCCAAGTAGCATTACTAATAATTAATGGTACTACTCCTACTCAAGATAGTAGCAAGAAATTCTGGTGAGAACTGGACAGCAGGATGCACTGAAGGAGAAGGAAATATAACTAATTATTATGCAGCAGGCTACAAAAACGAAAAAGCAACAGGCTACAAACTGTCCAAGGAAAAGAAAGAAATTCTGACAAAAGAAGCTAAACCAAAAAGGACAACTGACCACAAAGAGTCTGTAGGCACTGTCCCTGCTCAAATTACTTCCTTCCCAGCAAAGGTCCCCATCTCCCACTGTCTGGTTACAGCTGCTGTTGGCCCCTCCTGAATAGGTACTGTACAAAAACATAAAATCTGTCAGATTAATGGAGAAAAACAGGATTTTTTTTATATTGAAAATCAATTGGTCAGTTAAGAATAACACACACATATACACACAGAGGCACACATACGTACGTACATGTACACACTCCCCCCCCCCCCCACACACACACACACACAAGCTACTGAATAAAGAAATCTCACTCACTCACCAGGCCACATCTCGAAGAGACTTGGGAACAGCGACAGCATAGATAGACAGGTCTCCGAACAGGTACACAATAATGCACACGTTGAACAGCCATAAGCCCACTGTAAAATTATCATCCACCAACACTAAAATTCATATGCATCAAAAATACAACAAACTTCAATGTAGGTCAACAATCATAAAGGGAATGGCAGACTGAAAAATAATATTCCCACAGTAAAGACATCTTGGGCCTACATACACTTAAAAATGCTCAATTTCAAACAAATGTGGATTGCCTATAAAAACATAGTAAGTGAAGATGTTCAGTTTCAAACGCATGAAATTTTTCTCTGCGAGTGAATCTTTTCGCTCTGGCAATTGCATGGACCAGAATTTTTCCCCCACTGCCTTACTCCTTTAACAAACTTTTTTTTTCTTTCTCTGGTCATGTGGTGCATGTAATTCGGTATAAGATTTCCCAATATAAGTACACATGGTGTAGGCTTAAGTATCTCTGATTATGAGTATTTATGAATACGAACCAGAAAAAACATGAAAGAAGAATATGAACGTGTATTTAATACAAGACAAGACAGGCACAAATTTTTGGCCACCTGGCCTTCGTCAAGCGTAAGATTACAAACACCAGATACAAAAATTATGAGAAAAAGACTGAAAGAACGGATTCAGCAGCCATTAGCAGAAATCTAGGTTTTGGCACAAAACCAAAATAGCTGGGGGAATCTGGTGAACAATATCTTAGTGCAGTGCTCTGACAACTCTTTACAGAGTTAAAGGAGGGGAAGAAGAAGAGACACACACAGTGACACACACACACAGTGACACACACACACAGTGACACACACACAACACACACACACACACACACACACACACACACACAATATATAAATATATATATATATATATATATATATATATATATATATATATATATATATATATATATACATATATGTATGTATGTATGTATATATATATATATAGATAGATGATAGATAATAGATAGAATAGATAGATAGATAGATAGATAGATAGATAGATAGATAATATATATATGTTGTTGTTGATGTTGTTGATGTGTAAGTTTTTGTATATGCATATGCATGCTTTCTTTTAGTTTTTTCCGCTTAAAGATTGTGAAGTGTTCAAAAACAGGCTGGATCTGTTCTTTTTTTTTTTATCAATTAAAAACATTTTTTAATACCAAGGCCTGGGCATACAATACTTTTCCATGTCCTTACAGCATTCTAAATGTTAAAATATCTGAGTATTTTCATGAGATTGAATCATGCTCTACACTTGAACCCTGAGTGACACACAAATAAATACTGAATGGTGTCAAAACAAAACAAAAAAACAACAAAAAAGATGTTGACAATGAATGTGTAAAACTTATTCAATATCTTCAATATATGTACTAAAATTTGAAGATGTATATTAAACCATATCTGTACTTCTAAGAATGTGAAAATTATGACTGAACCTCTCTCTCTCTCTCAATTTGTCACCAGTTGATAATGGAAACATATGCCAACAGTATCTGATTATAATGCAAACATGTGAATAGTGTCTGATTTTGATTGGGGGCCACCCTAAGACTGTTGTGTCACAATGATGCTTCATGTTATGTGCATTTAACAAAAAAACTTAATTGTATATATGGAGTCATGGTCTGTCCCTTTAGTACAAATAACTTGCAAGTAAATTGAGAGGAGTCATTTTGATCTTTCTTAAAGAGTACAAACCAGTAGTTAATAAAAACCTCTGCAGTGAGGAGCAATGTGCACATATCACTAATGTTCAAATGTATATTTGCTAATTTGAGAAAGTAAGCAATATACTCTGTGTGTGTGTGTGTGTGTGTGTGTGTGTGTGTGTGTGTGTGTGTGTGTGTGTGTGTGTGTGGTGTGGTGTGTGTGTGTGTGTGTGTGTGTGTGTGTGTGTGTGTGCGCGCGCGTGCGTGCGTGCGTGTGTGAGCTGACATACTGTTATGATATGAGCGTTTTTGCTCGAGTCATTAAGCTATTTGCATCTCGCCTGTCAACCCCCCCCCCCCCCCCCCCCCCATTCCTCTCTCAGTTCATCATCAAATTGTTTGCATCTTGCATATCTCTGTCTCTCTCTCTCCTCTCTCTCTCTCCTCTCTCTCTCTCTCTCTCTCCTCTCTCTCTCTCTCTCTCTCTCTCCTCTCTCTCTCTCAACAATTTCTTTCCTTACCTCTGTTGAAGAACATCTTGGCCATTTTAGCCTGCAAGTTAATACACAAAAGAACAACATGTCAGTGTTGTGGACATAAACTGTCATTTATCTGCAGATAACCTTAACAATGTTCTACACGCCTGTGCTGTGAGGTAACTGTCCAAAACATAAAAATGAAAAGAAACACAAACCCAAACTTTTCAAAATAATGACACTGTATTATGGTGGATGCAAAACGAAAGCTGTGCATCTCCGTTACCTTGATACATTAACCAGGACAGATAAATCATTTAAACACCACAGACAAATTCGACTAGTTGTCATTTAACAAAATAGACTTTTTTGTCCAGCACTGACTTCCCCCATCCCTACCCTACTCTCCATCCCAATCCTCTCCAGTCCTCCTCCTTGCCTCTCAACCATTAAACTGTTTTGTCACTGGGAGTGAATGCTTCAATGAACATGTGCTTTGATGTGAATAAGATAACAAGACTTATTCATTCTAATATTTTTCATTTGTAAAGTTCTACAAATAAGATTAAAACATATCACAGCCTAAATATGGTTTAAGAGCAATGTATTTGGTCAGTTTAATGAACATATAAAAGTATGATACTAAACATTATTATTTCACAATTTTGCTGTAAAATATTTTGATGAATACTACTAATTGTGTTGAAGTTTTCTGTAACTGTTTGTTGTGAGGTTTTTGGATGGCTAGTAGATGCTTTTTGTTTGGTTGGTTTTTGCTGCCCCATCTTCTGTACCATCTCTGTCATCACTGCCCAATACCACTCATTAAAACACATCTCCAAACCAAGCAAAACTGAATCACTGTAAAACTAAAAGGACCAAATAATTGAGACAGCTTTTCATAATACTACATGATACTGACACCTGATTACAGGGATGACAATGGCCATGCTATGGAGTTCTATTTCAGATTGACACCATGTGGCAGGGCTATACTTTACACTTCCTTTCATGAAATATCCTGCATCCATGCCTACAGAAATAGAAACCGATGGTATCAGTCTGGAAATATGAGCGCCCCCTTCAATGATGCATCTGTCAAGATCTGGAAATTTGAGCAATACCCTCAATTATGTATCTGTCAATTAAAGAAGACTCAACCATGTAATCACAGTCTTCCAAATGAGCCCATAGCATGGGTATGACCTGGTTCGAGGGGGAAAAAAGTCGGATGGGGTTTCAAACCTCCTATCTCCCAGTCATAAGTCTGTTGTGCTCACCACCTCACCATGGTGACTGGTTATAAATATCTGCCGATTATGTTGTCCAAATTTTCAAGCATTTCAAAGCATTACCCATATTTTCCCACAATATTTCAGCCTGAATAGTGGCCATTAGTTTTTCCACACTTCCCCAAAACTATACAAACAATGAACACTCACCATTTCCACTCTCTCTGTGATTTCAAAGCTGGTGTCATAAACTGCAATACGATAACAAGTAATGTCAAATGTGAATATTAACAGTTTTAGAAGTTTAACCCTTTGACTCCCTCAGCCTATCCATCAACTTCAACTACTTAGGAAGCTGGTGTATGTTGGCGGATAGGCTAAGCGAATCAAAAGGTTTTAAAATAAAAAGTAATAAAATTGACTCAAAAGCATACGCAGCAGGCACCTAAAGGCAAAAACTAAGCAAGGATGTTTAACGGTAAGGGAGGAAGGTGAATAACACAACTAACAGATAAACAGAAGAAATGATTTTAAGAAAAGAAAAATATGTAGCATCACATTACACATGCTGAAATATGTTTCAAGCAAAAATGGATATATGTCTTTTCTTCGTATACTTTTCCAGAAAATATACAAAAAAGCTGCCTCAATGAAAACAAAACAAAACAAAAAAACTACCAAGTTATGCTGACAGTTTGTGCAATCAAATGTTCCTCCCTCTCTCTCTCTCTCTCTCACACACACACACACACACACATACACACACACATGTACACAAGAGCACACACACACACACACACACACACACACACACACACACACACACACACACACACACACGAATTTATAATAAAAGGTGATAATATGCAACACATTTGAAATAGCTTGCATATTGTCTGACACCACACTTTATGCAAGTGTGTGTGTGTGTGTGTGTGTGTGGTGTGCGTGCGTGCGTGCGTGCGTGCGTGCGTGCGTGCGTGCGTGCGTGCGTGCGTGTGTGTGAGAGAGAGAGAGAGGGAGGAACATTTGAACCTGTGTGTGTGTGTCTGTGTGTGTGTGTGTGTGTGTGTGTGTGTGTGTGTGTGGTGTGTGTGTGTGTGTGTGTGTGTGTGTGTGTGTGTGTGTGTGTGTGTGTGTGTGTGTGTGTGTGTGTGTGTGTGTGTGTGTGTGTGCGCGCGTGCACATCCATGTGTGTATATCGCTGTCACTGTCTGGGTAACACCTGACAGAGAGCTTGTGTACTAATGAAAGTTACAACAATGACAATTTACATGCATGTCAAACATTTTTGAATTATCAATGCCCAATGGAATAACATTTCCAAAACTGATGACAAATCACATCATTGGGGATTCCCTTTATTATTACATCACTATGGATTCCCTGTACATTCAGAACTATAAATATGCAAGAATTGTTAGAATACTTCAGACAGGAACAGTAAGCATTCAATGGCAGAGTTTAATCAACTGTCACCAACATTTACATAATCAATGAAGAGCATACCAATTATAACTCAAATATCCACTTATACATAAACAGGCTTTAATCCAGGAGCTGAGATATTCTCTCTTGATTAACCAATTCTCACATGACTCAAGGAACATGGCAGAACACTAAATAAGAGCACCAACCAACCTTGGCTTTGCAGGAGAGGGGATGTTTCTGACACCCTGCCTGGTACAGCTTCTCTCATCTCCTGCACACATGGCAAGTGGCAGTTACGATTCGGCCATGATACTACATGGCAATCACCAAGTCCGCATTCAGAGCTAGAAACTGCTTAGCTGGTTGAGTGAAAACAAACAAAAACAAAAACAAAAAAGAAACCCAAAGCCCAGGAACACTGCCATCCAACCTATCAAATCTCGTCCTCAACTTCCACAACTCTCTCTCTCTCTCTCTCTCTCTCTCTCCCTCTCTCTCTCTCTCCTCTCTCTCTCTTTCACTCACTCTCCCATTCTCACACATGTGCACATGTACGCATGATGTGTGATGTGTTGGTGGTGTGGTATGGTGTGGTGTCAAGTGTGGGGTGTCATGTGTATTGGAGGTGTGTGTGGTGGGGTATGCATGCTGTTGTGTGTGGTGGTGATGTGTGTGGTGGGTGAGCATGCTGTTGTGTGTGGTGGTGATGTGTGTGGTGGGTGAGCATGCTGTTGTGTGTGGTGGTGATGTGTATGGTGGGTGAGCATGCTGTTGTGTGTGTAGTGGGTGAGCATGCTGTTGTGTGTGGTGGGTGAGCATGCTGTTGTGTGTGGTGGTGATGTGTGTGGTGGTGATGTGTGATGGTGATGTGTGTGGTGATGATGTGTGTGGTGGTGTGTGTGGTGGGGTATGCATGCTGTTGTGTGTGGTGGTGATGTGTGTGGTGGTGATGTGTGTGGTGGTGATGTGTGTGGTGATGTGTGGTGGGGTGAGCATGCTGTTGTGTGTGGTGGTGATGTGTGTGGTGGTGATGTGTGTGGTGGGGTGAGCATGCTGTTGTGTGTAGTGGTGATGTGTGTTGTGGGTGAGCATGCTGTTGTGTGTGGTGGTGGTGATGTGTGTGGTGATGTGTGTGGTGGGGTGAGCATGCTGTTGTGTGAGTGGTGATGTGTGTGGTAGTGATGTGTGTGATGGGTGAGCATGCTGTTGTGTGTGGTGGTGATGTGTGTGGTAGTGATGTGTGTGGTGGGTGAGCATGCTGTTGTGTGTGGTGGTGATGTGTGTGGTGGTGATGTGTGTGCTGGTGAGCATGCTGTGTGGTGTGTGTGTGTGGTGGTGATGTGTAGAGGTTGTGGTGGTGTGATGGTGTGTGGGGTATGCATCTGTTGTGTGTGGGGATTGTGGTGGATGATGTGTGTGTGGTGGTGATGTGTGTGGTGGGGTATGCATGCTGTTGTGTGTGGTGGTGATGTGATGTGGTGGTGATGTGTGTGTGGTGCAGCTGTGTGTGTGGTGGTATGTGTGTGGTGGGGTGAGCATGCTGTTGTGTGTGGTGGTGATGTGTGTGGTGGTGATGTGTGTGGTGGGGTGAGCATGCTGTTGTTGTGTGTAGTGGTGATGTGTGTTGTGGGTGAGCATGCTGTTGTGTGTGTGGTGGTGATGTGTGGGTGATGTGTGTGGTGTGGTGGCAGTGTGATGTTGTGTGTAGTGGTGATGCTGTGTGTGGTGTGATGTGTGTGTGGGTGAGCATGCTGTTGTGTGTGGGATGTGTGTGTGTGGTGTGATGTGTGTGGTGGGTGAGCATGCTGTTGTGTGTGGTGGTGATGTGTGGGTGGTTGGTGTGTGTGTGCTGGGTGAGCATGCTGTTGTGTGTGGTGGTGATGTGTGTGCTGGGGTATGCATGCTGTTGTGTGTGGTGTGATGTGTGTGCTGGGTATGCATGCTGTTGTGGTGGTGGTGATGTGTGGTGGGGTATGCATGTTGTATGTGTGGTGTGATGTGTGTGGTGGTGATGTTGTGGTGGGTGCATGCTTTGTTGTGGTGGTGATGTGTGTGGTGGGTGAGCATGCTGTTGTGTGTGGTGGTGAGTGTGTGTGAGTGGTGGTGGATGCATGCTGTTGTGTGTGTGGTGAGTGTGTGTGGGGTAGCATGCTGTTGTGTGGTGTGATGTGTGCTGGGGTAGCATGCTGTTGTGTGTGTGGTGGTGATGTGTGTGTGGGGTATGCATGCTGTTGTGTGTGGTGGTGATGTGTGGTGGTGAGTGTGTGGGGTAGCATGCTGTTGTGTGTGGTGGTGATGTGTGTGGTGGGTATGCATGCTGTTGTGTGTGGTGGTGATGTGTGGTGGGGTGAGCATGCTGTTGTGTGTGGTGGTGATGTGTGGTGGGGTGAGCATGCTGTTGTGTGGGTGGTGAGTGTGGTGGGTGAGCATGTGTTGATAGTGATGTGGTGATGTGTGGTGGTGTAGCATGTTGTGAGTGAGTATGCATGTAGTAAAGATGGTGATGGCTGTTGCATATTGTGAAGTAGTATGTGTCAAGATGGTGATGACTGTCTATGTGTGTGATGTCTATGGTGGTGATGGGTAGCAAGTGGAGGTAGAAGTGTAGTGAGGTGCAGAGGTGTGACTGTAAGGTGCAACCTTGTTCTGACAAATTGGTCAATCATTGCAGATGGTATAAGCCTGCATATTAAACTGTACACTCATCAACATCATGTGCCCTGCCTGTACACTACATGTTATAAATCATTTTCATATAAAACTGTTCTCCAAACTCATCTGGATTCACTGCGCATGCACATATTCAAACCTTTAAATGCAGCACACAGAGCTCAAGCTGTTAGGCAAGCTGACAACATTCCACTTGTTACACAGTCTGCATCTTTGCGGACATGCATACATGGCATTTTCATGTTTGCATAACTCAGCCACTGACGTAACTTACCAGCTCTTTTTATGCATACTTACTTAATATTCTACTTGTATATATATACATATCTAAAGGATGTAGGCATTGACAAGTCTGTGCTCATGCTGACTTGGGAGATCAGACAAGTCTCTTATCAGGCAGAGGGATCTAGGCAGATCAAACCCTGCACCTTCCAAACAGAAGTCATGTTTACCCACTTCATTTCTGTACCCTTCAAGAGATCTTAATGCACTTCTCAACTTATGTTGTGATGGGTTCCAATGTACGAGCATATGCATGTATGTGTGTGCGTGTGTTTGCATGTGTGTCTGTGTGTGAGTGTGAGTGTGTGTCTCTGTGTGAGTGAGTGAGTGTGCGTGTGTGTGTGAGTGTGTGTGTCACTGTGTGCGTGTGTGTGTGCGTGTGCGTGTGTGCGTGTGTGCGTGCAAGTGCGTGCATGCGTGTGTGTGTGCATTAATTTATTTTTTCATATGATAATATGTATTTAAAATCTTTCCATTTTGTTGGTATAAATCATACCATAATTATTATGTATAATACTATAAATCATATCATTATCTAATTATGTATTTCAAAATGCATGAGCATGCGCATGTGTATGTGTGTCAGTGTGTCACAGTGTGTGTGTGTGTGTGTGTGTGTGTGTGTGTGTGTGTGTGTGTGTGTGTGTGTGTGTGTGTGTGTGTGTGTGTGTGTGTGTGTGTGCGTGTGCGTGCATGCACGCGTGCGTGCGTGTGTGTGCGCACGTGCATGCATGTGTGCATGTGTCTGTACATAAATCATTGTTCATACTAATACTAGACACAATGTATTTAAAAACTGTCCATTTTGTTGGTGTAAATAACACCATAATTATCATGTACTTCACACTGCCTAGCCCTAAATATTACGATATTATGAATAAGTGAAGGTAACAGGATGAGGAACTTCTCAGTTCTGACAGATGTTGTATGCTCAGATATAACTTCCCTGCCTTGAGGAAAGAACTTCACTGTAAGGCTGGGAGAAACAGATAACAAGGGGGAAAATAGTGTTTAAAAAAGTCGCAGAGGAAAAACATCACCAAATAGCTGAGTCACAGCCTTAAAAGTATTTCTGTAACCGACAAAAAACAAAATAAAACAAAACAAAAAAAGACATTCTTATCTTCAAATTCAAGGTCAAATTTCAATCACGATAAAGGTGAGATTTTCCTCATAACTGCCAAGTCATTTTTATTGCATGCAACAAATCGCACATTACGGTCCAAGTCATGGAGTAAGGCATGTCGTAATAATATTATCAACAGTAAGGACTACTTGCACAGTTATTCATCTGACAAAAGCCCAAGTTACAAACGCATGAGTGATAGAAGCAGACATGTATTTAAAGAAGACTACATGTCAGTCCCTTCCATTATGATGAAAACAGATGAACCATAAGACTAATAGTGTTAGAGAAGCTACAAAAAAGAATTCTAGTATTTTTTCTATTTCCACACGTCAGTCATCCAACGACAATGGAAAGGAAAAAAAGCAATACATTTCTGTCTCTAACACACACACACACACACACACACACACACACACACACACACACACACACACACACACACACACACACACACACACACACACACACATTTATATGAATATATAAACACATACATACACTGATACAGATATATAAACACATATAATATACACAGACACATACACATGCACAGACACACAAAACACATGTTTATAAATTTATACACATACACACACACATACATACACACACACACTCACCAGACAAACACATCTGAATATGCATAAACATATGCAAAAACATCTATACACACTCAGTCACTCATTTAAACACACACACACACACACACACACACACACACACACACACACACACACACACACACACACACACACACACACACACACACAACAACACAACACAACACACTCACATAGACATACACACATAACATGCTCACATACTAACACTTACACACACGCACACACATACACACAAACACACTCACTCATCATATGACTTATGACAGTCACAGACATAGAATTCAGTAAAGGAGCAGCAGTAGTAGACCAGGAATGCAGTCAATCACTCAATGAGTCACAATCATATGGTATTCACTAAGTAATGTTACTAATAAGTCACACATTTCTTAATCTAACAGCAATGACAGTATTACCTCTTGTCTGTCTTTTCGCTCTGCACGGAGAGCAGCATTCGTAATAGCCATGGCTTCTGTCATGAAGGTTACCGTGATGAAACTGAGGACAGAAAACATGTAACTTTATGGAAAACAGGATGGCCAGACATAATGGCACAACTGCCACAAGTAACATAAATTCAACAATCTGCCTTTTACAGCATCTTTCAACATTTTTGAGTATATCACTGTATGACACTGATACAATGAAAATAAACCAATCTCAGAGAAAGTTATTTAAAATATTTCATCTACAACTGTACAATGTTTATAAAATTTTGTGTCAACTCACTTACACAGTTACAGTCTCATCATGAGACCTTCATTGGGTAAAACAAAATTTGACCATTTGCTTGAGAAAGTCATTACTAAATTCAAAAAGGTGAACATGTGACCAAACTGGTACATCATTAGTTATTTAAAACAATGTTCCAAAACAGCAATCATTGCTGAAAAATGTTGATATTATGGTCATGGTCGCCCAAACAGAATAACGGATCATAAGATATTTTGTCAATACAGTTAATACATGGTATTTCATTTGGGTCACGCATTAATTTTTCATCATCTTAAAATTTGAGATTTGATGATCTTGTACATTGTGGGTGTGTGTTTTATGTACCCATACATCTCTACAAGTACAAGCTTCATTTATCGAAGCTTGTAGAGATGTATGGGTACATAAAACACACACCCACAATGTACAAAATCATAAGAAATCCTTAAGGCAGATAGAAAAGCAAAAAAGAGCTGGATGACTAATGAAATTTTGGGCTTGATGGAAAGAAGGAGGGCAATGAGAAACGAGGAGATATACAGGAAGATAAACAAAGAAATCAAGTATAGGTGCAATGAAGCTAAGGAAGCTTGGCTGAACACAAAATGCAAAGAGAGAGAAGAACGACACAAAATGGATCCTCAGGGTATGTACAGACGAATTGAAGAAATTGTCCACAGGAAAAATACATGCACATCAACTTGCTTAAAATCGAAAGATGGCACGCTTATCATGGAAAAAGACAAAATACTGGACAGATGGGGAGAGTACATTAAAGACCTTTTTGAGGATGACAGAAATGAATAACACATTATAAAAAAGAACTTTGAAGGACCACCCATAATGAAAGATGAAGTCAGAGCAGCAAGGAAAAAGATGAAACCAGGAAAAGCCCCAGGACCAGACAACATTACTACAGAGATGATTGAAGCCCTGGAGGAATTTGGCATAGAAAAAATAACAGTCCTCCTAAATGAAATTTATGACACTGGAAAAATCCCCAACGATATGTCAAAATCAATTTTCATTGCACTTCCAAAGAAGACAGGGGCTATAGAATGTGAACTCCATCGCACAATCAGTTTGATGAGTCATGTAACAAAAATCCTGTTCAGAATAATCATGATGAGGACAAGGAATAGAATCAAAAGAGAAATAGCAGAAGAACAGTGTGGATTTGTGGAAGGGAAAGGAACTATTAATGCCACATACATCCTAAGAACTATCATAGAGAGGTCAACTGAGATGAATAAGGATTTGTATAATTTATGCTTTGTTGACTATACCAAGGCTTTCGATCGGTACGACATGAAGAATTGATCAACCAACTGGAGAGACTCAATGTTGATGGAAAAGATCTACGAATAATCAGGAATATGTACTGGGAACAAACAGCTGCAATGAGAATGGAAAACAATATAAGCTCTTTCCAAAACATCAAAAGAGGAGTCAGACAGGGTTGTGTTTTGTCGCCAAATCTGTTTTCACTATACAGCAAAAACATCATGAGAAACCTAGAAGAAGACCCTGGATTAAAGGGTTGGAGGGAAAATGATAAACAACATTCGGTACGCAGATGACACCGTGCTAATCGCAGAAAATGAAAGGGACATACAAAACCTTGTGAATATGCTAGAAATAGAAAGCAAAGGTATGGGGTTGGAACTATACAGCAGGAAGACTGAAGTCATGGTGATCAGTAAAAAACATGAAATCCCCTCATGCAAAATAACAGCAAATGGCACAACCTTGACACAGGTTAAGTTCAAATACCTGGGAACGGTCATTTCATCAGACGGCAGATGCACATCGGAAATAGCTGGCAGAATCGGCCAAGCCAAAACAGCATTCAAGAAGATGACAAGCATTCTTACCAACAAATGCCTATCAATTAACATCAGAAAGAGAGTCCTTGAATGTTATATAGAACCAATACTGTTGTACGGATGTGAGGCGCGGACAGTCAGCAAGCGAAGCCAGAGCAAGATTGAGGCAGCTGAGATGTGGTTTCTAAGAAGAATGTTGAGAGTTTCATGGACAGCAAAGAAAACAAACGAGACAGTCTTGATGGAGGCAGACACAAGTAGATCACTCATAAGGAAGATTAGGAAAAGACAGGCAACATTTATAGGCCATTTTATGAGGAAGGGGGATTTGGAGCACTTGGTCACAATGGGAAAGCTGGAGGGAAAGAGAGCACCAGGTAGACCCAGGGAGAGAATGCTGGACGGACTTGCAGAGTGGCTGGGGATGAGGAGGGTGGGGAAGATGCTAGGGGCAACGAGAGACAGAGATGGTTGGAAGTCCATGGTCGCCAACACCATACGGCAGGGCACCTGATGATGATGATGATACATCTCTACAGTAATCAAGTGGGTAAACATGTATCAGACTTCCATTTGAAAGGTGCTGCATTGGATCTGCCTGGACACTCTGCCTAGGACTAGTAGGAGGTAAAGGCTAGAGATTTTTCCAATCTCCCAAGTCAATAAAAGTTAAAAGTGCAAACAACCAGTGCATTTGTAACTAGACAATACCACTGCTAAAGTCAAGACCTAAGGCTCAAATTTAGTGAAAATCCATTTATTTATTAATCTATAAAAGAACTGGGATTCTTGCTGTTTCATTCTACACAGTACACTGCTCTATATATATATGTATGCACACAGAGATGGCAAAGCTTGTTCTGAACACAGTTATAGTACGTTTGTACAATAAAAGTTTGCAGCACAGTGTATAAAATCAGTGTGTGGCGGTAGTATCAGTATGTTTGATACAAGGTTGCTGAAATGATTGCTTCAAGTTCAAGATACACTGATAGTGATACAGTAACCTACATGTAACAGTAACTGATAACTTAGAAAAAAGACACAAGGTTAGTTGAAATAAGCACTTCAAGTTCAAGGAGCATGCAGTAATCTACAGTAACAGATAACTTAGAAAAAAACTACCACTCATTTCAGTTGATACATCATGTCCATGTACAGTACAAGCATACTGCACTTGCTTGAAAATGCACACACACACACACACACACACACACACACACACACACCACACACACACACACACACACACACACACACACACACACACACACACACACACACACACACACGCACGCACGCACGCACACACACACACACACATACACACTCACTCACTCACACTCACACACACACACACACACCACAAACACACAGCAAAACACACAAACACACACCACGAGACATACGCATGGCAAAACACACAAACACACACCATGATACATGTGCATGGCAAACACACACACACACACATGCTCTCTCTCTCTCTCTCTCTCTCTCTCTCTCTCTCTCTCTCTCTCTCTCTCTCTCTCTCTCTCTCTCTCTCTCAGAGAGACGAGACACACACACACACAAACACCACACACACACAATATAGTAATGTGCAGTGAGTCCAAACAAATGAGTTAAGTAGAAGAACAACATTAGCAAAGATTTTTTTTAAATGATTAATAAATAAATATAAATATATGCTAAACAAAACAAACAACACAAGCAAGCAAGAAGAACAGAATTTACCATCATTCAACACTTTATATCTTACATTTAATTGGAAAAAAAATTGTGGCATCATTCTACAAATCATATCTTCAGTTTGTGTAAGTGTCAACAAATGGATGAAAAATCATCATCATCATGTCATAAACTTCTGACCTGATAAATGCCAGGATGATAATGGTGACAAGGCTGATGAGCCAACCAGCTGAGTGGAAAGCCGCTGGCATTGTTAGTGCACCCGTACCCACAATTAGGTTGAAGACATAAATCAGTCCCACCTGCAAATGCAATAAAAGATCCTCTGATACATCATAGATTCATACATACTATATAATTACAGAAACACAATTTGGATAATAAGATATTATGTCAGTATACTTAATACACATGCATACATACTTGGGTCAAGTATTTTTATCATTGTAATTTGTAAAAGAGACTTAATGGTTTTGTTTACATATAATATTTATGTACACAGGAATTCTGTGAACTTGGAGACAAGAAGACATAATAATTACAATATTTAATAATTACAATATTTATATAGCGCAAAATCTTGATAAAATCAAATCTAAGCGCTGAAGCAGACACACACGCAGGCACGCACGCTCGCACACACACGCACGCACACATACAGACACACACACACACACACACACACACACACCCACACACACGCATGGCTATAAATGGGGAGAAAGAATAAAAGCAATAAAAGCAAGAATAAAAGCAATGGAAAATTATAGAGAGCATAGCATACAATTATATATTATAACCATGTGGTTCCCTCCGAGCGGAGACAGGCTGCAGAGGGGAGGGTTGAGTGAGGTTAGGATTTTATGCAGGAGAGAAAAGGTGAGTTTTGAGAGCGGACTTGAAGGAGACAAAAGTAGGTTGCTGACGGACTGAGAGAGGAAGTTTGTTTCTCTACCTGCTTCATTTTGCTTGTTTGCATTTAGGGAGGGAGGGAGGTGGAGAGGGAAGAGCGAAAAGACTCAAGTCACATAAAAAGATTCATAAGTGAAAGAACTTTGTCATGTGGAAATATAAAAGAAAAAAAACTGCATGGTCATGGGAAACTTTCACCCTTGTAATTGTATGATGTGTTATTTCACATTTTTATGATAACTTGATAAGAATTTTTAACTTTCTCTCAAGAAACCTGGTGTCCAGTGTAAAGGTGAGAAAAAAGATGATCAGGTGTGTGTGTGTATGTGTGTGTGTGTGAGTGTGTGTGTGTGTAGTGTGTGTGTGTGGGGGGGGGGCATGTGCATGTATATCTCTGTTCTGTTCTGTGTGTGTGTGTGTGTATGAGAGAGAGTGTGTGGGGGGGGGGGGGTGAAAGAGAGACAGACAGACAGAGAAAGAAAGAAAGAAAGAGACAGAGACAGAGAGTCAGAGAGTCAGAGAGAGAGAGAGTAGAAATATGATT
This sequence comes from Monoplex corrugatus, assembly GCA_030674185.1. Taxonomy (NCBI): domain Eukaryota; kingdom Metazoa; phylum Mollusca; class Gastropoda; order Littorinimorpha; family Ranellidae; genus Monoplex; species Monoplex corrugatus. The sequence goes on from CM060305.1 coordinate 145,182,225, forward strand.
TGTTTTTAGAGAATGTGAGATTGTGTTATTTGATTCTCTCCACTGCTTGCAGTAAAGTCTACTGATAGTGATAATGACCATTTTGTCAAAATATTAAGAAAAAGAAAAGGGTGTTTGCCGTTCTAAGTTTTGTATAACATGTATGCCTCATTATACGTACCTGTATACATGTATGTGTGTACACTGTAGTTTATAGATAGACAGATACATCTATATAGACAGAGAGATAAAGACAGAGAGACAGATAGATATTATATAAATATATAATATATATATATTACAACTACAACTCAGCGAGGGAGCAACTCGATATCAACCAGCGTAAACACCAGGACTGGTTTGATGAAAACGACGCCAACATTCAGATATTGTTGGAAGAAAAGCGAAAAGTCTTCAGAGCACACCAGCAAGACCCAAAGGGCCAAAGTCTACCTCCAAGGAAGCTGCCTATAAATCAATCAAAAACAAAGTGCAGACAAAGCTCAGAGAAATGCAAGACTCCTGGCTTAGCGGAAAAGCGGACGAAATACAGAAGCATGCTGATACCAACAACTACAAGTGCTTCTAGGACGCCCTAAAAACTTTATATGGGCCACAGCCCCAAGGAACATCGCCGCTGATCAACGCCGACAGATAATAATAATAATAATAATTACAATATTTATATAGCGCAAAATCTTGATAAAATCAAATCTAAGCGCTGAAGCAGACACACACGCAAGCACGCACGCATGCACGCACGCACACACACGCACGCACACGCACACACACACACACACACACACACACACACACACACACACACACACTCACACACACGCATGGCTATAAATGGGGAGAAAGAATAAAAGCAATAAAAGCAAGAATAAAAGCAATGGAAAATTATAAAGAGCATAGCATATACAATTATATATTATAACCATGTGATTCCCCTCCGAGCGGAGACAGACTGCAGGGGGGGGGGGGGGGGGTTGAGTGAGGTTAGGATTTTATGCGGAGGAGAAAAGGTGAGTTTTGAGAGCGGACTTGAAGGAGACAAAAGTAGGTTGCTGACGGACTGAGAGAGGAAGTTTGTTCCAGGAGAGTGGACCAGAAACAAAGAAGGCTCGTGGACCATAGGTATTGAGCTTAGTGCGTGGAAAGCGAAAAGTCAGAGGATCGGATGCAGAGCGGAGGGTACGTGAGGGAACATAGATCTCAAGTAGGCTTGACAGGTAATCGGGGGCTGCGTTATTGAGGCTTTTGTAGCACATGGTGTCTAGTTTGTACTGTATGCGCTTTGATACAGGGAGCCAGTGAAGTTGTGCCAGGAGAGGAGATATATATGTGGTCAGCTTTTTTCTTTTTGAGTACAAGGCGTACAGCATTGTTTTGAATGCGCTGTAGGATGTGAATGGTGGAGGCAGGAAGACCAGACAGGAGTGAATTGCAATAGTCAATGCGAGACATTATGAAGGAGAGAACGAGTTTTGCAGTTGTTTCCACAGAGAGATACTTCCTGATCAGCCTTATACGATGGAGATGATAGTAGCAAGATCTGGCAGTTTGAGAAACAAAGTTGTTCATGGAGAGGGTAGAGTCAATGCAGACACCAAGGTTTTTAGCTGAATCAGAAATTGGGACTGATGTGTTACATAATGGGAGAGAAAGAGGAGGCAGCTGAGAAAGTTTCTGACGGGTGCCAATGAGGATAGCTTCTGTCTTGTCGTCATTAAGCTGAAGTTTGTTGAACGTCATCCAGTTCTTAATGTCTGAGTAACACTCAGTGGTGCGAGTCAACAGGCGCTGTATATTATCAGGTGAGTCACTGTCTTGAAGTTGGGTGTCATCAGCAGATCAACACTTCTCACTGACAAAAATGCCATCCTACAATGCTGGGCTCCGAGACTTTCTCAGTCACGAACGGTGTCAAGCAGGGTTGTGTACTGGTGCCAACACTGTTCAGTATGATGTTTACAGCCATGCTCTCAGACGCATTCTATGACAACCATGACACATACATTGGCTTCAGATACAGGACAGATGGAAGGCTCCTCAATGCCCTCAGGCTTCAGGCGAAGACCAAGGTTGAAAAAGACTGGGTCCGTGACCTCCTGTTCGCCGATGACTGTGCTCTGAATGCCACCACTGAAGCAAAAATGCAGCAGAGCATGGATCAATTCGCATCATCCTGCACAAACTTCGGACTCACCACCAGTACAAGAAGACCGAAGTCATATTTCAGCCTGCACCACAACAGCGGTACTCAGAACCAAGCATCAGTCAAGGGAGAAACCCTGAAAGCTGTGGACAATTTTACATACCTCGGAAGCACGATCTCAAGATCAGTGAACATAGACACTGAGGTAGACACACGCACTGCCAAAGCAAGTTCAGCTTTCGGACACCTCAGGGTATCGGTATGCAGTGGTGCAGATCCTTCTAAAAGTCAAGGGTTTTCATACCCCCACTAAAAAAAACGAGGGTTTTCATACCCCCAATAATTTTTTTAGGGGGTTTTCATACCCTTTGCCAAAATTTCTGGGGGTATGAGCCACCTATGCAAAGACTCGGTATTTTGTTTTCCCAAGTGATTTTTTGGCCTAATGGTTTAAATAAATTAAATTATAAAAAAGCAAGCAGCATGGCCTTCTACTAAATTAGAATAAAGATCATGGTAGGCCTACTTGCCTCAGCAGCAATGTTGAATCCAAACGAAGATAGAGACCTCTGTTCTTTTGAAGTTTCTAGTCTTTGTCTCTTTTGTTTCGACATCGTGACATTCAGTAGAAGAACAGTTTCAAAAATTGGCAAGTCAGCGCGTGTGGTCGTACACTGAGGAAAGCTTTTCCTCGAAGGGCTGCTTTCGGTTTCCGCTGCATTTTCATTGGCCCAGGCAAAGAGTTGTAGAAAAGTGTGACGTAGCCTAGTTACTATTTTTACCGCTAATGTAATGCCCGACCCCAATGCTGCATGTGCCGCGGCGGGCAAGCTAAGCGATGTCGGTCGCGTCGTTAGCTTGCCCGCCGCGGCTAGGCGAGCGAACGGAGCGATAGGTCTATACCCCCACAGCTCAAAACCTTTACGTGATGAGACCGGCAGAGGAAAAATGCTTACGTGACCATACCCTCAAGACGACAAAGTCTTACGTGTTCATACCCTTTTGACATAATTTTTGTACGTGATTTCCATCTTCCTTACGTGATTTACCCCCATCTCTACGTGATCTGCACCCCTGGGTATGGGACAGGAGAGGTATCAAACTGTCCACCAAGCCGTTCTGCCAACCCTTCTGTATGCCTGTGAGACATGGACTGTATACGAGCGCCATACCAAGAAACTCAACCGATTCCACATCAACTGCCTCAGACAGCTCCTGAAGATCACCTGGAAGGATAGAATACCTGACACAGATGTCCTCGATCAGGCCGGAATGACTAGCATTCACACCCTGCTCAGAAGAGCCCAGTTCAGATGGGCCGGACACATCATGCGTCTCCCGAAGAGACTGCTCTATGGTGAGCTAGCACACGACATACGCTCACGAGGAAGGCCAAAGCTGCGCTTCAAGGACACGCTTAACGCGTCCCTGAAAAACTTTGGTATCGACACCAAGACATGGGAGGCCCTTACACAAGACCGCTCGCTCATCATGGAGAAGCTGCGTTGACGAAGGTGCCGCCTCCTACGACAAAGCAGGATCAGTGGAGCACAAAAGAAACGAGAGCTGCGTAAATCCCGAGCCAACTCCGAAGCCCTCATCAGTCACAGCCTGACACATGAATCGTGATGATCCTTGGTCATCGTCGATCATGACAGACGAACAACAATAATATAGATACACACACACACACACATAATGTATGTATGCAGATCTGTAAAGGCAGACATTTTGTTTAGTAAAATGAAAACAACCCATGCATCTCTCCCCAAGCTTGCTCAAGTTGCTGTTGTGTAGGTGGGTGTAGCCTGTCTGCAGACATGCCACAGCAACTGCCGTCTGTTTACACTTTCTCCTAGTATAAGGGCAGTTTAGTGAAGTATGCGCTCTTTTCATAGTCATCTCTTTGCTTTTTCATAGATTAACCTAACCTTCCATGCAGCCCTACGGGGGCAAACCGTTCCCAAAGGCCTGGGTAGGAGTAGAGTTGGGACCAATGACAGTTTCATAGCAAGCCAAAGAATCCTTGAACAATAAATTTAAGTGAGATTGCAAAGTCTACCTTTACCATCCGTCAGGTGTAGAGCCTAATACAAAAACTTATTCAAAAGGTGAAAACTGTCGTAGAAAGGGCTGTGAGCTCTTGTGTTTTCAACCTACAACTAATTTCACCAAGACCAAATACTAAGTAATAAGCTACAGGGTTAACACATATATTAAACCTAAAGAACCGCTTCTCACACATCTCCCATGTTTGCGTGAGTATGGCAGAGTAAATTTTAATAAGTGTAAATTATGCTGGCGCATGCTCCGATTCTTGGACGTCGGCATGCCTCCTGTTGAGTCACAGAAAATGATAAGAGCTTCATTAATCAGGTAGAAAGAAACTCTAGGGAGAGCTAGACAACAGAAGGTCTTCTGAGAAGTAACCCCCTTTAGACAAGTGTTTCGGCCCTGAATTCCTTACACTCTCGGGGGGCCGGGCCACATCCAGGTCATGACTCCTGGATGCCCTTCTGCTGTTGTCTTTTTTTTTTTTTTTTTCCCACGCCGGGGATCGAACCTGGGCGATTCTGCGCTTCAGAACCGCAGTACGCGGTTTTACCAATGTGCTAACGGGGCACACATCATCTGTAGGGAATTTAATCCTTATGAAGTTCACTTTTTTCGTTCCTCCTTGCCCAGATCCAGCTTGAGCTCCTTTCTGCTGCCTCTGCCATCGCTTTAAGGGCTCTAGTCCTCTTCTTCCCAGAAATGGCGAGTTGTTTCATGAGATCATAAGCGGAAGTGCCCACAAACCCTCTTGCCCCGACCTCTATGGCGAAGATTTTGACCCGCAGACCTGCTTTCTTCAGGGTGCTGGCAAGACCGGCGTATTTTTCGGTCTTGTAGATATGTGCTTCTTCCATTCTGCTTTCGTATGGCACAGTGAGTTCTATCAGAATCACTTGTTTCGAGGAGTCAGAGTGGAGAGCGATGTCTGGTCTCATGCCTGTCTTGCTGATGACATCTGGGTAATTTCTCCACTCTGGGAGGTCTGCTGTACACTCCCAGTCGACTGCTCCATCCAGAAGACCCTTTGGCAATGTGCTGGTTGTCATAGCACTTTCGGGCCAGACCTGTTTCCCTCCTGCTTTGTAGAACGTTGTCATAGCAATTGGTGCGTTTGGGGTCATGGTTTTTTCGCTAACCACATCTGTGATCACTTTCAGAACTTGGTTGTGCCTCCATGTATACCTTCCTTGGGCTAGCGCTACTTTGCAAGAGCTTAGGACATGTTCCACTGTTTGTTTCTTCTGACAGAGCGGACATGCTGGGTCGTCTGCTTTCCCCCATTTCACTAAGTTTGCATTCGAGGGGAGCAGGTCATATACAGATCTGAGGAGGAAGCTTATCCTTAGAGGAGCCATGTGCCACATATCGTTCCAGCTGAGACTTCTTTGGAGTGCACTGTCCCATGTTGTCCATTGCCCCTGTTGACCTTGCTGGACTGCCTTCTGCACTCTTTTGACATCTTCTTCCTTCAACTCCTGTATGATCATGTCTCTTTTTTCCTTCCCTTTGGCTTTGGACCACCACTGCCATATACTGACTGAGGACCTAACACTTGGTGACTTGGTCAACTGATGATACAGGATGGCTGGTTCTTTTGATAGAGCCTTGGAATCAAGATGTGATATCTCCAGTTCAATCCCAGTCCGCAGATTTAAAAAATGCCCTAAAGCTAATTTTTTTTTTTTTTTTCCCATCAACGGCGTGATTATGATTGTCTTGACTCCTGGTGTTGTCAGCTTAGTGTTTCATAGGTTCGTCACCCCTTCCCGCCTCCCCACTTCAAGTCTTACCAATGCATACGGTTTTTCGCGAGCTAAGGAAGTCTGTTAGATATATGCTAGCAAATTTGGGTGGAGCGCATATGATACTCTCCGAATGCGATGAATCCCAAGAGGCTCTTGAACAAACTCTAAACAATGACTTGACAAATTCTTACCAATGTTGAATACTGCGATCCTGTTTCGGTCACTTTAACCACCGTATCTTCTGCCATCCTGACTGTGTGTCGTTTACACAATCGCAGAAATAAACAGTATCAAGGCTCCGGGACAAACACTAAAGGAAAACTATCAGCTGATACACTTCATGAGCTCATGCGCTGTGGCTATCCTCCCTCTCAGTTGACACAACAGTCACATGAGGGAGTACTCGGCCTTTGAACTAGGCCGAAACAGCTATGTTATGTTTCTTTTTTAAAGACTTTTCCTTTTATTGTAAAATTGAAAAGGCTATCAAGTCCATCAACCTGCTATATTTAGGATTTTGACAAAATATTATTGCTCTATGTCATAAGCAACCTAATTTGAAGTTGGAGTTTTTAGAGAGTATAAAAGTAGAGAATTTGTCGTCTGCTACTTCCTGTTTCTATTTCAAAGCTGATGTGCAACTCCATGCTTGTTGGCCACAGGAGGTGCATGGTGTGAATAGTTCTAAAATCTAAGGAAGGCAGAAAATGAAATTAAATGAAAATGTTGTCATTGTGGGGAGAAAAGTGATGTTGGTGCCTTATGAAAGCTATCATGTACCGAAGTAAGGATCTAATTTTGATACTGATTTGGCTTAGGCAACTACTGAGTTCAGTTAGAATGATCATTTTGTCTGTTTCAGTGCTAAAATTCTCCATTACAACTGATTATATTACCGTATATATATATACTTTTGTCATCAAGTAAGACAGCGATCACCACTAAAAATCATGTCATTACCTATTTATGTCGCTGACAGTAGAAAACAATCGCTTGTCGCTGTGTGTGCCGTGAAAGTAAGCACGTGATAGAGCCTAATTGATAGTATTATGAAAGTATACTATAGCCAGTATAGGCCTACATTGTCAAGCAATCTCATACTCATAGCATCATCACTATCATCCCCATTCTCATAAAATGAGCATTGCGTAAAAATTGCTCTAGATTCAATTGCCCTTCATAGAGCAGCAGAAATAAAATGCTTGAAGTGATGTCTCATAGAAATGTAAATAGCTCCTAATTTTCAGGAGACAGCATGAACAGTGTTTTGATTTTCATTCTAAATGCAATATTGTTACAAAGGAAAAGGTGGTGCCTTTCCCAGTATCTTCATAAAGTTCTACAGAGCAGTGAGAACTGCTTGGACCAATTTAACTCATAATGGCTACCTAGGCTAGTTGAACCTGGCTCTCAGTTACAAAAAAGGCTACTCACTGCATAGCTTTCATCGGCAATCCAGCCGACTTCTTCAGCGCAACTGCTGGGTTGAGAACTGGCTTCAGTGCGCACCGCCGTGAGTGAACTCACAACAGTGCGACTGAATAAGTGAGGAGTACACCGATGGCAGGTGCTTAGTGCAATCGCATGACTTCTTAAGTTCAGTGTGGTCAAAAAGGTATTCGCAAATTTGAAGGATCCTTATCTGTAGATTTGGAGAATCAGTGTAATACATTTGACTAACTATAGTTTTTGTCGTTTAAAGACCTATATCAGGCTGATAGTGGAACCTGCCCTCAAACTGCTGGCATGTGAGTTGTGAAGTCTCTACCACCTCACTCCCCTATGATCAGCAGTAGGGTTATGGGAATTTCTTCACCTTGACCTTTCAATGAAATAAAGTTTAGTTTTGAATAGACTCATATGACAGTGGGTTAAAATGGTCTTGCCATCAACTTGATCAAGTCTTTAAAACTGTTACAAATGAAGAGCAAAAGATTTCCTTTTAAATCAGTATGATTCCTTATTGTCAACAGTGACACTGGAGTTTGGGCTATTACATATGTGCTTCACCCAGTCTGCCATCCACGACCTGGTAGATCCCCCCCGGCTTGCACAAAACCTTATGTGCTGGCAAAGTCTTGAAATGGAGGGAGGAGGAACCGCCAGAACAATAGGATCATTAAGAATAAGATAGGCAGCAAACACTCCACAAATTATATTGCTGGCTGGGAATGGACTTGGGATATCAGATATCAAGTCTACAGCTCTGTTACAAGAGCCAGCCAGCCAGCTTAAATGCTACTGAAGTTGTATATCAAGTCCTTACCTTTTGAAAATGCTGTTCTATGCTGGTTCTGAGTTCTTCTGCTTGTTGCATAGAAGCAGGAGCTGTGGCTACGAAAGAAGATAAAGATTACTAAAACTTAAAAGATTGTTGTTGTTGTTTTGTTGTTGTTGTTTTCATGCATCTATATCCATGTCAAGCTATACTGTTTACTCATAATTCCTATGTTTTGTTTTGTTTTGTTTTTTTCATTGCTTTTCAAGTATAATGTTGTTCAAACAAAACACTGGTGTGAAATCAAAAATTGCATCAAGAATACATAATTACAATGTTTCCACACAACAGATTTTTTTTTATGTGATATTATGCAATGAAATATGTTATGTGCTGTAGCTCAAATACTAGTTGATTTGTATACACATGTAACTGATTTTGTGAAATAGTGGTGTGTGTGTGTGTGTGTGTGTGTGTGTTCGTTATTTCTTTTAACGTCTATTCACATATGTGCTTTTAGACGGGAAAAAAAAAAAAAAAAAAAAAAAAAAAAAAAAAAAGGTGCGTAAGGGATGAATGAATCTATGTAATCATGAAGGCATTGTATCAATTAAGGTAACAATTAATGTAACATCAAACAAATTAACGAACAAAAGAAAAACAATCAGAACATTATATCAGTCAGTGTGTGTGTGTGTGTGTGTGTGTGTGTGTGTTTCCCTGTGTGTTTCCCTGTGTGTTTCCCTGTGTGTTTCTCTGTGTGTTTCTGTGTGTGTGTATGTGTGTTTCTTTGTGTGTGTGTGTGTGTGTGTGTTTCTTGTGTGTGTGTGTGTGTGTGTGTGTGTGTGTGTGTGTGTGTGTGTGTGTGTGTGTGTGTGTGTGACATTGGTTATTATCTTATTGTACACACACATTATTTTACTTTCAGATATCATGAATGGATGAAATCAGAGGAATTACAACAGTTGACAGCTTCAGAACCTCTCAGCCTTGAAGAGGAATATAACATGCAGAAAACCTGGAGAGAAGATGACAACAGTGAGTGCATGAATTTGTAGTGTCAGATACTGGTTTGAGTTTCAAAGTTTTGAGTTTTGAGTTCCATGACAATGTGTCTAACACTGACTAATATCAACAGTACTTTTTCAGTCCAACACTAATATTGACAGTAATTTGTCAGAACAATCACACATTTTTCTCTAAAAATGATGGAACAAGAGACTGAATAATTCAGATAGAAAGAAGTTTAAGTAATGAATTGACGTACTTCACTGTGTCACAGAATTTATTAAGTGATATATGCAGACCGTTTTTATTTCCTGTGTACCAGTTTAAACAGTTCCAGGTTAAGATTTGTTGTTCATTATGAGTCATATGTCTTTTCATATGATATCTTACTCATTGTCTTTTCAATATTGCTTTTGACTGTTCTTTTTTAAAATGAGATTGCTTCGTTTTGACCGGAGAGAGATTTGTGTGCTTGTCTGTCTTTCTGTGACAATTATGTGTGAACAAGATTTTCTTAGCTCTTTATGGGTGGATCTTTACCAAATTTTGGTCAGAGCTGTAGAGTTGCAAAAAATGTTTGTTGGGAAGGTAAAATTCGAAGGTCCAGATCACACAGACCTCTTCCCAACAGAGGCATAAATTTGGCCCTTTGGTTTGTTTTTTTCTGGGAAGGTTTGTGATCAGCACTTTCTTGGGAACGTCTGTGAAAATTAAAAAATTGTTGTTTTTTCATTGTTTTGATGTGACAGTCTGCATTTGCCCTTGATGTACATGAAGTTCTCTTTCAACCAAAGCTTTTTCACAGATGCAGTGACCTTTAGATTTATACAAAATTTGGATTTGCTGTAATGATTTATTTAGTAGAAAAAAGATTGTTAGAATGGCTTGACCATCTTCATGCATGAAAACTTCTTTTAGGCAGAAATTTGTCCAGTTTTTGTTTGTTTGTTTGTTTGTTTGTTTGTAGTGGTTTTTTTTGTTTTGTTTTTTTAACAATTCCTCATTTTATTTATGTTCTTCTTTTTAGGTATTCACATGCTTTCATACATGATGTTGAAAATAAGTTGTCACTGATCATGTAAAACAGACGTTTAATTTCCTAATATGTTACTGGTGTTTCACAGTATTCTAAACTGCTACAACCTGTTTAGTTTCAGGAGCAAAACCCCTCCCACTCCCCCCGTGGGCATTGTTCTGGACCCACCAGGGACCTTCTCTGGCCCCCACACCCCCATCTTTTTTTTTTCCTCTTTCTTGATCTTCACATTTTTCATGCCTCCATCTTATTTGTTTTTAGTTCTCTGGGTATCTCAGAATGTATACTTTTCATTTTAATGGGGTTTTTTTTCTCTCAGCTAGCATGGACCAATATTACATAGGTATTTTAAATTAATTGATTTATTTACTTATGTTTATTTTTCCTGATTCTCAGAATGCACATTCATTGTGTTGGATAAAGACTTGCATGAAAAAGCACACCAAAAGACTGCTCAGGGTAACCAAAAGGAAGCTGAAATTGGTGAGATGCGTTTTATGATTTGAGTATTTGATGTCTGTATGATTACATCATGTACTTGTGCACATGTGCATGTACATTATATGAATGCATTCTGGCTTGTGTAAATGGTGGTATACAAATAAAGAGATAATGGGGTTTACAACTGTGTGCGTTATATATATAGGGCCTATATGTATATATATATATATATATATATATATATATATATATATATATATATATATATATATATAATATAATATAATATAATATAATATATATATATATATATATACACACACACACATATGTATATATATACACACACGTGTGTGTGTGTGTGTGTGTATGTGTGTGTGTGTGTGTGCGTGTGTTTGTATGCGCACGCTACTACTACTGTTGTCTTGAATTCTGGAAACATCACCAGATTACAGGTGTTGAACATTTCATGTACATTTAAGTTGTAATAAAATTATGTGAAAATTCAACTGTTCTTTGTGAATAACTTTCACGTAATTAGTAAATGTTCTATGTTGAAGACAGTTCCAAAAAGGCTGCTCTTGTCTTGCAGCAGGGTCATGGCAAACAATTGTTAAGAATGTTTCTTCAAGACCATACAATTAGTATATGAAAAATGAATTATAGCGTGGATATTTTAAAAGAAAAAGAGAAGTGTTATTTTAAGGACTAGAACACAACTTTAAACAGGTCGCTTAATTCAGAAATGAATGCAATATAATCCCATTTTCAGTGACTCTTGATACCCATGTCACTTATGTAGTGACTATATATCACCACAGACTTGTGTTTTATAAATCTAGTGTGACTGTTGACATTGGCACATGCATCAGTTTTATTTTGTACCTGCAGAGTGTATGGTTGGAGATGTGAATCTCTTTCTTCTGGAGGACAAACAGACTGCAGAAGTGGAAATCATGATTGCAGGTATGACAAAACTCATATCATTGAATTGGATTCTGAATTGGTTTTGTCGGGGTCTGTGTGCCCATAATGCAAGCATTATTACTAGAACATTTTACAAATGAAATAAAATATCGTAAGATTTTTTTTAAAAAAAACATTTTATATTGGCTTCTTAAAAGCGGTGGGCCCAACTGACCAGTCTTCAGGAGAATGACCCACTTATGTATACTGGTTGGCTCTATTGATAGGTATTGAACTCAAGATCCCATGTCCTTTTTTCAGTCCCACCCCGCAACATAATGGGGTGGCAAACAAGCCAGTCTTAATGCTTCCATCGTTCTGTTTGCGTCAGCTCAGTCTTTTGTAGGTCCTTTCCCCACTTCCCATTATTGGATCTCGCCAGTATGTAGGATTTTGCGCAGGCTTAAGGAGATTGCCAGATTATAATGGCAGATTTGGATGGAGTGCATATGGAATTGTCCGCATGTGATGAATCCTTCATAAATAAACTCTAAACTCCAAGCTGCATTTAATGATATTAGATAAACAAACAGAAGAAAAAAAGATTGAAAAAATAAAATCATAATGAAAAATAATACAAAATTGAAAAAATAAAATCATAATGAAAAATAATACAAAATGATACATGAACAGTGAGAAAAAATATTTTCATGAGTAATGCATGTATTTATATATGGGTAGCTGTGTGTTAAAAAATTGCTGTGTTCGTGTCTCTTAAACGTCGCTTGGATATGTATGTATCAATGTTTGAAAGAGATGATGAAATATTGTAACTGTGTATTTTCAAACCAGTGAGTTTTAAAACTAATGCAGTCACTGTTGATGTATTCCTTTACAGAAGAAAATGTTCGAGGCAAGGGTCTTGGCAAGGAAGCAGTGTGCAGTATGATGCGATATGGTCAGTGTCTGTCTTGTGTCAAGCTGTATGATTTATTTATAATTAATGGAAAAGATTCCCAGCTCTGCTCATTACATAGCTGATTGTCCCCACAGATCAAATATTAAGTAAGATTGCAGTGTTTTACACAACACGGTGGGAGTGGCCATGGTCAATTTTGAGATTTTAACTGACATTCTGTCATGAGATTTCTTCAGTATGATTCTGTAAACAAAATTAATATCATAGTAACCTAATTATCATGGTAGAAAAAGATTTTGTTTTTGCATAATTCTACTTTGTGATTAGAATTTTTCATAGTGTTTTTCATTTTCTCAATATAGGAAGATTAGTGGGTATATCATCTTTAAAATCCTGTAACTGGGACATATTGTCACATTTTGAAATTAAACATGAAAAAAAAAAGCATAGAAAATAACAAAGGAAAACCTTCATAGTCTGACTTCATGCTTTGTTTTGTGGAGGAAACCTGTATCCTTGCAGAATTTATTTCATATTTTAGCTTACTTATGTCGGTCACAAGGCCTTATTTTGATACATTGAGTGTTGATCATAACATGCATAACATCAGCTTGTATAACCCAAGCTGTGTCATTAGATTGGAGATAGTTTATAAATACAAACCTGCTCAGGGATGGTTACAGCATGTCTTCTTTCATCCAGCAGTGAGAAATAGATTCAGATTGACATGTACTTTTATCATCTTATCACATAAAATTAATCCCAACTTTTATCACCTGTACCTTGTAGGAGAGAAAAGTGATATGAAAAGCTCACTAAACATGTTTTTTGTGTGAATGAGCTATTTTGTTATGTATATATAAATCTTTGAAATTAAGATTTTGTTGTGTACAGGTATGGAGGAGCTTGATGTGAAGAAATATGTGGCCAAGATTGGACTACAAAACGTGCCCAGTATTCATCTCTTCACTCAGCTGGGCTTTACCGAAGTCAGTAATTATAAACACAGAATGCATACATAAAAAAATGCAGACTGAAACATTACAGCCCAACTTGTTACACAATAATTGACAAATGACCAAAACTGTTATCTGCTGACTGGCTTTGATCACATTCAATTCATCGTTATTGTTAGACATTAGTTTTTCTTGTTGTTTTGATTTTTGTTTGGTTGTGTAAACAAGAGTTGGTTCATGTACTGTAACAAGAGAATGTATACTTTCTGTCACTTTAGACATCCTTTTGGTTCATGTACTGTAACAAGAGAGTGTATACTTTCTGTCACTTTAGACATCCTTTTGGTTCATGTACTGTAACAAGAGAGTGTATACTTTCTGTCACTTTAGACATCCTTTTGGTTCATGTACTGTAACAAGAGAGTGCATACTTTCTGTCACTTTAGACATCCTTTTGGTTCATGTACTGTAACAAGAGAGTGCATACTTTCTGTCACTTTAGACATCCTTTTGGTTCATGTACTGTAACAAGAGAGTGTATACTTTCTGTCACTTTAGACATCCTTAGGTTGGTTCGATGGCCATTCGTTTTCACTCATCTGAATGTGCGTGTGTGTGTGTGTGTTTCAGACATCTCGAAGCGAGGTGTTCCAGGAAACGACCATGGAAGTAGACATCGATGAGAAGTTCACCCACCTCCTGCAGTCTTTCACTTCACGCTATGGCCTACAGTCCCATACACTATAACATACTTCCCTTTAGTCCAGTCCTAAACTCTGAACCCAATTTGTGCATAGTGTGAGGCCTTTATGGCTTAAGACAGAGCACCTGCCTTCCGCTCTGACAGCGTGTGTTTGAATCTGGCTCAAGAAAAATACTTTGTTTGGTAGGGTACAGTCCACTGAACTGTGAATGGGCACTTCACGGCTGTTCTTTCCATTCCCTTTAGTTGGGAGGAAACTCCCCGTGACCCAGCCCACGGGACTGGCACACAGCACGCTGGCCGGTTGTAAGACGGTTGTAAGATTAGCGCGTGCCAGTACCGCACAAGACTGCTGCCGCGTTCTTTCGCGTATCACACACACATGCGGTATTCCCCACCCAATGCACAGCTGCTTAGCCAGACAAAAAAATCACTTGGTTTACACTTTCGTTGTTGTCTTTTCTTAATGTGCTTACAGTTATACAACATGCATAGAAATGAATAGAGAAGAAATTTCTCAACAAAACAAGACCAAACATGGCCTATAAAAAGTTGCATGCACCTCAAAGAGACTGTTGAATGCAAGTGTTTGAAGCAGTACTAATCATAAAACACACAATTAGAAAAACAAGTGAAGTTTTAAACTTCCTTTTCACAAAGATGCGACTTTCCATTCATACAGTTTGCTCACACAGTGACACACTATCACTCTGCATGCCATTCCACTCACCCAAAGGCGTGAGTTATTCCCACGGTTCCGAGCAGGTCAGCTTTAATTACTCCACTGACAGGGGAAAGATAGAGACACAGATATGGGCCAGACTGTGCTTGTTCTGTGTTTCACTGCTGTTTGTTTTGGCCTTCCTGATCGTTTTACTGGTTTGCCACCTTTTCTTTGTTCACAAAACTGTGAACACACAGAGCAGTCACTAATCTGAAGTGACTGATCAGATGGAACCACAGGGCTGCTGAGTTTTCTATGTCTCAAAGGGACATAGGTGAATTGTTTGAGCTTTGTTTTTTTCAAATTGATCAGTCTGGAGTGACATTTTTGACAAAATGTTTCTGAATGTCTTCTCTGTCTGACCGAAGGTTTATATTGTGAAATGCCTTTAGTTCAGTGTCTATATTTCTGCAAAAATTTACACTAGTTTCTGCCGTTTTTTTTGAGCGCCCACCACACACTCTATACAATAACTGCTTTGAATGTTCTGTCTCCATATTGTTTTGATTAGACACAAACAAATCACGTACTAAATTAGTAGCTCACCATGAAACCACTCTAATAAATGATGAAAAAACATGCGCACACACAAACCGATTTGTTCTGTTAATCCTTTTGTGTATTCATTAACACACAAAGTTCATATTTTCGATAAAAAATAGATAAACCATGCAGTGTCCGCCTCAAACTTTGTTGGGGCAAACGAATTGTGCACACAATTAGACAAAAGACTGTTCTTTTGTTCTGTGCAGTCTATTTTGCTGAGTAATTTGTCTAATTGTGTGCACAATTCGTTTGCCCCAACAAAGTTTGAGGCGGACACTGCATGCTTTTGTATTAAGTACATGGAATGTGTTAGTTTAACAGATGACAGAGAAGCAATTCCAGCCTAGCACCTGCAAGCAGGCACCTGTGCCAGAGATAAGAGCTGGGGAAAGGGAAGGAGGGGGGGAGAGGTCAGGCGGTGTATGTGAGAGCCAGCCAGGCCTGCCTAAATGGTGAGAAATGGCAGCATTTGTAAAGCCGTGACTTGACCTACTTAGGGTTGTGGGAGAAATAACATTAACAGAGTGATGGACACAGTGCTTGTAATGCTGGCCCAGAGAATAGTTGGTCTTTATCACCTTGCTGTTTTACAACTTAATTAAGGGTTACAGGACAATCCTTACCATTTTTAAACACTTGCACCATATCTGTATGAACTTTATTTCAGCAAGAATGGAAATAGGTTTTACAATGATGCTTTGGGACAGGCAGAATACCATGTTAAGCCACAATTCTGACAAGATTTTCCACAATTCTGACAAGATTTTAAAGACAAATTAGTATGGCAAATGATATTGCACAAAAAAAAAAAAAGAGAAAAAAAAAAAAGAAGAGAGAAAAAAAAAGACGTTTTAAGCATTTCAGCTAGTCAGTTTTGAGACATAATGCTTCTTTCAAATCAGTGGTGTATGTTTAAATCATCTTCTTAGCCTTTTTCCCTATCTTAGCATTTTTAAAAAGAAAAGGTTGTTTCACATCAGCTAGAGAAAGGCCTGTCGGTGACAAAACGTGTGAACAAGATCTTCCCAATCCTTTGATTTAAGGCTGGACCTTTACCAAATGTTAGTCAAAGCTGTGGACTGCTGAGGAGTAGGAAAAGCATAACTGGAAGGTTAAGCTCCAAGGTCAAGGTCACATAGACCAAGGAAGTGCCTAAAATCAGGAAGATGTATGAATATTTTCATATGAATTTCTGACAATATTAAGATTTTATTTTCATGATTTTGAGTTCACCAGTTGTCTTTGATGCACATTAAGTTTCATTTTAACAGAAACTTTTTTCAGGGTTAACTCTTCGTAGACGTGACAGCGGATATTCCGCTGCAGCCAGCAAGGCTGTTAGAGACGTGACAGCGGACATTCCGCTGCAGCTGGCCAAACCATTAGAGATGTGACAGCGGATATTCCGCTGTGGTTTTTAAAAATAGATGCAAGCCGGTCGCTGGTCTAAGGGAACTAACTACACATATAGGAACACTCTTTGGTATCTTCTGAAGTGTTTGTTACTTCCCTTGCATCGATTTTATCTCGATTAGTCACAGTTTCTTGCCTTTATCCAAACCAACCGGAGTGACCGTCCTTGCTCCAAAACGATGCCAAGCAAGAGAGCACTTCTTCTTCAAAGGATCGTCATAATCACTTTGCTGCTTCACATGTGTGAAAACAAAGCTGTGTTTGTTCTTTTATATCTTCTGGTCATACCAAGAACTTGTGATTACCTGGATTTCTGGATTACCTGGTCAAGAATGGGTGTTTCACCGACTTTGTGTTGGATTACTGTCGGCGGCAATCAAAAACTTTTTTCCCAGAGCCAAAACCCTACCCCATTTCACCTTCTAGGAAGGTAAGTAGAATAGATGTATTGTCCTTGTATGTAGCTTCAGCTCAAAGAGCGTAAACTGAATTTTATTTTGATATAGAATATGTTCTTGTGCTGTAAAATCTGTATTTTTGAGAATTTTTTGAAAACCCCCCAAAATCGTGCGTCACCAAGGGTTGTGGCAGGTCCCGTTGATCGCGTCCACAGTGGTTGTGCAAGGCCACTGTATTACATCTTCAAAGAGTTAAAGCAATCTTGCAAATCATAAACCTGATTTTTCTGTAGTAACTTCTGATTTAAAAAAAGGCGTTGTTAGAATGGCTTGACCATCTTGTTCTTTTCCCTTTGGCTGCACTGCTGATTGACAAGGGTCAGTTCATTGGTTTGTGATTTGCCCAGCCACACATGTTTAACAGTGCTGTATGCGTGTTAGAGAGAGAAAGAGAGACTATGTCTTGTATGAGAAAGACAGTAAACAGTACATTTTTACTATTCAGAAAGGTTATGTTGTAAATCACAGCAATCAGGCATTGTTTTACACGTCTGACACTTGTTTTATCATTATGTATATAACCAGAGTGTTTCATCGTATAATATGAACGAATGCATGCGAACGAGAAAGTAAACAGACATTGAAAATATGATATTCATTAAATTGCTGTGTGTTCTGTGTGCTTGCTGAAGTGGGAGAATGAAATCTTGACTAGAAGTACACTGCAACTTATTTCTGATTTAGATGTGTGAACGACATTGGATAAACAAGTTTGTTAACAAATGCTGATAGTTTTGGGTACCTGACAAACTATCATAGTTTGTAATGACTGAGTCATGCTCATCTGATACTGTCATTTGGGTCTCAAAACAGTCAGATTTGCACATATGTCAGATTTGCACATATGTGACCTTTACTTGGTTGCATTATGGATGTGACCCTATTAAAAAATATCCATGAACTGCAATGTATAGGCCTATATGTTCTTCCACAACTGCAATGTATACATTCTTCCACAGTGTTGCTGCATGAAATGTCACTCGGCAAGTAGAAACTCAATACTTACAGTACTGGTTCACCTTTATTCTACATACAATACATATCAACACAATGTAAGAAATGACACAGCAAATGGTCACATGTATAAATCTGTGTCCTGTCTTTATTCAGTGGCTATCTTTCCAACTGAAGCAATTTCAAGAACATCCCATTGGAACATTCTCAAGAATAGTTCACATTTAAAACATCCTTCATGTATCCAACCTCCACTGTTGGACTGTTAGGGTGAAGAAACATAGTGGGGAAATTTACTAGCTTGTATGAATTGCTGCCAAATGTGTGTCTTTTAACTGTACAACAGCCACAAACACTGATCACCACACCACAGTTGTAGCTTTCCTCCTCATAAAATTTCAAAAGCTCCATCACTGTCTGTTTTCTCCAACTGTCATCTCTGTCCAGAGGCCAAGTCACTGTTCCGTTTCTCACACTGCCAAATTCACTTTCATGATGGCACAATTGTCCCTTCATGTACAATGGCACGTGACAAGTTGCGACAAAGAGCTAACCTGAGGTACTTAAGCTTGTCAAGGTCGCCTTGTGACAGGGTCTGAGTCTGAAAACAAAATACAACAGCCATGTAATCTAACTAGTTTGAAAACAGTTATCCTGTATTTTTCAATCACAATAGTGTCATGTCTAACTGAAGTTCTTCTTCCTGTACAAAACCAAACGAACATCATTATCATCATATTTATTTGCATTTTCTATCAGCTGGCCTACAACTGAAAGTGTGCTTCTCACTTTAACAGCAATTAACTGCCAGTTCCCATCCCATGAAGTCAGCTATTTTTTGCAGATTGTTTGCTTGGCCAACAGTCATAAACATGAGATCAGAATCTTCAAATTCAGTCCCATTTTCTTCCCATGGCATTGGCTGGGGGGGAGGGGGAGGGGTCCCTACACCTATGCTGACAAGAGCCTTGAGCTGCTATGTGGGGTTAACCAAGCCAGACAGGTTAAAACGCACAGTACAAATAATGATCCACCCATTGAAGACAAGAGCATGCACACTGTGCTACAACATACCTTGCATGCACAGTGTGGGCCAGAACAATGAGCATACACACATCCAAAAAACATGACTACGCCTCAAACGAATACAATGATGTGGTGTCATCCACATGGACCAAAGTCAGATGAGGGCGGTGCCAGGCCCTCAGCCTCTACAGGGCTCATTAAAACAACTGGTGGTTCTGACAACTTGGGAAGAGCAGTTCTTGGACAGCAAAGAGGACCTGATGAAAGCCACAGCCTTCATCCACATCATATAACATTGTCTGAAGCATACTCATGCTCGAATGCAAAAAAAACAACAACAAAAAACCTGGTTTGTTCACATGTAGGCCTACAAACCATTCTGATGTTGTCAAATGTAATCACAAAAGCTCCAATCAACTCTCCATCTCATTTCATAAGCGTATAAGTTATTTTTCAATAAGCTGTAAACACCATTACTGATACATTTGTAAAAAGTGCATATGGAACAATGCCGATGCAGTGAATCCCTCTTGACCAAATTCCAAATTTCTTGAAATAGCTTTCTTAATTACAGTTTTCTCATGTTCATTCAAACTGACAAGACACAAAATAACTAGTATAAGCCACTTACTAGTCAACACTGAAAATGCAAAATTCTGTCTAAAAACATACAATATCTGAAAATGTCACCTGACACCAAGGCACTCCTACTAATTCAATGATGCTGATGAGCCAGATCTGAGGTGGATGTTGCTTAAGAGAAAACAGAGCATTTGATCTACTCAACTTGGTAATGTAAGCTAGGTAAATAGGATGGCATGTGTCATATTTAGCTTACCTGTACAGTTGCACTGGGCAAGCTACTTGTTGTTTCTGCTGGCTGGGCAACCACTACAGAGTGAGGTTTGGGTGACTTTTTGGTGGTGGTTGTCAGCTCCTGCGTCAGTTCCTCCAAACAATGCATCAGCTCATAGGTCTGACTGGTTCCCAACACCACCTGTTACACACACACACACACACACACACACACACACACACACACACACACACACACACACACACACACCACAACACACACATACACACATAAACACACCCACAACACACACACAAACACACACACACACACAAACACACACACACACATACACACACAACACACACACACACACACACCACAACACACACTGCATAGTTCAAATGCCAATCACCACCATTTGTAGGCCCACAATGATATAACTGTGTGGTATGCTACAGCCATTATCTAGACGGGATTTTTTGGAATAGTTAAAGACATCAACAAGACTGATATTTTCAGAATACAGCCTTTTCCAAATTTTGGTCTTATACATAGTCACCAAAAGAAATAATCATGGATTTATAAGTTTAAATGTGTACATTTTCAATGTCAAAATTACACAGCAAATTAAAAGTGCAAGAGTCTTTTTCTTTTCAGTAGAGATATTAATTTTGTTCCTGTGGGTAGAGATTGAAACGTTATATCAGATTAATGTAGCAAAGATTCAGAACAGACTAGCACATGACTGACACTGACATTCTAAACATTACCAACCTGAGGAGTCTCCAGAAGTGGCAAGGCATCCATAAGCAACGTCACCCAGAAACTGCAATCAAAGACAAACACAAAACTGGTTGCAATGCATGGTTCAATAAAGAATAAAAAAAAAAACATGGGTAGGAGCCAAAACACAAAATAAAACAAGAAACAGCCTTGCACATTTTTTGTGTTAATGTCAGTTCGAGCAAATTCACCACCAGAGCTACCACACCTAAGTCATCGGCTATATTTTATGTACAGATGTGTAAACGTAACTTCAACCTCTAACAAACTGACTTAAATACCACCACATGTACCACACCCAAGTCATTAGCTACCACTTTGTGTACAGATGTGTATAAATAATTTCAACTTACTGCAAAGCAATTTTCCTTGATTGTTACAACAGTAGTCCACATTTCACATTAAAACCTTGTGAAAAGCTTTCTACACTGCAAGAAGTACCAAAGCTATGTGCTTCCAAGCACTCTCATTAATAATTGCACATTAGCACACCAGTAGAAGTGGGACAGCACAACTTCTAGACATAAAAAAGAAGGGATTGGACTGGACCAGTTAAGACAAGATGATGATTAAAACTGGATACCGGCAGCTCCTGTGAACTCTAGGATACTGGGATTGCAAGTGAATGAACCTGGATCTCGTGTTTTGTTGGAGAACTGAAATCAGCAACGTGGGACAACACTACTAAAGCTGCACAGTAAAGGAATAACAAAAGCAAAAGACTGATGAAAAAAATACAGATATTCACTTACTGTCTTGGTGCTGCTCTGGCTGTCAGCATATTGAGGAGGAGGGAGGCTGCCCCTTTCACATCTTTATCCTGGTAAAGTCGGTGAAACTCCCTGTATTTTCCTGCAACCAGACAAGTTATGCTGAAACTGTTATTTTCCTGAAAATTTACACACATGTAACAATCATAAACTCTGTAATCTTTTCACTTTGTGTTAGCTAACTTCTCTGAAATTACCTAAAATCAGAACACACAATATACAAGATATTTTTTCTGCTTATTACAATTGAAACACGATCTTGATAATACAAAATTAGCAGCAGCATATACCCAAAGTAACTAAGTCCACAAGTGTCACTAAGAAGTCCAAGAATCTCTTGCACACACACAAAATACATGCATGCACACACACATACAAGCAGGAAAGTAAACACACACACACACACACATACACACACACACACACACACACACACACACACACACACACACACACACACACACACACACACACACACACACACACACATGCATCCACATGCATGCATGAACACGTATACAAACACAAGCAGAAAAGTAAACAGCCACAGACACACACACACACACACACACACACACACACACACACGCACGCACGCACGCACGCACGCGCACACGCACACGCACACGCACGCACACACACACACGCACGCACACACACAGAAACACAGTGAACTAACCCAAAAAGGTAAGTTGCTGTGTCAGCAGCATAGTGGGCCCTAGGTGGTCCAGGAGGTCCAGGTGAGAAAAGCTGCCATTTTCTTTGTACTCATTCAAGAATTTCTCTGTCAGTCTGGTAGCTGCCGACACATCCTGAAAACATCAAACCACTGATGAGATAACTAACCCCAGCTTTTTTCTATGAAAACAGATGGCAAAGCCATGCTACTAATTCATCTAGCCTCATTAAAAAAAATGATCAAACTCAATGCAGTGCTTCTTTCAGTGACAATCCAATCTGGCACTTTGACATCACCCAAATTTCAAATAAACACACACACTCATTAACATAGGCTTATCTGGATCTCTTCCAGGTTTATCTGGATCCCTTCCCAAATTTCTGTCTTGATGTCGTAACTGATTTCAAACCATGACCATTCATGCAAGTTTTAGTGAGGTATATTTTTGTCTGGTATCTAACAGTCCAGGGAGACTTTATCCGCAGCATCTGTTGTGACTGTAGAACAGAAGCCAAATGCATCAACAGTTTTAATAGAAGCACATAGACTAACACATAAAAAATTGAGCTTTCAATAAAATCCATGTCCAAAATTATGGTTTGCAGAGAGTAGTAGTAGGCCTCCTTCGGTCATGACTGACCATGGACAAAGTACATCCGTTTTAATGTCTAGATGGGCTGTCTGCTTGGTCCAAGCAGCGTCGCCTGTGACTGTACAGACCAATGCGAGAGAGGCAGTCTCTGTCGCAGCGGTCGCATGTGTATGCTGATGCTGGTCTGTTGGCTGTCATCCCTTTTCTGCGAACTCGCTTTTCTGCTGCAGCAGCTGACAGTTTGTCCTCACCAATCCGCAGCTGTTTCTTGAGAGTAGTTCTCCCGCTGTTGCGGTCGTCTGCGAGGTCCTCCCAGGACTCAGTGTTGATCTCAAGCGCCTTCATGTCACGCTTGCAAACGTCTTTGTATCTCAGCTGTGGGCGGCCAATGTTTCTCTGCCCTGTGGCAAGCTCACCATAAAGGATGTCTTTTGGGATGCGACCATCTTCCATGCGGCGAACGTGGCCCAACCAGCGCAGCCGACGCTGTCTCAGCATGGTATGCATGGTTGGGAGGCCAGCGCAGGTTAGGACTTCGGTGTTGGTCACCTTGTCTTGCCAGGAAATGCCAAGTATGCGCCGTAGGCTTCTCAGGTGGAAGGTATTGAGCCTTTTCTCCTGATGAGCATGCGTGGTCCATGCCTCGCTGCCATACAGCAAGGTGCTGAGGACACAGGCGTTGTATACAGCCATCTTTGTCTTTGTGGTCAGCTTGGGATTTGTCCACACCCTTTGTGTGAGGCGGGCTAGTGTTGTGGCTGCCTTCCCGATCCTCTTGTCGACCTCTGTGTCAAGGGAGAGGTTATCGGTGATGGTGGACCCAAGATATGTGAATTGATGGATGGCTTCAAGCTCGTAGTCATCAATGGTGATGGCTGGTGGAGATGGCGTGTCTTGGCCCAGGACGTTTGTCTTCTTAAGACTGATGGTCAAACCAAAATCTTTGCAAGCCTGGGAGAAGCGGTCCATTAGTGACTGCAAGTCCCGCTGAGTATGGGTCACAACTGCGGCATCGTCGGCAAATAGCATGTCTCTGATGAGGGCTTCACGGACCTTTGTCCTTGCTCTGAGGCGGGCGAGGTTGAAGAGCCTGCCATCTGATCTGGTCCGCAGGTGGATCCCTTCTTGCGCTGTGCTGAACGCATGCCTCAGGAGGAGAGCGAAGAAGATTCCAAAGAGGGTTGGGGCCAGGACGCAGCCTTGTTTCACACCGCTGCGTACGTCGAAGGGCTTGGAGAGGTTTCCGTTGAACTGCACCATCCCTTTCATGTTTGAGTGGAAGGACTCAATTAAGCTGTGCAGTTTGGGGGGGGCAGCCGATTTTTCGGAGAGCCCTGAAAAGGCCATCTCTGCTGACTAGGTCAAAGGCCTTGGTGAGGTCAATGAATGCCACATACAGGGGCATCCGCTGCTCTCTGCACTTCTCCTGGATTTGGCGAAGGGAGAAGACCATGTCTACCGTGGATCTCTCTGCTCGAAAACCACACTGTGATTCCGGGTAGACGCGTTCAGCCAGTTTCTGCAGGCGGATTAGGAGGACCCGAGCATAGACTTTGCCAACAATGCTGAGGAGCGAGATACCTCTGTAGTTGTTGCAGTCGCTCCTTTCGCCCTTGTTTTTGTACAGGGTGACGATCTTGACGTCCCTCATGTCCTGTGGTACAGCTCCCTCATTCCAACACTGACAGAGAACTGCGTGCAAAGGGTGCAGAAGAGAAGTCTTGCAGTGCTTGATGAGGTCTGGGGGAATTCCGTCGTTGCCAGGTGCCTTCCCTGATGCCAGGCTATCAACGGCCTTGCTGAGTTCGTCCGCAGTTGGCTCTGCGTCAAGTTCTTCCATTACCGGCATGCACTTGATGGCATCGAGGGCTGAGAGGGACACCATGTTCTGTGTGGAGTAGAGGTCGGAGTAGTGTTCCGCCCATCTTTCCATCTGTTGGCTAGGATTGCTGATTACTTCCCCAGTGGAGGATTTGAGGGGGGCGATCTTGCTCTGTGTTGGTCCCAGTGCCTTCTTGATGCCATCATACATTCCTCGGATGTTGCCTCTTTCAGCAGCACTCTGTATCTCTTCGCTGAGCTCTGTCCAGTACTCGTTTGCGCAGCGCCTGGCGTTAAGCTGAACCTTACTTCTGGCAGCCCTGAGGATTTGCAGGTTCTTCTCACTGGGTGACCGCTTATACTTGATGAGTGCGGCACGCTTGGCCTCAACAGTGGGAGTCATCTCTGATGATTTGGCCTCAAACCAGTCGTGGGACTTCACAGTTTTCTTCCCAAAGGTGGCCATAGCAATGCGGTGCATGGTGTCTCGTAGCGTTTCCCATCTCTCAGTGGCAGAGTCTCTGGGCTGCAATGCATCGTATTCTCTCTGAAAGGCCTCTGCGAACTGTTCTACAAGATCTGGCTGAGACATCTTGCTGACGTCAATGCGAGGGTTCCCTTGTTTCTTTGAGCAGTGGAACTTCTTTGGTTGTAGCCTGATCTTGCAACATACCAGAGAGTGGTCTGTGTCGCAGTCTGCGCTGTGATAAGAGCGAGTGTGGAGAACGTTTTTGATAGCGGCACGTCTTACTAGGATCAAATCCAGTTGGTGCCAATGTTTTGAGCGGGGATGCCTCCAGGAGACTTTGTGCTGAGGCTTCGTCTTGAAGAAGGAGTTGGCGATGCACAGTTCATGGCAGGCGCAAAAGTCAAGCAGTCACTGTCCATTCTCATTCATTTTCCCCACTCCAAAGGAACCGAGGCAGAAGGGCCATGAGTCATTGTCTGCACCCACTCTGGCGTTGAAGTCGCCCAGGAGAACAAGTTGTTCTGTCCTGGGGATGTTCCTTATGGTTGATGCAAGATTTTCGTAGAACTCATCCTTGGTGTCTGGAGAGGCGGACAGAGTTGGGGCATAAACGCTGATGAGAATGACATAGCCTTCGGTGGTGTTGAGGCGGAGAGTCAAGTCGTTCTGAACCGCCGCTGCCTGGTTCAATCATGTTCAGCAGGCTGTTCCTTACTGCAAAGCCTACTTCGTGCTCTCTTGGGGCATCAGAACTCTTTCCTTGCCAGAAGAAGGTGTAGTCCTTTCCTTTAGTGTTCCTGAGTCAACCAGCCGTGTTTCCTGCAGAGTGGCAATGTCCACATTGAGCCTCTTTAATTCGCTGTTTATGACGGCGGTTTTTCTGGCGTCGCTGATGTCTTGCAGATCTTGGGAGAGCCCAGGCATCATTGTTCGGACATTCCAACAGCCCAGTTTCACTGCTGATCCTTTTCCTGATCCGTTTCTTGAATTTGAATTTTTCTTTTTGTTTGGTGCGGTAATTAACGACCTGCTTGTCAGATTTTCTCCTAATCTTCATGCACCCAATGAAGAAGGCAGGTCGTGGCGGGACAGCACCTAACTGGCTGGGGGCTGCCCAGCTTAGGTGGGCGGTAGCTGTCCAGTAAGACACGAAGGTCTCTTCTACCATCAAAAGCAACCCCTGGCGTCAGCTCTACGCCAGTTGAGCAATGACTTATCACCGGTATCTGTTGCTTCCCGTGTTGTGCCGACACTAGTGTTAGTAGCGAGGCTGGAGTGTCCTCTCCAGGTCGTAGGTGCAGAGTGTTTGTGGATGAATGGACGGATGTAAGCCTGGGCAGTGTAATATGGAAGACAGGCTGTTGCCCATGCAACTTGTCCCCCCTCTCCACCTCGCTGACAGATCCAAAGGAACAGCAGGGCTGTTACGTTTTGGTGCCAACGCGGCCGCAGGAGCTGCCGGAAAGTGACAAAGTTTGCCATCCAACCGCCTTAGGGGCCCCACACCGGATTTACTGTCAGGGTTTACTCCCTTAGCTAGATGGCCGCGGGTAGCTCTCCAGAGCTGGCGCCCTTTGATGGATCTAATTTATTTCCACCAGGGTTTCTAGCCACCCTCCTCACCATCCTCCTGAGAGGACTGGTGGGGTTGCTGGTTTAGTCACCAGCAATTCGAACCTGTGACAGGTAGTACTGGGTTCCAGGTTACCAGTAGCGGATACATCTATCCGACCTGACCATGCAGAGAGTACCATCAAAGAAACTAGCTCACTTACCTTGGACTTCAAAAACCATGACAGGGCTGAGCCCAGTCGACCATCCTGTGAACATCGCACACCCATTATCTTGCAGATGCTTTGGACTGAAAAACAAACGACATTATACTGACAAAACTGCATACCAATAATACTTCAGATACTTTGAAGCACAGCGACACAATACACTATTACTTACACGGTTAATGTTTTTAAACACACTGACACAGTACTATATATTCTCCACATTATCAATAGTCGAAGACATGTGACAACACTATACACCAATATGTGGCATCAGAAATACAAAATGTACTAACTACTTCATTGTACATGTATAAGCTCACTTTCTTCTAACAGTTCCCCGCTGTATCAGTTAGACCATCCTGTTCTAACAGTAACATGTTTCTTAGCTCCAGTGTGCTTTGGGATCAACTAATGGTGTTAACAATCCCATTTTATTTTGAGTGCTTAGGAGGCTTAAAATGTCACCAACAACTGTTATCACTGGGTGTTTCAAAACAGCCATCTCCCGGCATATATTTTTTCAAGCTGTAGATCAACAGATACCTAACCAAACAGTGCCAGTCATTCTTGTCTTACTGAATACAGTTGTTGGTGACATTTTTAGCCTCCTAAGCACTCAAAATCAAAGTTTTAAAATGTCTGATCAAGCCAGTAATGCTATATGGCTGTGAAGCCTGGACATGCAGAAAAGCAGATAAAAGTAAGATCGAAGCAGCAGATATGGTTCTACAAGCGACTTCTTAGAGCCAAATAGACCAATAAAAGAACAAATGAAAGCATTTTGAACGAACTCATAGTCCAACATCAACTGCAAGCAGAACTCAACCAAAACACACACACACACACACACACACACACACACACCACACACACACACACACACACACACACACACACACACACACACACAAAAGGATGTCATGCAATCGCTTCACCAACACAAAACTCATGACAACAGATCTGCAAGGAAAAGTTCAGGCAAAAAGATATCCCAGCAGACCATCCATCTCTTGTATGAACAACATCAGCAGTTTGGGAGTCTAGGAAGTGGCACAGAGAAGTCAAGATCAAAGTAAACGGAGGAGAATTGTTGTGACATCTGCTGGCTACGGTGGTTACCTTGATGGTGATGCTGATGGGTAACAGGTAAAGCGGTTTGCTCTTCAGCATTGCAAATATCATAACAGAACATACATGAAAATACATCAAAAGTCACAGAATGACAGTTAAGAAACCTGCAGTTTCCCTCCCTCGAGTTAGCTCCTCTTGTTCTGCAAAATCTTCTTGTGTCAAAGTAAACTCAGTCTGTTCTGACAAACTTTCAAGGTCATTAACTGCTCACCTTGTTCTGACAGATCTCTCTCCTCACAAATGTGAATCAGTTTGTTGGCCTTGCGTTCTGAGTCCAGAGGTATGTTCTCAATGTACAGCTTCATATGCTCTCTGTAACAGCCATATTGTTCTTCTGTCAAAGTAATTCATTCTTTTAAAAGAAAGAACACACGGATATACTGTTATAAAAGCACAGTAAAAATCACATCATTGGATTTTTAATTTCAATGCACATAAAGGTCGTCAGTACTTCTTACAAAGGAAGAAGTCCAGTACTTCTTACAAAGGAAGAAATAACAGTCATACCCAATATATGTAATATCAGTCATCAGAAACACATCAAATCTCAACAATTGATTCATTCATACTGTACACTAATTCTTCATGCTGAACATACATGACCTGATTTGGGGAAGTATTTGTCTATAAATGACCATGAAATCCTTTTGCACTCTACCTCACATTTTTGAGGTTACTGTGACCTTGAAATTTATGCACCTCTCCACAAATATGAACATCTACAACACCCTGCAGAACCTACGCAGAGAAGGCCTTCCATACATAGACACACTAATAAGAGTATCTTTTTTCCCTTAACTGTATAAGACTCAACACCTATTTTCACAAACATTTAGTACCCACTTACTTGCCAAAGACAGGACAATGATCCAGGTAGTCAATGCCAACTTGCCACAAGCTGGAGAAAAAAAATACAAACTTTTGATGATCCACTAAACACATCTTTCTTCACAATTATATAATACTGACCACACTGAAATTCATAACTAGCCACATAAACATTTTAAAAATTAACAAATTAAAAAAAAAAAACTTCTACTCATATAACTAAAAAAATCTGATCTCATACATAAATACATCAGGCATCATAAAAGTAAAACAAGCACACGCACATGAACACATACATGCAACACAAAAAAATCTAACCTAGCGACAAAACCTGTTCCACTGAAATATATAACGTCATGATGACGAACATGTGGACTCATTATAGACTCACCCATGCTGAGCAACACTAAAAACACAACTATATGATCTTAATACAACTATCTTACTATAAGCAGTAACTTGCGCTGAAGTTCTAAACACAAACATATGATCTTCTTCTTCATTAACAAAGCTGGGACAACTTTAAAACACTGCACACATATTTGAGACATACCTATAAAAGATCAGCCAGTAACTAAAATCACAAACACAGACATGAACACAATACAAATAGTTGCACAACTAACATGTAACTGCTAAAAAGTGACAGAAGTATTTCAATAACACTAATAACAATAATGAATACTTATATAGTACAACATACCCAAAAGCAAGCTCTTAAGCACTTTGCATTTTATAGAAAATGTTGTACATTAAAACCCAGTCAACACTATATCAAACATTATAAGCATGCTAGAACAAGAAAAGAACAAGAAAACAACAATATCATATGTACATAGTACAACGACATTCTTACATATGAACCCATACACATATACCCACACACAAACACCCATGGAGACATGTACAGACATGCATGGAGATACCCAGCCATCTATCGTACTTAAACATACACAAATACCTATGAAGGATGACTCGTATTGGTGAACGTTTATACACTGATACACATGGATATACAAATTGATGAAACACATACAAATGGCATCATCTCAAAAGTAAAACAACAATGATATGAGTATATAACAAATAGTAGTTCAAAGAGCACACAAGAGAAAGAGGTGAGATTAATACTACTAGTAATTTCAAAAACTGGTATGAAATACAACTTCACACACAAACATAACATTATAATTTTTTATATACATATACATAAACAAATACATACACACACACACACACACACACACACACACACACACACACACACACACACACCACATATATATATATATATATATATATATATATATATATATATATATATATTTATATATATATATGTGACACATGCACAAATGTGTATACACCCAACACACAGAAACACACACACAGACACACACACACACACACTGTAAACTGTTACCTGTTGTTAGACATTAGGCCATTGACATACTCCAACAAAAGATACTCTCGCAGGTTAGATCCAAATCTGGAACACAATGTATAAATGCTATGTTCATGTTGACGCTAAAAAACAGTTTTTAAATCAAACGAACAAACAAACAAACAAGACAATTCTGCAATAACGATTATCTACAGAATCTGCTGCAACAAAGGTACAACCAATAATAAACTCTATATGAAAACTTTAATCTTAAGAGTAAAGCTTACATATTTCTGTTTACTGATAAGATTTAAACTGACATATACTGATAAACTCAAAACTCTACAAAGACTTACGGCAGTTTCTGCGAGTCTATCTGGCCACAATGATGAAGAATGTCAGTCAAATGTGCACCAAACCACCAGCTGCGATCGCCAAGACATGAGCTGAAAAAACAAATTATACACACTGACACTGACATCATCATCACTGAATACAGACAAAAATACCTACATCAGCTTTATAAAAGGAGCTTTGAGTTTTGGACTTCGTTCAAAAGTGATTCATCACATTCAGACAATCCAATATGTGCTCCAACCAAATCTGTCAGCAGTTATCTGGCAGACTCTCTGATTCTGTGCAAAACCCTATGCATTGGTAAGATCTTGAAATGGTGAGGGGGTGTGAGGTACTTATGAAACACTCAGCTGACCCCACCAGAATGACGAAAAGATTGAGATGGGCAAACAATAGGCCAGTTTTCAATGTTGCTGACTGGGACTGAGCTAGAAACATCAGATCTTGAGTCCACAGCTGTATCAAAAGAACCCACCAACCTGGGATATACATAAAAACAAAAACAAATAAAAACAAGTGGGTATAGCTATTAATCTGACACCATATCATCAGCAAAACTTTTAATTCCATTGCTCCCAGTTTACACAGATAAGGGTAACATATCAGAGATGTGCATGCCTAAATAGCCACCTTCATCTTCACCTGTCCTCAGACTCAAAAGTGGTTCACTGGGACAGTTCCTTGACTCAAAGGTGGTTCATTGGGACAGTCCCTTGACTCAAAGGTGGTTCATTGTGATAGTCCCTTGACTCAAAGGTTGTTCATTGGGACAGTCCCTTGACTCAAAGGTGGTTCATTGGG
>CM060305.1:145222013-145239513 GCA_030674185.1 Monoplex corrugatus
CCCCAAGGTCAAGTTAACAGGGATAAACAAACAAAACAAAACAAAACAAAAAAGCAAACAAAAAACAAGTGCCGAAAGTCACCATTTTGGAAAAGGAAATATGCTAACATCGCTTTCTGAAGAACTGCTGATCCACATTTTTTCCATGCTTGTGGACATTCTACTATTGTCCTCGATGCACGTTAAGTCTGACCTCTACCGAAGATTCTTCAAATTCACGGTGAGCTTGAGAAGTGAAATATTTGGATTTTATGTAATAATACTTTTGTAAGAAGGGACAGCGTTTGAACAGTTGATTATCTTGTTTTTACTTTCTGTTCCCGTAACCCTGAGAAGTACAAAATAAGGATATTCCGTAATAGCCTTTGTGTAAAAAGGAAAATTGTTTCAATAGCTGACCGTCTTGCTTTAGTTTTCCTTTGTATAAACACTCTTGCCGAAAGCCGTTCGTTCTTAGCTGGGTTGCATGAGGGAAGAGTGCAAGTGGGATAGAAGGAGAGAGTAGTGGTGAATGATGTAACCAATGTACTGTCCACCCAAATGGATGGACTACATAACTCTATGAAGGCTTCAGTACACTCAGGTGATTCCGTTGGCGCTACACTGCACCCGCTGGAAATGGCCTGGAAAAATCAAAACAAAACCCTAGCAGACATTACACTTTTCATGATACGCCACATTCGTGGTGGCATTCTTGAGATTGTATGTGTGTACTTTATGACGTTGCCCCTCCCACCCTCTCTGTCCTCAGCCACCCTGCAAGTCCGTCCAATACTTTCTCCCTGGGTCTACCTGGTGCTCTCTTTCCCTCCAGCTTTCCTGTTGTGACCAGGTGCTCTATTCGACAGAAATCCACCAGTTTGCATGCTTGTATACCCACAGCATTCACATCTACGTTAACGGGCTGTCTTATCACTAAATGACAACTAAAGAGTATCCAACAATTTTCATGCGTTGTGCTTCCTCACTGATAAAGTCTTGGTGCAGGAATTCTGATGCAGAGATCTCGTGTGCAGCCCAAGCTTACAAAATATAGAAGGCCTATTGTCTCATTGCATCAGTGTAATGTTTTGATATACAAACTTTCGTCTCCCCAGTAAATCCAAGACTTCCCTTGCTGCAGGACCACGTGCAGGGTCAAAGTGTGTACCAGATTAATGGACGAGTTGGATGGATCCATGGTTTATACTACCTGAACCAAAAACGTCTTCATAAAATTAAGCCTCATAACCTGCGTTTCCCTAGTGCCAAAAATGCACTTAATACATGTACCCAATTATCAATCCTAAGAGAAAGTACGTAAGACTTTATCGAACGCATACAGGTGAATAAACCAGAAAGGCAGAAAATAATAGGAAGAAATGACAAAAAGCAAAGGAACAAGGCAGAAACAAAGAAGGACAGTAAAGAGGAAATTTCTAGCATAGAATTTCAAGAAGGGGCGGAGGGGTGAGGGGGGGGGGGGCTTTCATTTCCTGCGGGCGGCCAGGGAGCTTGATGGTCTAGAGGAGTTGTCAATGGTTTTTCTCCCATAGCCCTGACATGGCTCTTATAGTCGGCTGGGCTATAAGCAATATGAACTGAACTGAATCTGCCCTGATGCGACAAAACGCATGGAAGGGACTTCTAGTTGCTGAGGGAGATTCGTTGAGGCGCAGAACCCAGCTCTGTTCCACCCCGAAGGGACCTCAGTTGGCGAGCGCCATTATCGTCTGATAATATAGATGACCGTGTGATGCTGCATGGTACCACGGTTTGTCAGAGGGCGCCTACAGCCCCGATACCTGACTTCAGTTAAATTTTCTATGCGGGTTACCCCGCCCTTAGCTCGTGGCCAAAAAAAACCTACTCTGTGAGTTGGAAACTAGGGCTTTACGCGGCTCATGTCTGCCTTATGGTTCTGTCATATTACATGTAGGATATTTTCTAATTGTGTCCTCACCATGTACCATCCCGCCATGTTCTGAAAGAAATCATCACCGGTTGGTCCGGGAGAGAAAATTAGCTTCTTGTGCGGCTGACCTCTACATCTGGAGGTTCTCAACTGTCTGCCACCCACAGGATGGGATACGGTCGCCCCCACTATCAAGCTGCATGTAACCTTTCCCAGATGATCACCAGCGAGATGGAAGGCCTAGAGTGGAGAGATGCTGCGGGACGTCAAGGTCGCTCTCATGCCTCGATCCAGGTTTTCATTGGCCTCTGCCTCTTGAATTAAATTCATGTATATTCTATACACGCTTGTTGAGCCAGCCATTTATAATTTATTCAGGCTTGTTGAGCCAGCTTGTGAGAATGCATTCCGATCAGGTGACCAAACCACTTCAATGTCTACTGATGGAGATGATGGTGGGCTGGTGTTGCTCTCACCCTTTCTGTGATCCTAGTGTTTGTGGTCATGCAATGTCTGGTGTCGGTGAAAGCCCAACTCAAACACGGGTAGTCAATTTGTGTTCCAGAGGCTTGCTCCAGGTCCGAGTTTGGCAAGAGTATGTCAAGGCGGGGATGAAAATTTGTTTCAATAGGGATGTTAGGATGTCTTCGGGGAACAATTCACTTGAACCTTTTTGGTCTGGCTTTGCTTCTCTCGTGACCCTATCCATATAAATTATATTATAAACGATAGACGAAAAGTGTGCAGCCCCTCCCCCCCCCCCAAAAAAAAATCACAAACTACACCGATTTTTTGGTCACCAACCGACACTATAACGTAACTCTCATACCACAACGCCGGACGCAACACCGCGTGAATAGTAAGACGACTCCGGTAACAATATGCCCCGCGTTTTCCTCTGTCATACACGCACAAAGTACGACCGAGATCACCAGCGCCACTAGCACCTTCCCAGCCAACCCATGCCACCAGAAACCCACCACATCAGAACCAAGTTGCTACCTCCTGACACTACTGTCTGCCCTCACAGACACTCCAACAGACATTCAGTGGATAAATAGCATCTACAATATAAAGCTTAGCAGCCGCTTCACTAACATCACCATCCCTTCCAATCCACATCTCTAGCAAGTCACTGCTTTTCTGCTTTAATGTACCAAATAAAGCCATCGCTAACTTAAGAAACAGAATTAACAGGTTCTAAACCAGCCGCAGTGGAAGAGATCTGAATGTTCAGTGGGAAGGAGAGAAGGAGGGAGAAGGTGGCTGACGTTTGTAGGTAATTAGCTAATCAGACCTGAAAGTGAAAAGGGAAAGCTGAGGATGATTTGTGTGACAGACCTTGATGGAATACCAGACGCGTGGAATATAATCCTCGTCAGAAGAATGTTGTGTTTTTTTTACAGCAAAAACAAACGAGAATTCTCTCCACCCACTTTATTTTCCTTTTATTTAAAAAAAAAGAGAAAAGGGGGAGGGAAGACAGTGGAAACTGAAAAGAAAGAAAAGAATAAATTTATAATGTCAGGAACGAAAGGATAAGAAAATGAGAGAGAGGGAGGGAGGGGAGAAAGAGAAATACTGAGACAGACAGCCGGGCAGACAGACAGCCGGGGTGGGGGGGAAGAGAAATATTGAGACAGACAGCCGGACAGACAGCCGGGGGGGGGGAGAGAAAGAGAGACAGACAGAGAGAGCAGACACAGACAGACAGACAGACAGGGAGGCACAGAGAGAGAAAGAGAGACAGACAGACAGACAGAAACAGAGGGAGAGAGACAGATGCAGAGAATGAGAGAGAGAGAGAAAGAGAGATTGAGGGGAGGACAGAAAGAAACAATGGAGAAAACACATACTGGGGAATTTTCATCCCTTCGTGTTTCCAGTACATTAAGCACAGCGTCATTACTAACTTTACAGTGCCTTAATTCAACGCAATTTCCAAGGTTTCCCAAAGACCTCAGAGACAGCTGCCTCTTTCGTTTTTCCGGCATGATTCAACTGCTTCCATTGACCTGGGATTTTTTTCATCATCATTTAGACTCTCACTTTGACTGAACACGAAATCTGTCTTTCTTAATGTCAGTCTGGTGGGAGTATTATTATATATACAGACCGAGTCTGTGAGTGTTGAATTCATTTTGTGATCGTGATAAGTAAGCGCATTTCATCTCTGCACTGTTTTCTCAAGTAACTCGAGATGGATTTGGTAGAGAAGTAGTTTTACCTTTCAATTCTGTCTTAATATAAAGCTGCTTAATAGATACGTCTTTCCATAAAGCTGCTTAATACAAACAGCGATGATAGATGATAGCAACAGTTCGAATCGAAGCAAATTTGAATGTTTGTAGGTGGAGCTATTTCTGTAACCTCAAGCGTCTTATGTGTGTGTTTGTATTTTGCCTGGGTCGGATGACTGGTGTCTGAGGCGTCGTGCGGAGTCTAAAAGAGGATGGAAATATAACATGACCATATTCAGCATTGAGTTCTATTTTCGTCTTTCCTTTGCAATCATTTTCTTCCTCCTCCTGTTTCCTCCCTCCGTCTCGTTCGTTCCCCACCCCCACCCCCACCCCTTACCATGATAATTTTGTGTAGGATTCTCCATCAAAACCCACTGCCACTGGAATCACAACTTACAAGTTCTTAACCGAGCGTGATAGAGAATAGACCACTGGGCAGAAAGTAACAAGATTTGAAATATTGAAGCAGGGAAGAGATATGAGTCTTCATAGGTATGGTATAGGTTGAAGGGATAAGGATAGGGGAAGGGTAGCCGGTGGAAAAAACAAAAACTAGAGCTAACAACGAATCAGACCTGAAAGTTGACGTCGAAAGCTGAGGATAATCGGTGTGACAAACCATGATGGTACTCTGACAGAATGGAACATAAAAACCTGACTGTCACGCCAACTGTTTGACATCTAAGAGAAACGAGAGGATTTTTTTCACTCTCACTAATTTTCGTTTCCAGTCCCCTGAAAGACAAAGTGAAATTTTCTCTTGGTTATTCTTCTGTGTAAAAGAAGTGGACGTACACATATTACGGACATAAGCAAGGGATATGCTCCTGGCGTTGCCCATTCTGCCCAACTACTCGCCGGAGCTGGGTACAAAAAATATACAGACCTGAACACAAACATGTGGACATAACTAAGTACTCTAAATACCAAAAACAGTGTCTGCACGTTAACTGTCCACCACAAGCAGTAACTGATAATTATTGTGCAAACAAGCATACAGTCTAGCAGTCTCAGTGGTCTCAGAAGGCGTTGGCTGTACGCTACATGAAACGAATACGGGTAAACGGTAAATCAACAGCTGAAGCAGCATACATGTGTTTATCTGCGTCTGAAGCAGGATAATGTTACAAACAACTTGACCCTTGGTTTATGTGGATTGTGTGTGTGTGTGTGTGTGAGTGTGTGTGTGATGTGTGTGTGTGTGTGTGTGTGTGTGTGTGTGTGTGTGGCGCGCGCGTGTATATGTGTGTGTGTGTTCGTGTTTTGTGTGTGTGTGTGTGTGTGTGTGTGTGTGTGTGTGTGTGTGTATGTATATGTATATGTACGTGTGTGTCTGTCTGTCTGTCTCTGTATGTGTGTGTATGTGTATGTGTGAATGTGTATGTGTATATGTACGTGTGTGTATGTGTGTGTGTTTGTGTGTGTGTGCATGTGTGTGTGTGTGTATGTATAGGTAAGTATGTGTGTGTGTGTGTGTGTGTGTGTGTGTGCGTGTGTGTGTGTGTATGTGTGTGTACGCGTGTGTTTGTAAGTGCATGTATGTGTACATATATGTGTATGTACGTGTATGCATGCCTGTCTGTCTGTATACGTTCGCACATGTTTGTGCATGTCCTTTCGTTGTTTATATTGTTCTGGCTTTGTGGCGGGGGGGGGGGGGGGGAGGTTGTTTGTCTCTCAGTGTGGTATTTTCAGTTGGCTGACTTTGCACTTGGTAAGCAGCTTTTAACCGAGTTCTTATGCGTCTGTTGCCTTCGTATTGTGATGCGTTTGGACAGTGCGCAAAGCGTGGACGACAAATACAGGTGCCACACAACGTTCTGAGGCAGCTATTAGTAAAACACGGTAGTGGACCCTGTAATGCCCAATGTTCTCTTCTTTGTTGATCGCCGTGTGCAAGATCTATCACTTGTCTTACTACAATACCACTTGCTGTCTGTGTTATTTATCTGTTGTCTTACTACAATAAAATTTGCTGTCTGTGTTATTTATCTGTTGTCTTACTACAATGAAATTTTCTGTCTGTGTTATTTATCTTGTCTTACTACAAGAAAACTTGCTGTCTGTGTTATTCATCTGTTATCTTACTACAATAAAATGCTGTGTTATTCATCTGTTGTCTTATTACAATAAAACTTGCTGTCTGTGTTATTTATCTGTTGTCTTACTACAATAAAACTTGCTGTCTGTATTCTTTATCTGTTGTCTTACTACAATAAAACTTCTTGTCTGTGTTATCTGTTGTCTTGCTACAATGAAACTTGTTGTCTGTGTTATTTATCTGTTGTCTTACCACAATGAAACTTACTGTCTGTATTATTTATCTGTTGTCTTACTACAGGAAAATTCACTGCCTGTGTCCCTAGTTTTGAAATTAAAATGCTCCCGAGCTACCAATAATGCTTAATAGCATTAATTTCTGCTATAATAACACTCCCTGCTTATTTGTATGCACCTGTTGTTGTTACGTGTGTGTATACATTTTTAATTTGTTATTTTGAGCACTGTTGTAGAGCTCTGCAAAGTCTTCAGTGTCAAAGAAATAGATGGGGCCATCTCCAATTGGTGGTTTTCCTGAGTTTAATGGGCACTGAAAACAAAGTAGACACTCATTTTCCCTCTAATTATCTATGTATCTATCCATATAGATAGTCTGAATGATCTATATCTGTCTATGTATGTACGTATGTATGTATGTATGTATGTATGTATGTATGTATGTATGTATGTATGTATGTATCTATCTATCTATCTATCTATCTATCTATCTATCGTATCTTGAGAGGCAAACACAAAGAACATTAATGATAAAGATTAGGAAAAGACAAGCAACATTTACAGGGTAGGACATTTTGTGAGGCAAGAGAAACCAAGTCACAACAGGAAATCTAGAGGGAAAGAGAGCACCAGGTAGACCCAGGGGAAAATATTGGACGGACTTGCGAAGTGGATGAAGACAGAGAGGATGGGAGACGTACTTGCTGCGACAAAAGAGATTCGTGAGGAGGGCCATGATCGCCAACGCCATGCGTCAGGGCACATGATGATGATGAATCGTACAGCTGCAACGGAAACATATACTACACGTCATTATTGAAGGGCCAGGAACGTTTTTGAGTCAATTTTTGAAAGGAGAAATAACCTATTTTCTCTTACTCTTTTCTCCAATTCGTTGCCGTAACTGAATGGATAAGAGCTCAGACAACATTGCAGTTTCCTTTTGGCACGTGTTTGGGGATTTGCCGATTTGCAATGGGCGGCCCAAGGAAGACAATTTCCACACGAAATTGTCGAATCTTCAGCAGGGTCTCTCTGACGACGCAGGCAAGGTAGCGACAAAATTCGCTTTGCACGTGCAAGGCAAGCCCTTTTTGAACACTACTCCAGCCAAAGTTGCCCGCAGACGAGGATAAAAAGGACCCGTTCTTGGTTCGTTTTAACCATGCTTGCAAGACGACGGATGACGGATGAGCAGCGGGGGAGAGCCCTCGCTCTGCTTGATGAAGGCCTAGCGCAGCGGGAAGTTGCTAGACGACTTGAAGTGTCACATTCCACAATCCAGAGACTGCTGGAGCGCTTCAATGAGACTGGAGCAGTCCAGGAAAGGCGTCACACGGGTCGACCCAGAGTAACGACAAGACAGCAAGACCGCTACCTTGCCCTCTCCGTCCTGAGGGAAAGGGCATCCACTGCGGTGACCTTGAGGGGTCAGCTGAGGGACGCAACAGGTGCTAACATCAGCTGCAGCACGGTGAGAAGACGGCTACATGAGGCAAACTTGAGGTCACGGAGACCGGCCGTCCGACCCGTGCTGTCACCAGTCAACAGAGTGCGCCGCATGACCTGGGCCAGGGAGCACGTGACCTGGACAAGGCAACAGTGGGCCCGGGTCTTGTTTTCGGATGAGTCCAGGTTCACCCTGACCTTTAACGATGGCCGGGCTCGGATGTGGCGACGTCAAGGGGAGAGGTTCGCTGACGCCACTGTCCAAGAGCATAACCGGTACGGCGGCGGGTCGGTGATGGTGTGGGGTGGCATGAGCCGTGGTACCCGGACCCCCCTGCTCCCCATTGACGGCATCCTGAACGGGGTCCAGTACCGGGACGAGGTTCTGGCGGCCGTGGCACTGCCTGCGCTTGTGGACCTTGGTCAAGGCGCCATCTTCCAGGACGACAATGCACCTGCGCATCGAGCACGCCTTGTGACCGACTTCCTGGAGCAGCATGAAGTCGTCCGTATGGCCTGGCCAGCGTGCTCACCTGACCTGAACCCAATTGAACACCTCTGGGATGTGCTCGGGAGGCGCATCAGGGACAACCACCCCCCACCGGGCACCCTGGCCAGGCTGGTCGACATCCTGCAGATCGAGTGGGCGGCCATCCCTCAGGACACACTCCGTACCCTTGTGGGGTCGATGCATCGGCGCTGTGAAGCATGCATCCAGGCTCGGGGCGGACACACGCGATATTGAAAACAGATTGGCCAAATCTGACACTTTCTGTTTTTTGAAAAGGGGGGGATGTTCCTTTAAATGCATGTGCTGTTCACTAATGGGTCATTGTGCTAATTTCTTTTTCCAAAACAGGTGTGGAAATGATGAAATAAAACATAGAATCAATTCTAAACATTGTCAATTATTTCAACTTAAAATTAGAGAGGAAGGAAGAAGTGGCCCTTAAATTATGATTAGGAGTATATTTGGTTGCATGGTCAGCCTGACCTAAAAGGTAATGAACATATATTAAGTCAGATAGGTAAGTCTGATGTTTAGGACGTTGTTGCAGAGGGATTCTTCGCATTTGGACAACTCCATATGCGCTCCACTGGAATCCACAAGCAGATTAAGCCTGTGTAGAGCCCCAAGCGCTGGCAAGACTTGAAACAGGAAGGAGGATGAGACTTATGAAAAACTGACAGCACCAGAATGAGTTGAGCATTAACATGGGCTGAACAGGTCAATTCCATGTTGCGGATTGGGATTGACTTCGAGACAAGTGTCCACGGCCCAATCCAAAGAGCAAGCCACTCTGCGTATACACACATATACACACACTCCCACACACACGCATACACACACGTGCACATGCACATGCACGCACGCACCGCACGCACGCACGCACGCACACACACACATACGCACATGAACGCGCGCACATACACACACGCACATTCACATACATACATACATATATACATACATACATGCATGCATACACACATACATACATACATACATACATACATATGTACATACATACATACATACATACATACATACTACAAAACATACACACACATACATACGTGCGTACGTACATACCTACGTACATACATAATACATACATACAATTCACGCACGCACGCACGCACGCACACACACAAACACATACACACACACACACACATGAGAGAGAGAGAGAGACAGACAGACAGACAGACAGAGACAGAGAGACAGACAGACAGACGGACAGACAGACAGCCAGCCAGCCAGCCAGCCAGACAGACAGACAGACAGAGATTGTGCCGCAAGAAAACAGAAGAGATAAAGCGGCATTCATGATAGCAGCAGTGGGACAGGCGAGACACTCAGCGAGTCGCTACAGGCTGTAAGGTACGAGCTGTTTGACTCAGGGGTTATCGGGTGCCAACGGCTGCCAGGAGGAAAAAGTCATAATGTCATTAATTTCTGTGTTTTTGTTCATTTCTTTTAATCTCCTTTCTTTAAGGAAAAAAAATTGAAATATCATTCAGTTTCGACACGAAGGATCTGTGTGTGTATGTATGTATATGTACGTATGTATGTTCACGTATGTATGCATGTATGTATGTCTATATGTATGTCTGTCTATCTCTCTGTATGTATGTATGTATGTATGTGCGCGTGCGTGTGTATACCTGTGTGATGGTGCACATGCATGTCTGTTAAAAAACCTATTGTTAAAGATGTCTTATTTGTTCATAAAGAGGTTTTCACCGACATTGTTGTGTGAAATGCGTTTGTGTGTGTCTGTGTGTGTTTGTGAGTCTGTGTGTGTCCGAGTACGTGTGTGTGTGTGTGTGTGTGTGTGTGTGTGTGTGTGTGTGTGTGTGTGTGTGTGCGGTGTGTGTGTGTGTGTGTGAGCATGTGTGTGTGTGTGCATGTGTGTGTGTGTGTGAGTGTGTGTGTGTGTGCACGCGCGCGCGCGTGTATCTGTGTGTGTTTGTCAGTGTGTGTGTGTGTGTATGTCTGAGTACGTGTGTATGTGTGTGTGTTTTTAAGCGTGTGCTTATGTCTGAGTGTGTTTGTCTATATACGTTTGTCAGTGTTTATGAGTGAGTATGTATATGGTTTTGAATGTGTGTATGCGGGCGTGCATGTGTGGCCGGGGTTTTCTCATTTCTTGTATCATAGTTCTACCTGACATACATTTTACAGTTAATCCTCCCGATTTCCATGTACCTCTTAAAAGGGGGAGCGCAAGCCACATGTATGTATGTGACTGGCCAAGTGTAGTGATGCCTGATGAAAGCAGTACCGATGTCTGCCTCATCTCCTCCTCTGCAAATTGCATTCAAATATTTTTCACCGATGTTATCAGTTCCACACGAGTTGCAGGTAATTTGTTCGTGATGTGTTGGAAAATATGTTTCCCCCACACTTGAAGTAAACTGCGCAGTAATGTTCTCATGTTTGCTTGATTTACGGGCATTGACCTGGTTACCGCCCCTCCTCCGTGTTGCAGGAGCCAGTAAAGATAATGAATGAATGAAACTGAATGATGAAATAAACTAACTAATGAATGAATGAAAAATGAATGATGAAATAAACTAACTAAATGAATGAATGAAAAAATGAATGATGAAACTAACTAACTAACTAACTAACTAACTAACTACAACTAACCAATAACTAACTAAACGAATAGTTATCTGTTACTATACTCACTGTATTATATGACACTTAAAGGGATCTAACTGAGAAATATAAACTTCTTTGATGTGCGCTGTTGGTTATTAAGCTATATAATTTATTTTTACAGTACGTGCACATTTCGCGTTCTGTGGTACGTCAGTTTTCTACCTTACAGTCCAGAAGATACTGGGAAATATTTTAGGCAATGTATAATAATAATAACAAGAAGAAGAAGAAGAATTGATAGTAATAAAAGAAAATGATAAATGATGATAGGAAGGAGAAGAAGAAGAGTTCGTGACCATTAAATTTACTGAATCTACTGAATTGTTCAGCATTGTTGAAATCTACTCCAAGTATCAGTATTTAGTTTATCAATTTTTGTTTGAAATATCAATCATTGTAAATGCTTACGTTAAAAAAATCACTGGAGATAGCCTCATTCAAAAAAAAAACAACAACAAAAAACCCCACAATATCTTGCATTACAGCATGAATTGGAAGAAAGTACACAAAATCGATATCCAAATATATACCGCAAAATGGAAGCAATAGTCACCATCACTTTATCATGAAGTTAAATCTGGTTTCAGTGCTGTAACTTAATACATGACTACATAGGAACCAGTGATTCAGAGTACACAGATTTTTCTTTCATTCCCTATGATGAGGTTGAGAGTATGTTTTGATCTTACATGTATTGTTATTGTTACTGTTGTTTAAAGCCCAGCCGACGGCGTGGAGCAATATCAGAGATACAACCATCTCCAAATATACATGTACACCATACCTCACTGGAGGGGAAACAAGAAACGTGGAAAAGAAAACAGAGTACAGATATCAACGCAGGTGTGCACATAACCTAAGGATGTGCCCCTGGTGTCGACCACTCTGTCCAATGTATCACCAGAGGATTTATAAAAACAGACAAACAACGTGCCATCCGAGAAATATCGAACACTTAAAAACAGTTTTCAATTTGCTCTCTCTCTCTCTGTCTGTCTGTCTGTCTGTCTCTCTCTCTCTGTCTCTCTCTCTCTCTCTCTCTCTCTATCTATCTATCTATCTATCTCGCTCTCTCTCTATCTCTCTGTCTCTGTTTGTCTGTCTGTCTGTCTGTCCGTCTGTCTGTCTGTCTCTCTCTCTCTCTCTCTCATTCTTCTTCTCCTTATTTTTTCTCTAATATTTGTCATTGGCTACTAGAATGACAAAACTAAAAGAAATGGGAAGAAAGAAAGCAAACAGCCCCACAAAGTTATATCACCGTAATAGTAGAGTGGTATACTTGTCAGCAGCCCCCCATGCACGAACGTGGCTGACCGGCGAGTATTTAGCAGCAGATGCTGTGTGCACCCACGGCAGCTAGTAAGTCTATATCGTCCCCCCTGCACGCTGCTCTCTGCCAAGACATCAATTAACCATCTCACCCTCCATTGCTCCTTTGGCAGACTTTCAAAGAGGTAATCAAAACGGTCACTTGCTCGGAAGCCCAACATGTTTATCAGCGTATGTGCTCTTGCGTGTTCTCTTTTTTGTACAGTATCAACGCGGACACACACAGAGTTATGGAAAAAAGGGAATGCGAGTACGAATACAAAATTTCGATTTAAAGGTAAGGCCAATGCCCCATCTCACAGAAGAGGTGTAAAGCAATTATATGCTACATGGTAGTTATTACGCGCTGAAAGCACATTAGGGGACACACGCACAGAGAAGGAGAGAGAGAAAGACAGACAGACAGAGACAGGGAGATAGTGAGACAAAAACAGAGACAGAAAGAAACTCTTGCGCGTGAAAGAGACAGGGGAGAAAACCGGCAAAAAACACGAAGCGAAGGCTACAAACAAATAAAAATAAAACGATACTTTATTTTCCAAAGATATAGATATTGGCACGTGGGCCAAGTAATAAAGGCTGTCTGCCGTTGTTAATCCACGAGAGAGAAGAGAGGAGGAGAGGAGAGAGAGAGAGAGGGGAGAGAGACACAGAGAGACAAAGCAGAAAAGGCAGACAGACAGAGACAGAGAGCAGACACAGGCAGACAAACAGTGAGAGACAGAGAAAAGAGAGACAGACAGAGAGACAGAGAAACAGACAGAGAGACAGAGACAAACAGACAATGACACATGTTTATTGTGAAGCACTGACCCATACCAAACAAGATTGTAGGAGGGGTTACATGTTAATATGTGTGTGGGGGTGTGTGTGTGTGTGTGTGTGTGTGTGGTGTGTGTGTGTGTGTGTGGAGAGACAGACAGACAGACGGATGACAGACAGACAGAGACAGGCAGAGACAGAGACAAAGAGACACAGAGAGACAGACAAAGAGAGAAAGACAGTGATAGAGACAGAGAGAGACAGAGAAGGAACTAGAATCGATTAAAACACACACACCACACACACACACACACACACACACA
This sequence comes from Monoplex corrugatus, assembly GCA_030674185.1. NCBI lineage: Eukaryota > Metazoa > Mollusca > Gastropoda > Littorinimorpha > Ranellidae > Monoplex > Monoplex corrugatus. Next base: position 145,235,463 of record CM060305.1, read on the forward strand.
CACACACACACACACACACAACATATATATATATAATAGAATATATATATATATATATAGTGAAGAGACACAGAGAGACAGAGAAGGAACTAGAATCGATTAAAACACAACACACACACACACACACACACACACACACACACACACACACACACACACACACACACACACACACACACACATACCAACCAAACAGACTTGAAGAACTGTTTCATTTTGTACCATTACGTAAAGAAAGAACTACAACTACTTGTGTCACTTATGGCGGAATAATTCTGTGACAAAACTGGGTCTCTCGTACCTTCCTGGCCTGCTGTTAGCTTTCTAGGGCAAAATGATGTACCTGTCACTTTCCATTATTTTCTCCCTAATTCTGTCACTCCCGCCTCCTTGTGAGAAATATTTGTTTTAGGGAGAGTTGATTTTTTCCCTTTTTTCTTTATCTTTGTTTTTTAAGCAGCCTGCCAGCAGGACACACACACACAGAATGACAGAGAGAGAGAGAGACAGACAGAGATATAGAGAGAAAGACAGACAGAAATAGAAAAAACAGACAGATAGACAGACAGACAAACAGACAGAAATAGAGAGGGAAACAACACAGAGAGAGAGAAAGACAGACAGACAGACAGACAGAGAGATAGAGAGAGACAGACAAATTGACAGAAAGAGAAAAAACGGAGACAGACAGACAGACAGAAACAGAGAGAGAAACAACAGAGAGAGAGAGAGAGAAGAGAGAGATGCGTTCGCACATGTACGCCACAAACACATTCGCATACACACAAACACGTAAGATGGACTTTGAATCACAGCGATAATGACTTGTCCCCTTGTTCTATTTCAATTGTATTTTTGTTTTCACAAGAGGAACATATCCTACTGATGACAAACACTTTCAAGTCAGCTTTCTGATCGCATAACAAAAACTGTCCCACATGTGGCTCAATAATCACCCAACTGGGTCACTGGGTCACTCATTTTAGTATGACCTGATTCTGTCTTTCAATTATTATTATTACTTTTTTTTTTTTGGCTGGGCAATGTACTGAAGGTACTCTTCCCTTATATTCCAATTCCCCCAACAACCCACTTTTCTTGAAAGAACCGTTTCCTGTGGCATGTGTGTGTGTTGTGTGGGGGGGGGGGGGGGGTATGGGTGTGGGTGTGGGTGTGTATGTGTGCATGTCTCTCTCTCTCTCTCTCTCTCTCTCTCTCTCTCTCTCTCTCTCTCTCTCTCTCTCTCCATCCTAAATAAATGTACAATACAGTGTGCATTATTTCAACTGATTTAAAATTTGATATTTGCCTGTTGTTTTTTTAAGTATTTATTTTTCCGTAATGACATACACACGCATTCAAGAATGTGTGTGTATGGTATTATCGAACACACCAGACACATACTGTCTGCTAAACAAAGGAAATAAAATATCGTGTACACGTATTTTATCAGGAAAAGGAATATCGTAACCATGGCTTAGCCATCTTGTCATTCTCTTCTTTTTGAAAAGAATTTTGACTCTTGATGTTAGGAAATCAAACTCAAAATCAGCTACTTTGCACGCTTTTAAGAATATTTACGTATCTGTGTTTGCTGCTTACAGAAAAGTACCAATACTGTTGTACGTTAAGCAATTCAGATAAGGTATTTGAGCATCTTAGGGTAATCTTAGAGTTAATGTGTCCCCAATTTTCAGCCTATTTTCGATACGATCTTGTGAAAATGTCTTCCTTCGTATCCACCATTAAGACCTATATTATGTTCTCCATGTGAAACGATAAGCTTTGTCACTTGTATTCACCTGTTTCCAGAAACTTATTCTGTTTTTTTTCTCTTGTTGGTTTCATCAGATTCCTGCTGAGATCTGCTAGAACAACCATGATGCATATACCCAGCTTTTTTAACGTCTCTTTGCTCTGGTTTCTCTAGAGTAAAATTCATTATGAACAAAGGAGTAGGTCTAAAAAATTTGGTCTCAATGAAGATGAACTGCTCAAAACGTAGTCAAATTCACTGTGAGAAATACAGGTCCTTAAATTTCAAGTCTGTCGGTCTTTGATTTAAGCAACTTTTGACCTATAATCAGTTCACAGTCCATTTTTAGATTCACAAGAACTAGGAAATCGTTATAATATTGAAGTGGTCTGTGTGTGTGTGTGTGTGTGTGTGTGTGTGTGTGTGTGTGTGTGTGTGTGTGTGTGTGTGTGTGAGTGTGTCCATGCGTGCGTGTGTGTACTTGTGCACATGTGCGTTTGCGTATTAAATCCAAAGGTTACCAGGTAAGTCTCCAGATTTTACGCACGTGTATGTAGGCCTAATTGTCTCTGTTTCAGCAACGTCGCTTCTGGAGGGACAGAATAAAAACAGTACTCGTCAACGACGCTTTTCAAGGAATTAAATGCGCACCAATTTCACCCTTGTTTAAATTCTACACCCATTGTTAGATAGGCCAACCGCTAGCCGTCTGGGAATGTGAACTATGCTGAGGCGTGGGCCTTCAAATAGATGTCTCTCTCTTCCTCTGACGGGACAGCGTTCGTGAATCAGCAAAAAGGACAGTCGGCTACACTGCAAATAATACGCAAAGGCTGTGCAGGTGTAGACGTATGTCTTACTGCTTGTATGGAGGGCATCGCTTTTCCAGCAAAGTCTGTTTATTGTACCGTGGTTACTGTTATGTTCGAGGGAGATGGAAGGGGAGGGGGAGGGGAGGAAGCATCAAGCTATACTGATAGTCTTAGCACAAAAGACTAAGTATTTATATGGTCTTTTATTTTATCTTATTTCATTTTATTTTATTTTATTTTATTTTATTTTATTTTATTTTATTTTATTTTGTCTTATTTTATTTTATCTTGTTTTATTTTATTTATGCAACTTTCAACAGTAAGTTCACCGCGATCTGCAAATTGCAGCATGTTAACTCATAGTGCGTGGTATTTGTGTGACAAAAAGATTTGTCCACAATAAAGTGGGATGTCCTCAGTGAACAGTTCATGAAATATTTAGATGTTCGTGACATATTCCATAAATCTGGTGCAGATCATGTTATATATCATAGGAAAACCTGAAGATAACAAGATCTTATGTATGACACAATTTTACACATGCATTTATGAATGTAATAGGATCCTGCTGAAAGTTTTGTTTCTTTTCATTTGTGATGAAATATATGAATATTGCGGGGTTTGTCAATTTATTACAAATATTGAATAAACAAATATTTTGTTATAGTTCAAAAATAGATCTTGTTATAAACAGGTCAGACTTGTGTCCCATAAAATAAAGAAACAAGAAAAAGAAAGTAAAGAAAAGAAAGAAAGAAAAGAGAAGAAAGACAGACAGAAAGAAAAGGAAAGAAAAGGGGAAAAAAAGAAAGAACGGAAAGAAGAAAGAAAAAGGAAAAGGAACAACAACAAAAAACAAAAAACAAGCTCAGAGCTTTCTCTACAAGTATTCATCTTTTGGGTCACTATAACTCACAACATGTCAGGCCCTATCCAGTGTGTGCTTTGCCAGTTTGAATCCCGAATGTAACTTCACAGCATCATCACTAACATCCTAATTCTCCATCACCACAGCATTGTCAGCAATGGTCCCAGACTCTGTGGCCTCTCGTGCTCAATCGATCAATGAAGGGAGATGGAAGAAAGACAGACCGAGAGAAAGAGCGGAAAAACACAAAATGTGTAACAATAAGAAAAGCCCCCACGCTCCACCCACCCCCACCCCACCCTTTAATATATATCAGAATAAGGTCCACAACTGACGAAGTAACATACACATGTAAAGTGTAGAATTTTTCACATCTTGCGCATCAAAAGATGGCAAATGCGGGAAAATATGGAATGAAAGTCTCATTAAGAGTGTAACGAGTCTGATGTCCTTACTGAACCATGCACTGCACACTGTGTCTCTGTCTTGATCATATCAGTTTGTTTTGCATTTACGAATTCCTTGAATCGTTCTGATTCTGAACTGAATAGAGGTTTTGTTTAAACATTTTGCTCTTGAGTAAGGGAACACATTACTACGAGATAATTAACAGCT
>CM060305.1:145242013-145252013 GCA_030674185.1 Monoplex corrugatus
AAATAACTTAGACTTTATTTTAGGATCATTGTACTCAGGGAGGTTATCTTTGTGCTCACCTGTTTTTCTTTTTTCGTCCGATTTTGTACGCCACCTTAACGGCCACAGAAGCTGGCACAGTTTTTACAATGCGATGATGATGATGATGATTATGTCGATGAGGATGATAATCATGATGCTAAGGAATTCCATCTAGGATTGAGACTGCATGACAGGGCTGTACTCTACGCTTACTATCATAAGATATCCTGGCGTCAACCAGACCCGAGAGATACAGACACCTGCGGTGGTGGTCAGAAGATTTGAGCAACACCCTCAATGACGCATCCGTGAAGTGGATGAGACTCGACTGTGTGGTCCCAGTCTTCCCAATGAACCCATAGCACCTCCAATTCTGGGTAGGAGCCGGTTAGATCCGAAAAATCCCACAACGGTTTTTGAAGGGATTGATGGGGATTCGAACCCACAACCTTACAGTCGGTAGTCCGTTGCGCTAACCACTACACCACGGCGGCTGGTTAAATAACTTATAACTTGGTAAGCCATTCTTTTTCAGAATTTGAATCAATATTACTACGTGATGTTGCAGATCTTGCGCAAACAACTTTGGTAGAACCGTTTAAGCTGTTGATGTGTCGTCAGTAAATCGTCGAGGTCTCAAAACAACGCAGCAAGGCGCTAAGAACTATTGCTCTGCATACAGCCATCTCTGTGGCTAGTCAGATGTCACCAAAGAGGACATGTGACGATACCTCAAACCGAATCGGCCAGTGATTGGTTGATATTTGGGGTTATGCGGCAGACATGCATGTGTATCAGCCATGACCTGAAGGAACAGAGTTTGCATTATCGAAAGCGACACGTTGAACTCTTCTTTACCATCACTCTGGGAAAAACTGCTGAGGAAATAGTACGAAAAATGCGGGATAGATCTAGTCATCGGAACACCTGGACGCAATCACGCGGGAAATATGCGCTACCCAGACTTACCAGAGTTAAGACAGAATACATTCAAGACATAATGACATGCACGTGGTGGATATTACTTTTAGGTTTTCGATCTTGTGACCCTGATCTCTCAGGTCATGGTTTATACATATGCATAAGCAAAATGTCTGCTGCAGCAACCAAAATATCAACCAATCACTGGCCGGTTCGGTTTGAGATGTAGTCGCATGTCACCAGATGTTCTTGGAGCATGTTTGGGCTGTCCATCGCAGGAGAACGTGTAGCCTTCGCCAACTTCCTCAAGCTGGGACTTCCTTTAAGTCTGGTCTCCTTCAGTGTCGATCTTACAGAGATCCATCATCCTGGAGATCAAGGCTGTGTGCCATTCTGCTTTTATCATCTTTGTTCATTACGGTGTGGATGCTCCATGCTCAAATGGTCAGAGATGGATTTTTGTTTTGTCTTGTTTTGTTTTGTTTTGTTTTGTTTTTCAATCGAAGACTTGGTTGACAGGCAGACAGCTATGTGCCAAGTAAGCCAGGCTTTGTTCAGTATTTCTTAAATTTACATCCCTTTCTTCCGAGCAGCAGTAGAGTCCGTTTTTACATATGGCTCAATCTCTTGGACCCTAACAACGACATTGGAGAGGAAGATTGATGGAGCATACACACGAATGCTGCGTGCAGCCCTGAACAAATCCTGGAGAGAACATCCAACTAACAAAGAGTTATATGGTAAGATCCCACCAATCAGTAAATCAATACGTCAGCAAAGACTGCACTTCGCGGGCACTGCTGGCGTAGCAAAGAAGAACTGGTGGGGGATGTTCTACTATGGAGACCCAGCCATAGCAAACAAAGACCAGGACGTCCAAAGAAGACCTCCATCGACCAACTGATGGATGATACGGGCTGTCAGTATGATGAACTACCTACTGCAATGTCTGACAGAGAAGGATGGAAGAAACGTGTCATGGATAGCCGAGCAAGCTCGACATGATGATAATGATGACTTCCCCTCCCCATTCGGGGAGAGCAATGTTGTCTTTGGAAGGGACTGCTCTGCCTTTGAGGGAGGATACGAATACAGCATCTTCCTCAGGTCCACGGTAGACGATCAGCACCCACAGCGGCCTGCGTGCCAAGTCACAGCTAGAGACTTCTGATAGAATCCTGTGCCAGTCCCTGTCACTACTTCTCCACTGCTGCAGGGCTTTGTGGTAGCCAGTCATTGAATGCCTCGTTGTTTTGGTTTGCCTGCATGTCTGACCAGCGCAGGAAATTTCAGTGTTGAGAGGGCGAAGTTGATTCTTAAAATGGCAAGGTAGGAAGGTGGGAGAAACTAATGTGAAGATTCTCATTGTCGGTCTGATAAAAGGCAAACGTACTATATTTCTATTTATCACTTCAGTACAGAACAGTTCCATCCACAACGATGAAGTAAAACAAATGAAATAAACTAATAAATAGATACCTGAATGATACTTGCAAACGTTTTTATCTATGTATACGTACACATACACACATTCTGTTTGTCTGTCTGTCTATCTGTCTGTCTGTCTGTCTGTCTGTCTGTCTGTCTGTCTGTCTGTCTGTCTGTCTGTCTGTCTGTCTGTCTGTCTCTCTCTCTCTCTCTCCCTCTCTCCAATCCTGAAAGAGTTGGTAAGTAAACATAAGAAAAATGAATACATAAATCAAGAGAAGAAGAAGAAGCAAGAAAGGGATTCTAACAGAAATGAGAAAAAAGAGAGAAGAGAGAAACATGCGTGGTAATCACGAGATCCAACATGAAGGAGCCAGAAGAGGAGTCAAAACTGCTGTGACAAAGCTTCACGTGAGAAAACGAGCGGGGGCAAAGAAGAATGCGTCTGAGAGCAAAAACTGTGGAAACAAGCATTTTGTTCAGGAATCATACACAACATCATGGTGCTTTCTCTGCAAAATAACGAGATCTTTAAGAAAGAGGATGGTCCAGCCACACTATCGATTGTCTCGTTTGTGTTTTTTGAAGACCATCTCATTTCTGATTCACATCCAACTTCGATCAAAATTTAGTTCTGATCTGTCTGTACTCGGACAACAAAACATTTTGCTGAAACATTTTCACAATCTGAATGACTTAAATACGCCCCGGTAATCCGCCCCTGTCCACTCCCATCCCTCATCAAATCGATATTATTCAAAATAGTGCATATGAGCCGTGTCAATATAAATCCGCACCAAACATTCTGTTCGAAGGATCGATAATTAACTTCTCTTAAATATCGGATTCAACTTGCCTGGTATTAATGGATAAACGAGTCGGTTAAAATCTTGACAAAATGACTGTTACATTTGAAACATTCGCCAAAGGATCTTTGTGTTTCCCGTTGCCGGAAAATGCCCAACAAAGTTTAGGGTTTGTTTAAAGGGGATTCATCGTATTCAGAAAATTCCATATTCGATCCACCGACATATGTCAGCAATAATCTGGCAGTGTCCCTGAGCATACACAAAACTCTATATCAGATCTAGAATCCCTGGCTTTTTTACAAGAGTTAGCCAGCTCCTCTCATCAGAACACCACAGTACCTTCCTTTACAGAATGTGAAGACCAAAGGTGGAACTCTGCTAGGTTAGCAAACAGAATCATTGAATAAAGCAGGTGTTCGCTCAACGCTGAAGGCTATAGATAATTAGTCTATCGTTGCAATTAACGATCCTGAAAGCATTAATCTATCGTTGCAATTAACGATTTTGAAAACATCATTGCTGCAATTTACGATTCTGAAAACTTTAGTCTATTGTTGCAATTAACGATTATGAAAACATTGGTCTATTGTTGCAATTAACGATTCTAAAAACATCGGTCGATTGTTGCAATTAACGATTATGAAAACATTGGTCTATTGTTACAATTAACGATTTTGAAAAACATTAGTCTATTGTTGCAATTAACAAGTCTAAAAACATTATTGTTGCAATTAACGATTCTGAAAACTTTAGTCTATTGTTGTGATTAACGATTTCGAAAACATTAGTCTATTGTTGCAATTAACGATTCTCTCAATATTAGTCTATTGTTGCAATTAACGATTGTGAAAAAAATTAGTCTGTTGTTCCAATTAACGATTTTGAAAACAATCTATTGTTGCAAATAACGATTCTGAAACATTAGTCTATTGTTGCAATTAACGATCTGAAAACAGTCTATTGTTGCAATTAACGATTCTGAAAGCACTAGTCTATTGTTGCAATCAACGATTTTAAAAACATTGATCTACTGTTGCGATTAACGATTTTGAAAACATTAGTCCATTGTTGCAATGAACGATTTTGAAAACATTAGTCTATTGTTGCAATTAACGATTCTGAAAACATTAATCTATTGTTACAATGAACGATTTTGAAAACATTAGTCTATTGTTGCAATTAACGATTTTGAAAACAGTCTATTGCTACAATGAACAATTTTGAAAACATTAGTCTATTGCTACAATGAACAATTTTGAAAACATTAGTCTATTTTGAAGACAGTCCCTGAAACGAGACAGCAAGTAAGGGTAAAGAGGTAAATAATAGGTAAAAACGAAACAGGTGTGAACAAAAAATAAAACAAAACCAAAAAAAAAAGCTGACACAGACAGTATGAACAGGTGAGAAAAGCGACTCCAGCTGACAGGTAACAACTTCCATTAGACCGCAGCTCGCCTGCGCGTGCCACACCGTCAAGATTTATCCCTGTCACACATCCCGGCGGGCTGACAGCATCACGCATCTGTCAGTGGTTTCCCCTTTCTCTTCATCCCATTTTCTGCCCCTAGCCCTAGCCCCACCCTCTCCACCTAAACGCACACACCTTTCACCTGCCCCTCCATGTGTACTGTTAAGATATCGGACTTTGCCACGACCGAAGAATTATTGTTGTTGTTACTGTTGTTTAAAGCCCAGCCGACTGCGTGGAGCCATCTCAGGGCTATATCCATGTCAAAACATACAAATCTTCAACAGGAAAAAAATAAAAAGAAAATTAAGCTTACGTATCAATGCATTTGCGCACATAATCTAAGGACATGCCCCTGGCGTTGACAACTCTGTCCAATTTATAGCACAGGGGATTTAAACAAAAACACACATGAATAATAATAATAATAATTACAATATTTATATAGCGCAAAATCTTGATAAAATCAAATCTAAGCGCTGAAGCAGACACACACGCAGGCACGCACGCACGCACACACACGCACGCACACACACAGACACACACACACACACACCCACACACACGCATGGCTATAAATGGGGAGAAAGAATAAAAGCAATAAAAGCAAGAATAAAAGCAATGGAAAATTATAGAGAGCATAGCATACAATTATATATTATAACCATGTGATTCCCTCCGAGCGGAGACAGGCTGCAGAGGGGAGGGTTGAGTGAGGTTAGGATTTTATGCAGAAGAGAAAAGGTGAGTTTTGAGAGCGGACTTGAAGGAGACAAAAGTAGGTTGCTGACGGACAGAGAGGAAGTTTGTTCCAGGAGAGTGGACCAGAAACAGAGAAGGCTCGTGGACCATAGGTATTGAGCTTAGTGCGTGGAAAGCGAAAAGTCAGAGGATCAGAGGCAGAGCGGAGGGTACGTGAGGGAACATAGATCTCAAGTAGGCTTGACAGGTAATCGGGGGCTGCGTTATTGAGGCTTTTGTAGCACATGGTGTCTAGTTTGTACTGTATGCGCTTTGATACAGGGAGCCAGTGAAGTTGTGCCAGGAGAGGAGATATGTGGTCAGCTTTTTTCTTTTTGAGTACAAGGCGTGCAGCATTGTTTTGAATGCGCTGTAGGATGTGAATGGTGGAGGCAGGAAGACCAGACAGGAGTGAATTGCAATAGTCAATGCGAGACATTATGAAGGAGAGAACGAGTTTTGCAGAGATACTTCCTGATCAGCTTTATACGATGGAGATGATAGTAGCAGGATCTGGCAGTTTGAGAAACAAAGTTGTTCATGGAGAGGGTAGAGTCAATGCAGACACCAAGGTTTTTAGCTGAATCAGAAATTGGGACTGATGTGTTACATAATGGGAGAGAAAGAGGAGGCAGCTGAGAAAGTTTCTGACGGGTGCCAATGAGGATAGCTTCTGTTTTGTCGTCATTAAGCTGAAGTCTATTGTGTGTCATCCAGTTCTTAATGTCCGAGTAACACTCAGTGGTGCGAGTCAACAGGCGCTGTATATTATCAGGTGAGTCACTGTCTTGAAGTTGGGTGTCATCAGCATAGAAGTGGTGTTTTATAGAATGGGAGTTGGTGATGGTGGACAGGGGGGAGGTGTAAAGAGTGAAAAGAACAGGGCCAAGGACAGATCCTTGTGGAACACCACAGGTCAGGTATGCAGGTTGAGAGTAAGTGCCATTGATGAGAACGGTTTGTTTTCTGTTTGATAGGTATGAAGTGAACCAAGACAGAGCAATGTCAGAGATGCCAAAAGTATGATGAAGTCTAGAAAGGAGAATACCATGATCAATGGTATCAAAGGCTGCAGACAGATCAAGGAGTGTGAGGAGAGAGACTTTGCCAGTATCAGTTGCAAGGAGGAGATTGTTGAGAATGTGTAGTAGGGCAGTTTCAGTGCTATGGCACTGGCGGTAGGCTGACTGGAAAGGATTGAGGAGATTGTTGGCAGACAGGTGAGAGTTCAGCTGGTTGAGGACGACTTTTTCAAGGAGTTTTGACAAGAAAGAGAGATTAGAGATAGGCCGGTAATTTTTCAGTTCATTTGGATCTAAATTGTGTTTCTTGAGGAGAGGGTGAACAATAGCAGACTTGAAAGAATCTGGGACAGTTCCAGTTTGAAGAGAAGTGTTGATGATGTCAGTGATGAATGGGAGGAGAGTAGGGAGACAGTCGGCGTAGAGAGAACCTGGAAGAGGATCCAGTTCGCAGGTTTTGAACGACATGGATCTGATTGTGTTTAGAATTTCTTCTTGTGAGACTGGGGTAAAAGTAGTAAAAGGTGTGCCAGAGAAGGAAGGGTCAGGTGGGCATGGTTGACAGGGTGTCCTGTCAAGCCTGTCACGAAGAGTTTGTATTTTGGTGGTGAAATAGTTGGAGAATACAGATGGGAGTTCTTCATTTGTATGTTTTGTTGGGAGAGGTAAATCTTTTCGTGTGCCAAGGAGATGATTCATGGTTGTAAAGAGTTCTTTTGAAGAAGAGGCATTCAGGATTTTGGTTTGGAAATAGCTTGTTTTTGCTGATGCAATGAGGGTGGATACTTTTGTTTTAGAGGCTTGGAAAAGTTGCCTGTGTACAGTGAGTTTGGATTTGCGCCAGCGGCGCTCTGCTCTGCGGCGGGCACGTTTTGCACAGGCGATCTCATGAGTGAGCCAGGGGGTAGGGGGGCGGTCAGGTAAAAGACGGGTTGTGGCTGGAGCATGAGTGTCCAGAAGATGGTGGAGAGTAGTATAGAATTCATCGGCAAGGTTATGTGACTTTTCAGAAAGGAGACGGGAGGCATCAGATGAAAATGTGGAGAGGTCGATAGATTTGAGATTGCGTCGAGTCACTGTGCGCATGGTACGGGAAGGAGGAGAAATGTCGAGAGAACAGAGAATTGCAGAGTGGTCAGATGGAAGGGCTGAAGTTAGACGGGTAGAAAGAACTAAGCAGTTGTCAGTAGCGGAATTGTGATGATCACGAGAAATGATCCAGTCAAGAATGTGACCTTTTTGATGGGTTGGTTCAGAAATGTGTTGAGTCATATTGTGATTGGACAAAGAGTTGATGATATGTCTTGTGTCATAACGGTGAGTGTTGTCATAGTGGACATTGATATCACCTAGAATGATGAGATTTCCAGGTAAGAGGCAGTAGTGGTCAAGCAATTGGTCAAAGTCAGAGAGAAACGTGGATGTGGTGAGTTTGTTGGCAGAGCTAGGTGGGGGTCGATAGACACAGGAGAAGGTGATGGGTGAGGGGTGGATTGGAAGGATACTTCAACGTGCTCGAAAGAAGGATGGGAGAAAGGCAGAGACTGCGAGAAAGATAGGCGGGAATGGAGTGAGTCATTGTAGAGGATGGCGATACCGCCACCTCGGGATGAGCGATGGAAAGAAGCAAGCCTGTAACCACTCGGAGTGAGGCTAGCATGTATAGGTTCGTGACCAAGGGGGTTAAGCCATGTCTCTGTGATAAAAGCAATGTCAACATGCTCATCTGCGATAAAGTCAGCAATAACATCGGCTTTGCCATCAGTGCATGTTGACTGAGCATTAAAAAGGCATAGTTTCAGCCTATCACAGTCATATGGTGGCGGCCGAGGTGGCGACGAAGGCGGCACCAACGGGACAGAAGGCGAAAGCGGCACCGGCGGGACAGAAGGCGAAGGCGGCACCATCAGGACAGAAGGCGAAGGCGAAGACGGCAGAGGAGGAGACAAAGCTTGCAGCAGCGAGGTCAAGGGCTGGGGCAGTGGAGGAGAAGAAGAAGCAGGAGACGAAAAGTGGCGTCGGGCAGGAGGCAGATTGTGCCAAAGTCGGTGGAGACGTCCACCACGACAGGATCGCGCAGTGCGGGGCTTAGGACACAGCCCCAGTGTTCGTATTCGCTGGTAGACGCCTCCACCGAGGTAGCATTTGCTGTGTTTAAAAAGTGTCAGTCCAATTTGTTTTATAAAAGACGGGTCCATAATTGCGAGCCAGGCAGGAGAGGAAGACACTTGCAGGTTGGTGTGTGGGTTGGTCAGTTCACAACACTAAAATCCAGAGAACGCAGAACACAAAGGTTTGGAAGCTGTAGCGTTGGGCGAACACAGTAGGCTAAGGTGTAAACACAATTCACAGATAAAATGTCCGACTTGAGCGGCTGAATTAAAATGATGAAAAGTAGGTATAAAAACTTTAAAATCGGATTATCTGGTAAAATATTCAAAATTTAAAAAAAATATTTACATCACCGTGTGTCAGGATTTCAAAGCAACAAACATACAAAATTCAATGCATAAAACCAAATAGAACCACGATAAAATCACTGTAAAACACCACACACACTTTTGCTGCCTGCTGGCGCGACATCTACTCACACACCATCAATATACAAATCTATGCATACCTTAGGACCCCCAAACATAGATTAAATTACCTAAAACTACTTCCGCATATCTCACCTCCACAGAGCCAAAAATTCACTTAATACATGTACCCAATTATCAATCCTTTGAGAAAGTACGGAAACTTTTATAGAACGCATGCAGGTGAATGGACCAGTAAGGCAGAAAATGATAGGAAGAAATGACAGAAAGCAAAGGAACAAGGCAGAAACAAAGCGAGTGACAGAAAAGAGGAAATTTCTAGCATAAAATTTTCAGAAGATGGGGATACCATTTATACTGAAAGAGCCCCCGGCATCCCCACGGGGAACGCCGAAGAATGGGCGAGACCGAAAGCAACAATTTGTGATTTAAAAAAGTGGCATATCGACCAAGCAAGAAGTGTGACATGTGGTGAGTTTTGCAGTGACGACCCTGACATACATAAAAGGGAGAACAACTGTTTGTTGACCGTTCAACTATAGCAGTTGTCGTTCTTTTTGTACACTATTTCTACACACTATTTCTGTTTAGCTTTTCTCTCTGAAGCGAGTGATTGTCTTCTTGCAAGGCATTAAATATCTTCTTGTAAAAGAAAAATCAACCAGGAAAGACAGGCACCTTTGAAATGTCCACCATGGGACAATTTTACGTTTGTTTGTAGCTTTTCTTTATTTTTCTTTTTTTGTTTTTTAATTCCAAACGCCCAAAATAGAGTTTACAGGCATGCATATGTTCTAAGTACAACTGATGTTTGCAACACCATAGGGACCAAGGCCAAAAAGAAACCCATTTGTCAACAGACAATTAGGAAAACAACTGTTTACTCAGCACAAATAAGCGTGAATAATTAGTTTCCGTTCTGCTTGTTGCAATTAGTCTGTGTGAAAATGCTGCCAGGACTAAAACAGTAGACAGGCGTGAAAAAGTAAACTGAACCTACTTTTGGAGACAGGTACAAAAAGGGGGGAAAAGAATATTCGAGTGGCT
>CM060305.1:145257013-145264513 GCA_030674185.1 Monoplex corrugatus
AACAATTGACATTGAGACAATACCAAATGATCATTCAACGCATATTTAGCATTTCGTGCATCTTTTAGTTCAGAGATAACTCAATCTTCGGCGGTCAGCAATGGTTCAGGCCATAGACTGAATTGAAGGTTATGTATAAACGCACATACACACATACACATCTATATACACGCACACATACATAATCACTCATACATATATACATACATAGATATATATACATATGTACCCACACATATACATAATGTAGATACTATCACCTATATATGCACATAAGTACACCAACGTCAATGTGAATACACAGGCACCTATGCACATGTGTCTCTATATGAGCACCCCTTTCATATTCAAATAAACATTTTTTTTTTCTTTACAATTGAAATTAATTATTGTCTGAAATTCTAGTGCTAGTATCTACATAACTATTTACTTTTCTTTCCTTTTAACAATTTTTTTCTCCTATTCATGGCGTGGAAAACGTATCTGGATACGCTGTGGCTTCGGTGGCTATTTGTTGATTGGAGCAGTATGCACATAGGCATGCTGACTAAATCCTTTAAAAATTTCGCCCTGAGATCAGCGTAAGTGGAACATCTAAATAATAAGTGTTCTTCGTTTTCAGATTCTGTCCTGCAAAATGGACACACCTTTTCTTGATCAGATTCACTGTATCTATTTATATTATTGTTTAGTGGTAAAACGTTCAACCTTGTTTGTGAAAGGGCAACTCTGAAACAGTATATATCAATAGAGTCAATGTACTTCTCTTTTTCAAAGATAGTCTTAAATGATCTGTAGCTTTCATACCTATCTCTGTCTCTGAGTGACCCAGACCATTCTTGAATATATAAGTCTACAAGTCTCCGTTTAAATACACGCAAAAAGGCTTTTACATCACCAACACCTTGTTGCAGCCACACGATATTAAATCCCGTTTCACACAAAATTTCCCTTATTTTTGAAGCCCAGCATTCTTTCCCAGCCCTGTCAAGTTCCACTAACATTTGGTAAGCCTTATAAGGTAACCTATTTGGATTCATTTCCAGTAATTTAAACCAATATCTAAGACAGGTAGTTGAGGAGTTGACATAAAGAGGATATCTTCCCAAATCCCCATATACCATCTTGTTAGGTGTCCTGACTGGAACACCCAACAGTCTTTTGCACGATACCAAATGTACTTTCTCTATATGCTCGAGTCTGTTAAGTCCCCATATCTCAGAAGAATACAACAAAATAGGTTGAATTTTTGCATCAAACAACTTGAAGAAAGTTTCTATAGTCATGTCTTTATATTTTTGAAAAGTCCTGTTTAATAGCAAAGTTGCTTTTTTACCTTTTGTCACCAAATGTTCTGTGCCGGCCTTGGTGCTAATCATTGTCGTGAAACTGAACCCCAGATAACAATATTTACTAACTACTTCCAATTTTGTCCCTTTGTAAAACCATTGTTCATGTCGTCCTAAGAAGCCCCCTCTTCTGAAAACCATAACCTTAGTTTTTTCAAGATTAACTTCCAGTTTCATGCTGGCACAGTATGTCTGCAAGACTCTTAACTGGTTTTGCAAACCATTTGGTGTTGTTGACATAAGGGCTACATCATCTGCAAAAAGAAGAATGAATATTTCCATTGAACCTGGCATCAGCTGGATGCCATGTCGCCCCTTTTCATCCATACAATTGGCTAATTGATTTATTAATACCGAAAATAAAGTAGGGCTTAAGACACATCCTTGTCTCACGCCTATGGAGTTATCGAATATTTCAGATAATTCCCGGTTTGCCCGAATACATGAGCATAATGATTCATACATTGCTTTTAGCGAAACCAAAAACTTCCCTTTTACTCCTTGATTTTGAATACACTTTAAGAGTTTGTCATGCTGAACCGAATCAAAGGCTTTCTTAAAGTCTACAAAAGCAACATATAGTTTTCTACCTTTCTTGCACATAGTTTTCTGAACCATAGCGTACAGACTGAAAATTTGATCCACTGTAGAATATTTTTTCCTAAAACCTGCCTGACTTTCTGATATTAAATTATTGTTTTCTAACCAAGCATACAATCTAGTATTCAGTATTGATGTGTAAATTTTGAAACAATGCTTAATAACGACACACCCCTGTAATTGTCCACTTTATCAGGATCTCCTTTCTTAAATATTGGTATGATAATAGCTTTTGACCAGTCTTGAGGATAAATTCCTCGGTCGAATAAAGTGTTAAACAGCTTCCAAAGAAAATTATGGATATTTGTGTTACCATTTTTTAACATCTCGGCTGTAACACCGTCCATTCCACTGGCTTTACCTATCCTCAATTTTCTGATGGATTCTCTGACTTCTTCTATAGTTATCTTAGAATTTAATGGGTGTTCTGATGATTCATTTAAATCTACTTCGACAATGCAGCGCTCATCATTTGTTGATCTGTTATCTTGAAATACGTTTTTAAAATGACTGAACCATTCATCAATACTTATATTGTTAGTGAGTTTGTTTTTGGTACCATACCCTATATTTCTTAACTCAGTCCAAAACTGCGATGAATTTGAAATATTTCTGGCTAAGCATTCTGCTTTTTGTTTATTATACTGCTGTTTTTTATTCTTTAATAATTTTTTATACTTCTTCCGTGCTTCACAAAACACAACTCTATCATCCTCATCTTTTGTTTTTCTGTAGTGTTTGAGAGTTTTTCTGCTTTCTGCTTTTGCTTTCTCACATTCACCATCAAACCAATCAGATATTTTTCTCTTCTCTGTACATTTCTTACGGTACATACAAGCACCAGCTTCTTTGAGACATTCAACAAATATGGTTAAAGCCTTATCTACATTAGTGTCTAGAGTATTCGAAGCCAATGTAAGTCTTCTCTGAATGTGCTCACTTTGTAATTTGTTTGTATAATCGTCTTTCTTATTTTCTTGCCATATGAACTTTTGTGTGATGTTATTTTTTGATACTTTTCCCTCCGCTTTTATTCCTGTTTCAAGCTTTCGCTCCACTTTCATTATAACCGGTAAATGATCTGATTCTGTGAGACTGTCAACATCTAATGCAGCAATTTTAATTGATGAAAACAGATCACATGATACGATGAAATAGTCAACTACACTCGACCCTGAAACCCCAATGTATGTATAACTACCATCAAAGTCCAGTTTACACAGACCATTTAAAATGATACAGTCAAACATACTGCATAGCTCGAGCAGTTGGTTTCCAAAAACATTTGTGCGGCAATCATGAGACTGTCTCAAAAAATCACTGTATACCGAAAGGTCAGTTAAAACACTGCCACTGTCATATCCAAATGAACAGTAGTTACCATCAGCTGTTCTTGCATTTAAATCACCAGTCAGCAAAACATAAAAGTCGTCGTGCGAAACTTGTAAATCTAACAAACATTGTTCCAACACTTCCATACCAAACCCATCATGCTGATTTTTCCAGTATGTGGAATCATGAGGGGGAATATATGTACATACAAACATTATAGGTTTATTTGTTGAAAACAAATCTTTGTTGATTTCAACAATAATAGCATTTTCGTTTCCAACCTCAATTCGTTTAACAAACGATTTTAAAGTCTTTCTTACCATAACTATTATTCCACCGGAATACCTTCCTTGATGAGACAGTTTCTTTGCTTTTAGTGTAAATACAACAAACTCTTGAAACAAAGATGAATCAAAATCATTCGCTATAAAGGTCTCAGTGAGACAAATGAAATCATGCTGCGAAATGAAATTAATGAAATCCTCATCATCCAGTTTCGGTAATAATCCATTCACATTATAAGTGAGAAATTTAATCTGTGGATTATTAACATTATGAACATGTAAATTCACCACTGATGGACACGATCTCATTTGGGATTCGTCCACATTTTGGGCTCCTGGTAAAGAACTTATTCTTTTGTTTTACTACTTGCTGTAGTGGCCCGGCCGATGTCCTATTTATCAGTGCCCGAGGCACCACTAGAGCTAGCTTTGGACTTACATTTCATACTTTTATCGCCTTTTGAACTATCAGCAGCTGTTCTTTTCATAGAGTCCAGAATACTGGTCTGACTGCCTGACCTGTCTGTTGTACTGCGCATCTGTCTGCTTCTCTTTTTAGGAGGGGCAGTACGTTTTGGCCGCTGCTGCTTCGGTGAACATGAACCACTGTCCTGTTCTTTCTCTGCAGAATCCTGCTGGGATTCTACAGGTGCTGCTTGCGTGTGCCTAGTGGACTCGTCAATGTGTCCATCTGACTCTCTGTCTGTGTCAGCCCTAAGTGCTGTTCTGACTTGTGTCATTGTTTTGTCAGTGTCTTCACGACTAACATCATCAAGGTCACTATCATTTTGCGCATCACTTTGTGAGACACTAACATCGTCTCTTACATCTGTAATACCATTTGGTGCTTCAGTTTCAGTATTGTCGTTTTCTACTATCTTCTGTCCCTGAACCTCGTCTGTGACAACTGATAAGTCATCATCAGTCACATCGATTTTATTATCGTCTTTCTCGCCATGATTATCGTCCGTGTACGAAACACTAGCGTTATTGTCATCACTGTCTCTATCAGTATGATCATGTGCGCACTCCTCTCTGGTTATTTTTCTGCCAACATCTTTAACGTGGGTCATTTGGGTATTGACTCGTGCTCGTCGTGAAACATTTTCATGGGTGACGGCAGTGCCTTCTTGGCGGTAACTGTTGGTATCATTTTGTCGGTGTCTGCCTGTATTAATAGTGAGTCGTCTGTTGTCACTGTCTTTAAGGAACACCACTCTCCTGTGTCCTGTAATGACCGGTTCTCGCTGACATCCCTTCTGTGTCACTTCACTATAAGAAAAGTCTCCAGGAACAACAGGTGTGGCGGTATCCTGGTTGGAACCGTAACGAAACGGGCTCTTCCAACTTCTGTGACTTTCGATGTCTCTGTTATAGGTAGGGTTTGTATGGGAATGTCCTCTCCTCTCTGACACGTCCCTGGGATGTTGATATTGGTGTTCGTTGTCAGTAAGGGAGATCCTGGTGTTTTGTCTCTTCTTCCTTCGGTTCGTGACCATTTCCTGAACGAAATCGTCGTAATGGTTGGTGGGGTGGTCTCTGTTATAATGTCCATAGTTGAGCCTTGCCGGGTGTGTATTTACGGGCCATGGATCTCTACTGTTTTTGTATTCTTCACGTCCAATGTCATGGGCCTGAGGCCAGTCTTCCATGCACTGTGTAGTATCTGGTGGGAAGTATTGGCCATATTTGTACTTCTGGTGGTATGTGTCCTGGCTGTTCCTCACATGGAGCTTTCCCCTGTGAATGTACGCTGTTTTGCCAAGCCCACGATGAAATGCGAGCATTTCCCTTTGGTAGGTAGTGAGGTCGGAGGCCACTCTGATTCCGTTGTACCTCATGCTGTCTCTTAATTCTGGATCTCTCAATATGGCCATTTTGTCAGCCCAGCGACAAAACTGCACCAGGACAGGACGAGGACCGCTTCCGTGGGTGCGCGGTTTTCCAATGCGAAATGCATGTACAATGTCTTCTTTGTACCAGTCTGGTTTCCTTGTGTGACCGTTGAGGACTTCTACGATAATTTCCGTTGTGACGTAGTCGTCCTCCCATTCTTGCTCCGCTACATTGATGAATATCAAGTTACATGCTTTTGCTTCTTTTTCAGTTGCTTCCAGTTTTCTTTCGAGTTTTTCAATTCTGTCCATCATTATTGTGCTATTTTCTTGGAGATCGTCAATTGATTCTCTATTTGTAAAAACACATTCCTTCAGCTTCCTGACTTCAGTAAAGAACTGTGAAAGTTTGTCGTCTAAGTTGCTGAACTTTTCTTCCATGGTTCTCTGTACTGCTGCTGAATGCAATTGTAGTGCATGTTGTATCTGTGCAAATCGCCAGTCAATCAAGTTAGGGTAAGGGGGTGGGTCACAATTTCCCTGAGCCATAATACCGTTAAAGACAAGCTTCTTTTCACGCTCAGCGAACAAATCGAGAGAGAAAGAGAAAGAGAGAGAGAGAGACAGACAGACAGACAGACGGAGACAGAGCCAGAGAGAGATTGATAGAGAGACAGACAGACAGACGGAGACAGAGACAGAGAGAGAGAGAGAGATTGAGAGAGAGAGATGGAGAGAGACAGAGACAGAGAGACAGAGAGACAGAGACACAGAGAGAGAGAGAGAGCGTATCAGAGAGCAAAAAAGAGTGTTTCTTTCTTTCTTACACGTCCATTTCAAAGGATAAGTCCACAGCAGATGTATACAGATGGCAGTTAATCATACCGCTGGGTCCATGACAAGAGAAGAACAGAAAATCCCTTGTGCCTACCGTGCATACTTTTGCGATAAAGTGCAGCCTATCCTTGAGATGTTATTGACGTGAAAGTATGAACCTGATGGCTCTGTTTGAGGTGAGGGAAACCCCCACCACAATAAACAGCTAGCTGCCCGTCTTATTTTTGATCGCCATGCAGACGAGGGTGGGGGTGGGGTGGGGGTGAAGGAAAGACACAACAAGAACAAAAACCAGACGGGACACAGATGATACCCTGACATGCTGGGGAAACTAGTACAATACGTGTTTTTTGTGGTATCTCTCGATCTCTCTCTCTCCTGTCTCTTGTCTCTCTCTCTGCTCTCTCTCTCTCCTCCTCTCTCTGCTCTCTCTCTTCTCTCTCCTCTCTTCCTCTCTCTCTCTCTCTCTCGTCTCTCTTCTGTCCTCTCTCTCTCTCTCTCTCTCTCTCTTCTCTCTTCTGTCTCTCTCTCTCTCTTCTCTTCTCTTTTTCTGCTCTCTCTTTCCTCTCTCTCTCTCCTCCTCCCCCTCTCTCTGTCTGTCTCCTCTGTCTGATGTGTTTCTGTCTCTGTCTCTCTTTCTATCTTCTCTCTCTCTGTCTGTATGTGTCTCTATCTGTCTTTGTCTCTGTCTCCTCTGTCATGTCTCTTTTTGTCTGTCTGTCTCTCTCTCTCTCTCTCTCTCTCTCTCTCTCTCTCTCTCTTCTCTCTATCCTCTATCTCCTGTTCCCTCCATATCTTTCCTAATTTTAATGAAGGAGAAAATTAAAACTTAAACCAATAAAGCAAGAAAGAAGAGAAAGAAGACAAAAACGATGAAGAAAATGCAAAGAAAGGAATGCCAAAACAAACAAGCGAAAAACACAAGAGATAAGGGAGACACACGTATAGCAATAATGAGATCCCACAGGACATCACCATAAGATCATTTTAAGCTGCTGAGGCTGCAGAAAGCAAAGAGGTGAAAGGAACAGTGTGACCGGGAAAGATCGAGAGCGAGTCTCTACATGTAAAAGCATAACAGTGAAATCACATATGATTCGCTCCACTGACAGAAAATAACCTCTACTTTGTGAAATATCGCGATCTTACGAAGTAGAAACAACAAAAAATAGCAACAAAAACAAGAAGAACTGAATATCTGAGCTATACTGATATTCTTCCTGTTACTTTCAACCTTTTTCTTTTTTATCTTTTTCTTGAAAT
>CM060305.1:145279513-145372013 GCA_030674185.1 Monoplex corrugatus
CTCACTCTATCCACCAGCTTCCTGAAGGGTTAATTTTTTACTTTGCTAGCATGGTTGATAATGCAGGATGCTGGTGAGCAGGCTGCGGGTGCCAAAGTGTTAAGTAAAATTATTAAATTTGAAATCATCTCTCTCTGTGTTTCTCTGTCTCTCTCTCTCTCTCTCTCTTCTCTCTCTCTTCTTCGTCCTCTTCTTTCTTCTCGAATGAGACATAATGAAGAACAGAAGGAAATCATGGCCACAAATAGATCTGAATGGACGCAAGGTAACAAAAGCTTGTGAAAATGAAAGACGAAGCAGCTAAGTGGAAAAGCGTGCAGCAAAAAAGGCCAGAACTATCTCTGCAGAGCGTTCCATTGAGTGTCCACTATGCGACCACCTGTGTGCATCAAACTTTGGCCTGAGATTCCACATGAGGGTACACAAATAAAGTGCTAGGCTGGAATTTATCGACCTCGATAGTCCACCATATAGATACAAGTCAAAGTGCTAGGTTGGATTTTATCGATAACGATAGTCGACCGTATATACGCAGTAAAGTGTTAGTTGACTTTACCGACCACGATAGTCGACCATGTGTATAGAACAAGTCGAGCTGCATGTTTCGGTGCAGAAGATGAGGCAGAAGCCACAATAATGTATGCACTGCACCTGGCTCTTGTACCCCGTTCAGGAACCCATTTACCGATGGGAAGGATGGAGGCCAATTGCATAAAAGATTTTTTGATCCACCAGTCATCGGTGTGCAGTGATAAGCGCAACGGACTACCGCATGGAAAGTTGTGGGTTTGAATCCTCATCAGTTCTCACAAAATCACTGTGGGATTTTTCGGCCACAACCGGCTTCTAACCAGATCTGAGTGTGCTATGGGCTCATTGGAAAGACTTGGACCACACAGTCAAGTCTCATCCACTTGGTGGATGCGTCATTGAAATGCGTCATTCAAATCTCCAGTCTGTATCTATCGAGCCTACCCGGGTGTATTATGATAATAAGCGTAGACTACGGCCCTGTAACGCAGTCTCAATCTTAGATGGAACTCTTTAACATCATAGCATTGTAAAGAGTGTCCCTGCTTCTGTGGCCATCAAAATGCGTACAAAATGGAATACACACACAGAAACCACACAGACATAACACACACATAACACACACATAACACACACACACACACACACACACACACACACACACACACACACACACACACACACACACACACACACACACACACACCGTAATTTTCAGCCAGAGGCAAACCTGTGCAATCAAACGGGAAGCAAAAAGAGCACCACCTCTACACTAACCACACATTGAAGTCTGTGAGGACCAAAAGAATGAGCACTACATGGTGATCGAATGGAGGAGACACCAGAGGAAAGAATGTTTCGGCTGACCACTGTGATTCATCAGCCCATGCACTGCTGCTTCCATATAACGAGTATACAAACGATGCCTGAATTGAGACAAGACATAGGAGTAAGAACATATGAGAGGCATGCGTGAAAAGATGATAGTGGAAAAAAAAAGCCGCTGGGGAAGACATGTGAAAAAAAGTGATTCCAGATGACAGTAACAACTTCTGCTACACGCTTGAGTCTCATTCACTCAGTCACATTTCAGTTCTATCATGTTCTAGTTCTATCTCCACAACCATACCATCTGACCACATCGCGGTTTTAGGAGATATTTTGACACAAACTCTTTTTTTTTTTCTTTTGACGATTACAATCTCTAGCTTATTATTATTATTATTATTTATATATTTTATTGTTGTTGTTGTTATTATTATATTATTATTGTTGTTGTTATTATCATTGTTGTTGTACTATTATCATCTCTAGCATCGTCTTTATTATCATTATCATTATTATTATTAATAATTATTATTATTACTGTTGTTACATTGCAGTTGTTATTATTATTCTTGTGTATTATGATTATCAATCTATCATCATCATTACATCATTATCATCATCACTGTTACACTTTTTTTCTTCTTCTTAGTTATTGTCATCGTTGCTGTTGTTGTTTTCGTTATTGTTAGTACTACGTTGTTCTTGTTGCTGTTATTGTTATTATTACCCTCTGCTGTCTTACCATTTACCAGTGATTGTCACGATTCAGCAATCTAAGATTACGAATCTGGAGACCAAACAATGGACTTTGAAGACACTTTTGAAAAGTGAGAGAAACCAGTCCCCGTGGTGTAGTGGTTAACGCAATGGACTACACGACTATAAGGTTGTGGGTTCGAATCCCCATCAATCCCTTCAAAAATATATCATTCTCGGGATTTTCGGCTATAACCGGCTCCTACCTAGGGTTGGACGTGCCAGGGGCTCATTGGGAAGACCGGGACCACACAGTCGAGTCTCATCCACTTCACGGATGCGTCATTGAGGGTGTTTCTCAAATCTTCTGACCAGCACCACAGATGTCTGTATCTCTCGGGCCTGCTTGACGCCAGGATATATTATGATAGTAAGCGTAGAGTACAGCCCTGTCACGCAGTCTCAATCCTTGATGGAACTCCATAGTATCATGATTATCATCCTCATCAACATCATCATCATCGCACTGTAAAAACTGTTCCAGATTCTGTGGCATTAAGGTGGCATAGAAAACGGAACTAAAAATAAATAAATAAATAAATAAAAAGGGAGAGAGAGAGTGGGGGGGAGTTAGACAGGTGCAAAGCATCCTGCTAGCAGACTTCACAATATTCACACTATGATGAATAGGTGCAGACAGCCATTGTCAAACGGAGTTGACATCTTTCACTTCACACACGAGCGCCTCTGGTATCAAACACGACCTCCAGGTTACATCGCGCACTCTCATGGCCCGTAGCCGGTGAACGATACCAGAAATGCTCCCATGCCAGAAATGTTACCGTCGCCGGATATATATTTTTTCTTTTTTTTTTTTTTCTCTCTCTCTCTCTCTCTCTCTTGTGTTACACCACAACAAATGTGCTTCTTTATCATGTAGTGTTTCCTATTCAGTTTCAGTTTCTCAAGATGACGTCTCTGCTCTCGGAATGAATTTCATAGGCACTAACGTCACAGGTGCCATGTGATGGAAAACATCCAGAATGATCACGGCACAAGCCTTAAGCCTGCACATAAAGCCACGGGCTGGGCAGGTCCTGACGTCCTACCTAGAAAGTTCCATAATCCTGGGGTCGTAGGGGAGTGAGGTGGCAGAAACCTCAACTTTTCCTGGGGCCAGCACCACGAGGTCGGCGCCCATCCCCTCTCCCTCGCTTCAAATTCATATTCATATTTACATTCACATTTTTTAACCAAGGCTTCAGAAAGGCAAGAAGGCTATTTGGTCTTCAAGGGGTGGGACCTGGGAAATCAACCTATGTCTCCAATACTTTTTACCAAGGCAGCCGGGCAATGCCTTGCTCTTCACGATTTTCAACTGCCATTGATCTTTAGCATGCACAGCCAGAAGACACACGGGTCCGTCTCGTTTTTCGTCCCCTTCCGAAGGACTAGACATTCAGTTCGATTTTCCGGTCAAACTGAGGAGAAAAGTCGAGGCCTCTAAGGGAAGCGAATCCTGGAACCTCGACTTTAGTTATTGGCAGGTGAACGTCTGAACCATTCTGCCACTCTTCAAGTCCGTCCAGAACTCTCTCCCTGGATCTACCTGGGGCTCTCTTTCCCTCCAGCTTTCCCGCCGTGACCAGGTGCTCCAAATCCCCTTTCCTCATAAAATGGCCCACAAACGTTGCCTGTCCCCTCCCAATCCTCCCTACAAATGATCTACTTGTGTCCGCCTCCATCAAGACTGTCTCGTCCGTTTTCTTTGCTGTCCATGGAACTCCCAACATTCCTCCAAGAAACCACATCTCGGCTGCCTCAATCCCGCTCTGGCTTTGCCTGCTGACTGTCCACGCCCCACAACTGTACAACAGTATTGGTTCTATATAACATTCAAGAACTCTCTTCCTGATGTTAATTGATAGCCATTTGTTGTTAACAATGCTTGTTTGGCCTGGCCGATTCTACAAAAACTTAAGCCTTTATAGAAAACATACAGGTGAATGGACCAGCCAGGCAGAAAATGACAGAAACAAATGACAGAAAGCAAAGGATAAGGCAGAAACATAGAGAGTGACAGAAAAAAGAAATATCTACCACCGAATTTTTTACAAGGTGGGGGATACTGTTTATACTAAAAGCACCTCCAGTATCCCCACGGAAGAGTAGGGGGGGGGGTGCAAAGTCAATCGTGCTTCTTTGAACAACAGTCAGTCGCGCATGCATGCACTGCAGATGAGCACGGAATATGTGGGTAAGCAGTCTAGTTTGCGTGTGTATATATAATTATACTGTGTGTGTGAACTTCATTGTATTTTATTTGTAAAGTGCTTTATAATTATAGCTGGCACTGGACAGCAGTTTTGTGGTATTTAATTTCTCTTTAAAGATAATATATTTTGAATCGAATCTAACGGATTTGAATCGAATTATCAAACAACTGAATTATGCTATTTGTAGTGTTAAACGCACTGGACAAATCTCTCTCTCTCTCTCTCTTTCTCTCTCTCTGTTCTTTTCTCTCTCGTCTCTTCTCTCTCTCTCTCTCCTCTCTCTCTTTCTCTCTCTGTTCGTCTCTCTCTTGTTTCTCTCTCTTCTCTCTCTCGCCTCTGACATCAAACAAGCTATGGAAACATTTATTTGATGGTTTATTAAAGGTTCACGTTTTCAGAGAAGGGCTCTGAAGAAAAAGCACCCTTGCGAAAGGCAGGTTCGACATAAGGTCTCATTAGGTCTGTCACATCTGTGTAGAGGAAGTGAGAAATAATCAGATAACACGGTGGTTCGTTTTTGCCCTCGCTCTAGACAAATTTGTTGACAAGATGAATCGCACCTGTTCTACAACTACGTAATTCTATCTCTCTGTCTCTGTCTCTGTCTGTCTGTCTGTCTGTCTGTCTTCTCTCTCTCTCTTCTCTGTCTCCTTAAGCTGTACTTGTTACTGTAAACAAATGTCATGTGTATAGAATAGCAACGGCAAGTTTGAAAAATGGCTTCTAGCCAATAGCTTTTACGTTGGAAAATAAAGCATCATTGTCATTGTCATTGTCTCTCTCTCTGTCTGTCTCTCTCTCTTTGTCTCTCTCTCTCTCTCTGTCTGGCTTTCTCTATGTCTCTCTCTCTTCTCTGTCTATGTCTCTCTCTGTCTCTGTCTGTCTGTCTGTCTCTCTCTCTTCTTCTCTCTCTCTCTCTCTCTCTCTCTCTCAATCACACGCGTAGGCACGCGAGCATATTTGTATTGCACCACCCGTTTGTGCAATTTTAACGAAACCTTCACAAATAGTTGCTGGTCAGAAGTGAAGCTTGGAGCGGTATGATTTTACATGCAAAGTCATGACAGAAAGAGAGGTAGTGACAGGGTGTCGGAGTGGGGATTAAGCAGAATTCATATCGTGTTAAAGAGTTGAGACGGCAACAATGAAAGCAAAAGCAAATTTATCTTGACTATCGACCGTAAACTTAAACAGATTGTGATCTTACACAAGGGATTTGTAACCGAACAACAGTGCAGCGGTGAACGATAACCAAGCTATATATCAAAGATGCACCAGAAAGATCACTTAAGTCATGTTAGTGGCTGGCTTGTGGGAACATTAACACACCCAGCATGCATACCTATCAAAAATATAAAAGGCAAATACTTGTTTCTCACTGAAACACACACAGTAACAATTTTAACCCTTTGACTCCTGTACCCTATCCACCAACTGCAAAAACTTAACCCTTCGACTCCCTCAGCCTATCCACCAGCTTCCTGCAGGAAGCTAGTGGATATACTGAGGGAATCAAAGGGTTAAGTTTTTGAATTACTAGCATGGTTGACAATGCAGGATGCTAGTGGACAGGGCGCGAGAGTCAAAGGCTTAATTCACAATACTATAGTTCCCTTCTCAATGGTTGTTTCTTTTGACAAAAAAACTGATTTTGGATTGGATATTTTTATGTTGTTTTTTTCATCTTCTACGTCTAAATTTTCTTATTACAGCAGTGATGCTGTTCATCCATGTCTATGCGTATTCCTGAATGTTATGCGTGTTACAATGTCTTTAATACAAAACAAGTGCGACCCCCCAAACTTACTTCGTCCAGTGGCAGAAAAAGACTCATTTTTCTCCCACTGGGCGAAGCAGCATGGAAGTTTTCGTCTTTTTCACCTAATTTTTGTATTTGGTGTTTGTTCTTTTGTGATCTTACGTTTGCACCTGACAAAGGCCAGTTGGCCGAAAACTTGCGCCTGTCTTGTCTGGTTGTCTTTAATAAGTCATATTCTGCGTGTTGGGACTGTTTGTGTGTTATTGATTTTCCTTGAGTCCATGTCTTGACTTAACGAGGCTATTGAAGTAACTTACTATAGATATAACAATTCTAATCGATCCACGTTCAAGTTCATATTGCTTATAGCCCAGCCGACTACTAGAACCATATCAGGGCTAACACCACGTCAAAAACGACAACCAGGTTAAGATAAAAAGACAACAGTTAAAATCCATGCCCACCGTTAACCTTCAAGTCTAAAATGCAATTAAGGAAAACAGACGTAAAATCATATCAGGTGAAATGTATTGATCTTTAGTAAAAACTGGAAAATTGCATGAGGAGAGACGTCTCGGAAGAGACTCTTTCAGGAGTCCGCCGTGGAGTGCTTTTGTCTCACATCGTACAAGTTCCAGCAACCAAGGAGGAGGTGCCTGATGCTCAACGGCTCGTTACATGCTGTATACACCATGGTGCTTCTTCATTTTTAGAAGGTACGAATGAGTGCAGGATGTGTCGTGCATAACCTACGTAACACTGTTTCTTTCTTACGGTTCCCTGCGGCAGATGTCCATCAAAAGAGTTCAATACAAGAATCAGACTATACAAGATATACAACAATTCTTTCTTTCACAAAAAAAGTTTACAGAATCAAGTTCCATTATTAGAAGAAAAAAAAAGAACTGTCCAGCGCTTTTAGTATAATGCACGACATTGCTGAAACCTACACTATCATCTATTTTCAGCTCGACCACCCATCTTAAAAAAAGGTGAAGGAAAAAATGTAAAGGGAAGAAAGCTTGCTCCATACTATTCTCTTAGCTGCAGCTCAAGAGCCTATGGGTGGTACGAAACTGTTATTTAAATAAATATTTGCATTGGTAACGCCCTGTTTTCAATAGAAAAAAATATCCCCATGAGCTTTGAGAAAAAATACAAAAGGCCTAAGTCAATAAACTTGTTCTATATACGATCACCTGCAAAGTAAACCGCATTCCTGATACACCTTTCTGTGAGGGGGAAAAAGCCTTGGGTAAACTTTGACAGTCTGGGCTCTCTCTCTCTCTCTCTCTCTCTCTGTCTCTCTCTCTCTCTCTCTCTCTCCCTCTGTACGTGTGTGTGTGTGTGTGTGTGTGTGTGTGTGTGTGTGTGTGTGTGTGAGTGGTGAGTGTGAGTATGTGAGTGTGTGTGTGTGTGTGTGTGTGAGTGTGTGTGTGTGTGTGTGTGTGGTGTGTGTGAGTGTGTGTGTGTGTGTGTGTGAGTGTGTGTGTGTGTGTGTGTGTGTGTGTGTGTGTGTGAATGTGTGCATGCTTGCTTATATGTGCCATAGCAGAAAAACCGAACGCTTGAAAATGTATCAAGTGATTTCTGTTCTCTCTTTGTGTCACACACACACACACACACACACACACACACACACACACACACACACACACCACACACACACACACACACACACTCACACTCACACACTCTCTCTCTCTCTCTCTCTCAATCTCTCCGCTGCTACACTTGTACCGTGTAGAGCATTGAGCTTTTCAGATCGGTAGGTACAGTGATCTGGATTTCCAAGTCGCAGAGAATCATTGTGAGATATGTTGCGTGTATTCATCTTCCATCGGTTGTTTCATGTTTACACTACGCTCCCCAATGTGTCCCTTGTGTCCAATAGCACTATCAGGCGCTTTATAAATGTTTATTATTATTATTATCATCATCATTATAATTATTGTTGTCATCGTTATTATCGTTTTCATTATTATTATTATAATTATTATTATTATTATTGTTGATATTTTTATCATCATTATTCAAAGTATGATAAAGCATATCTCTCTATCTCTCTCTTGCTCATTTTCACACGGACACAGACACACACACAGACAGACACAGACACACACACAGACACACACACAGACACACACACACACACACACACACACACACACACACACACACACACACACACACACACACACACACACACACACACACACACACACATTTCAGCGATGTTAACCATCCAACACTTGAAGCTCACAAAGAAGGGATGGGACCGAGGACCGAGGGAACGGGGGGGAAATTCAGTGGAGGTGGGGCAGCTAACTCCCACACTCACAGAAAAAGACGGGGGGGGGGAAGGGGAGGGAGAGAGAGGAGAGAGAGAGAGAGAGAGGAGAGGAGAGATCTTGACAGGTACACGAAGATCTGTGTGTCTGAAAGACGTTTTCTACGCCTTTCTCGCGCCAGACACTGTATTACGCAAGACCAGCATTAATTTCTCTCTAAGCAGTACTCTCAACATTGTCCATTGTGTCATGCTGACTCCTGAACAACTCTCCAATCAAGATGACTTGAATGAACGTAACAATAACAACAACAACAACACAAAATAACAAATCAGCACACAATATGCAGCCAACGACAACAGAAAAACACATGAGCCGCGCATCATGGTGGAGACCATGCATTAAGTCCAGTGCACTGACCGGCGAAAGGGAGTTCAGTTCAGTTCAGTTCACACTGCTTAATAGCCCAGCCGACTACTAGAGCCATATCAGGGCTAACTCCACGTCAAAAAACGACAACCCGTTAAGATAAAAGACAACAGTTAAAAATCATGCTCACCGTTAATCTTGCAAGTCTAAAATGCAATTCAAGAAAAACAGCCGTAAAATCATATCAGGTGAAATCTATTGATCTCTTGTAAAAACTGGAAAATTGCATCAGGAGGGACTTTTCGGACGAGGTTCTTTAAGGAGTCTGCCGTGTAGTGCTTTTGTCTCATATCGTACAAGTCCCAGCAATCGAGCAGGAGGTGTCTGATGCTCAACGGCTCATCACATGGTATTCACCATGGTGGCGAAAGGGAGTATGCGAGACGCTCAAAACTCGTGCCTCAAGTTCAAGTTCATATTGCTTATAGCCCAGCCGACTACTAAAGCCGTATCAGGGCTAACATCATGTCAAAAACAACCAGGTTAAGATAAAAGACAAACAGTTGCCTCAAAACCTGTAAAATATTTGTAACGGGCTCAAGTCAAAGTTAGTAGCTAATTCGATTTTGTTTTCATCAGATTTCATTTTGCCTGTGTTAGTCCACGGTAGTGGAACTCCAAAACATAACAGAAAGAGTCATGTAAGGATCATGAAATCACAACTAAAACGGATAGAGAGCGCGCGGTTTTCTCCTTGACATCACGTGTGGCCGTTGTGGTTGTTGATGCATTCCTGGCATCTGCTCCTCATGAACTGAACATGCTTTTAGGGAGGGTTAAAAAAGCCTGTGGAATCATGGCCCATTCGTGCAGAAGACAGCGCTCCAGTTCCCGTATGACTCCAAGCTACTGAAGGGGAAGAGGTCCTCTTCGGATTATGCGATCCAGCTCATCCCGACCATGCTCGATTGGGGCCATGTCAGGTGACAACGATGGCCAAGACATAATGGCGACGTTGTTCCGGGCTATGAGCTCCACTTCGTCAACAGGAATAGCTCAGTTCGGAGAGCGTTAGGCTGAGGATCTAAAGGTCCCTGGTTCAATCCCGGGTTCCGGCACGGAACGTTATCCGGCGGTTGACATTCTTCTGCGGGCAGATTGGTTCTTTCTGAAAGAGTTGTAGACTCAAGATCTGATATCTCGAGTTCAACCCCAGCCTGCAACATTGAAACTGGTCTGTTCTCTGCCCATCTTAACGTTTCCGTCATTCTGGTGGTGTCAGCTTACTGTTATAAAAGTCCCTCCCCCCTCCTCTCCAATTTCAAGACCTTGCCAGTGCATAGGGTTTTGCGCAGGTTTATGGAGCCTGCCAGAAAATTATTGGCAGATTTGGGTGGAGCACATATGGAATTGTCCGAGTGTGATGAGTCAGTCCCTCTTGAACAAACTCCAAACAAACTCCAGACTATGAGTTGCACTGCAGTCCTGGAATTGTGAGGGGTCGCATTGTGCTGCTTGTACACCTTGAGTTGAAGATTGGTTTATTGTTATTGTTATTGTTATTTTTGTTTAAAATCTAGCCGACTGCATAGAGCCATATCAGAGATATAACCATTTCAATACTTCAAAAAAGAAAAAAAGGGAAAAAAGGAAAACAAAATTAAGTACACATTTCGATGCATTCGCACACATAATCTAGGGAGATGTCCACGGCGTTGACCACTCCGTCCAATTCATAGCACAGGGGGTTTAAACTACATACACCAATACAAATTTAAACATAAATAATGACACTAATGCATATCCAAAAACAGGCCTAAGTTACCTAAAATTGCTTCCGCATATCTCATTTACCCGGAGCCAAAAATGCACTTTGTATCCAATTATAAATCCTAAAGAAAAGTACGTAAGACTTTATTGAACACATACGCGTGAATGGATCAGGAAGACAGAAAATAATAGGACGAAACGACAGAAATCAAAAGAATACGGCAAAAACAAAGAGAGTGACAGAAAAGGGGAAATTTCTAGCACAGAATTTCCAGAAGGTAGGGATACTATTTATACTGAGCGTCTGGCATCCCACGGAGGATAAGAATGGCTGATTGAAAGAAAGGGATCGGGATGGACTGTAGTGTCTCGTCTTGATACCACTGGACTGTTAATGCTCTCTGTATCTGATTGCCGATAGCTGTGATTTTTTATTAATCTGTACATGACTGTTTGTTCCATTCTGAAGTTCATTACGGTGGACTAACACACTCATAATCAAACTTGATCCATTCAAAAACGAATCATCTTCTAAACTTCGATTAAACCAGTTCCACGATTTTTACCGTTTACGAGTTACGAGGTAAAAATGTGCTGGAAACATTTTTTTGCCGTACTGCATAAACATGTAATAATCACTAGTAAATTATATGTGGGGTATATTTGGTTAGATCTGCAATACAGGCTCAAACCCTATGTAAAATATATACGATGCAATTAAGTTAATGCAGGCGTTCAATGGAAAAATGAAGAAGATGTAATATAAAAAATGAGAGATCATACATAGAAGCACTGCGTATAGTATGGAATGTTGCACAGGTGTTCGGTGTAAAATACCTATCGTCCCAAAGCGTCAACTTTGTCCCATGATGACAGAAGACAGAGATGACAAGAAAGATAACCCTGCTCTGACCCTGTCACGTCGGTTGACAGCTCAACTGGAAGCGTTGATGTTTTAAGAGAATATTGAAATGAAATAATATAAAAATGAGGAGGATCAAGCCATAGTGGTTTCTTTAATAAGCTGGCAGAATTGTGCAAATCTTCACCGGCACTATGTGGCCGGTTCGGCTGAGAGTACAGCTAGCTGCCTTGCCGGCACCACGGATGTGGTGCGGCAGGAGGGAACTTTTTCGCCAGCGGCTCTCGGAAGCCGGTGCATCGCGTAAAAGTTGCATTGAAATAAAGACAAGAAAGAATGCCACCCTCAGTCTCTCTCCAAAGCCACCTTGCGACAAATTTGCATTTAGTTCATGTTCCCGTTTGAATGCTTATTGAAGATTACTTTTTTCTTAACATTCATTTTAGTCAGTTTGGTCTTTTTCTCACACTGGACGAAGCAGCAGGGAAGTTTCAGTCTTTTTCTCCTAATTTTTGTATCTGATGTTTGTTTGTGACCTTACGTTTGACAAAGGCCAGTTGGCCGAAAATTTGCGCCTGACTTGTCTGGTTGTATTAAATACGTGTTCTTATTCTTTTTTCGTGGGTTTTTTTCTGGTTCTGTCTTGTCAACAAGATTCCCCGGTGGTACAGAGATTTCCCAACTGCCTCTCCTTCAAACCCTGAGTACTGGACTGGGTGCTGGTTTTTCGGAAGACAGAATATACCCCGTGTGCAGAAGCACACACTTCGCCCACAAAAAGAGCATAACTGTTCCTGGCAAAATTCTGCTGAAAATTCCAGTTTCATAAGCAAAGAACAATACACGCATACAGGTAAAAAGAAAAAAACTGAACGCGCCATACTATGGTGAAGTTCTTTTCCCGGGGAGAGCAGTCCATACTTCAAGTGAAAAATCCTTCGTAATCCAAAACGAATCCAATCCAATCCAAAAGCTATTAATTTAGTGTGCAGGTAGTGATCTGTGTCTTGACCAGGGGGACAGCTAGATCTGCCTCCATGTCGTTAGAAGATATTCTGTGTAATCGGGGATCATAACAGGCACTTTTTACCACCATGGTAGTTACCGAATAGCAGCACAGTGTCTTCTATGGTGAGTGATCATTCAGAGACTTGACACAGCCAGCTTCTGTAGACTTCCTGGCACGGGAACTTGGACTGAATGAACGTGGGCTTAGCGGTGTGCTGAAGATCCATAATGATCAGCAATGCCACTAACATGGCGCAGGAGATGAAACAGCAAATTTGTGGGGAAAATGATAATACACTTACACACATGCCATTACGGACATAGTATTAATATAGATGATTGTGAGGTAAACACAGGTTTACCTCACAATTTTGACCTTAGTTCGTTCTTCCCCAACACTGACAATGATTTTACTCCTGTTTCTCCTCAAATCTAATCACAGCTCACAACATATAAGCTAACCTGTTTCGCCGTCCATCTTAATGCTGTTTATTGGAAGAGTCAGCTTAGCATTTCATTATTTTCTTCCTCCAGTGCTGTTTTCTGGAAAAGTCAGTTTAGTATTTAATCATTTTCTTTCTCTAGTGCTGTTTTCTGGAAAAGTCAGTTTAGTATTTAATCATTTTCTTTCTCTAGTGCTGTTTTCTGGAAGTGCCAGTTTAGTATTTAATAATTTCTTCTCTAGTGCCGTTTTCTGGAAGAGTCAGTTTAGTATTTCATCATTTTCTTCCAGTATTTAATCATTTTCTTCCTCCAGGGAGAAGAGTGACAGAATGGTTCAGACGTTCGCCTGCCAATAACTAAACTCGAGGTTCTAGGATTCGCTCCCCCTAGAGGCCTCGACCTTTTTCCCTACGTTTGACCGGAAAATCGAACTAAACGTCTAGTCCTTCGAAGGGGACGAAAAACGAGTTGGACCGGTGTGCCCTCTGGCTGCGCACGGTAAAGATCCCACGACAATTAAAAATCGTAAAGAGCAGGGCATTGCCCGGTTGACTTGGTAAAAATCATTGGAGACATGGGTTGATTTCCAAGGTCCCACCCCTCGAAAACCATTTAGCCTCCTTGCCTTTCTGAAGTCTTGGTTAAAAAAAATTCTTCCTCCCCCAACCCCACTGCCCGTTTTAAAACCTTGCAAGCGCATAGTTTCGTGGAGGCTTACAGAGTCTGCCAGGTAACTGCTGACATATTTTGTTGGAGCGCATATGGAACTCTCCGGGTGTGGTGAATCGGTCCTGAACAAATTCCAAACTCTCCCTTTTCACCGTTTTCTTTTTTTCCTTTTTTTTCTTTTCTTTTGGTTTAATTCTCTGCAGCGTGCAGCCTCAAGCCGAGCACGTTCATGTCACGGTCACCTTGACGCACAGTACGTGTCTGCAGTTCTGCTCTTCCCCCAACCCCCACCCCCATCCCCCCTCCATTCCTCCCTGCGACCTCTTCCTACTTCCATTTCCCCCTTGACTTCCTGGGGGGCAAAAAACGCTGCAGGCTCAAGACATTTTAATTTTGTTTTATGAAGCATTACACACTTTTGCAAACTCTTCCTTACCTCTTGCGTTTCACATGTCATCAGGCGCTCTCTTCTCTCTCTCTCTCTCTCTCTCTAACACACAGACACACCATTATCATCATCAAATGTTCATTACAAACCAATTACTGTCAGGTATATAAATGTTGAACTGACTTATTAGAAATAATACATAATTCACGTTGGAAAGAATTCCGATCACCGGTTACATTATCCACAGCACTCCAAAAGTATACCTGTTTCAGTTTGTTAAAATGCAACAATCGATTCAAAACTTGTAAAAACGAGTCTTCACAACTATTGTAATTTAACACTTTAACCAAAAATACAACAAACTGAAATCACATACGCACGCGCGCACGCGAGCGCACACACACACACACACACAAACGATCCCCAGTTTCATCCCAGTTTTCATAATTATAATAATACAAAGCACTAACACACTGAATTGGCTTACAGCATCTTTGAAGCGAGTATATGATGTTCCTGCATGCACACACACACACGAAGTGAGGTAGAGAAAGGGTGGGGGTTATTCGGGCACTAACAGATCTGCACATGTCCATATGGCCATCATCATCATCATCATCAAGCGCCCTGCCACATGGCGTTGGCGATAATATGCATCCATCCCTTGCTGCCGGAAGCACATCTTCCACCCTCTGTCCTCAGCCACTCTGCAAGTCCGTCCAATATTTTTTCCCTTGGTCTACCTGGTGCTCTCTTTCCTTCCAGCTTTCCTGATATGGTAGATGGGAAAAATCGCCATCCTTTACCAAGCAGGCGGTACCCAAACAGGTACAAATCTATATCTCCCATTTGGAAAACCAAAATCTTTACCCCTCGACTATCACATCCGTCAGGAAGTGATTTCATAATGTATTGCTGTGTCGCAATCTGTACTGTCTTCAGAGGCGATAGTATAATGTGAAATGTGATGACAAGTCAAATGACTGTGATTTTCATTCTAAAACTGCATGTAGTAGATTCTAGTCACTGGTGCTTGGTGTTTCAATAGGCGTGATGGTTTGCCGCGATATATTAAACGAAGTCAAATTGCCACACTACTGTGTTTTATCTGGGTGGCTGAAACTGGAGATGTGATGTGGGTAAATCCACTCTGCTCTATCTCTCTCTCTCTCTCTCTCTCTCTCTCTCTGACTGTCTCTGTCTCTCTCTTTATCTGTCTGTCTCGTTCTCTCTGTTTCTCTCTCTCTGTCTCTTTGTGTCCGTCCGTCTTGTCTGTCTGTCTGTCTATCTGTCTGTCTGTCTCTCCCCTCACCCCCAGCTAGGCATACACTATACAATCACACACACGGAATAATGGCTCAGGTTCAGATTAGGTTCATACAGCCCAGCCAACTACTATATATGGAGCCATATCAGGGCCAACATCACGTTAAAAATAACTCTAAAGTTTAAGGACTAAACAAATCCGTATGTCATCCAGCTATCAAATTAATTCCGCTCATAAGCCCGCTAAAACAAAGGCCGGCTCATATATCTAGCAAGTCAGCGGGGTGATGTGTTTTGAAAGGCAAACACAGAAAACAAAATATGAAATGAGGACAATGACTTCGCTTTCATTTCGAGGTCTGAGACGCTTGTGAAATAATTCCGTGTTTGTACTAAATAGGATTCAAGTTGTCGAGAGCTGACCGTTTTGTTTATACCCCAGCCGACTGCATACGGCCATATCAGGGCTATACCTATTTCAAAACATACACAATACTTCAACAGGGAAAAACAAAAACAAAATTAAGTACACACATCAATTCATTCGCGCTCATAATCTAAGGAGATGCCCCTGGCGTGGACCACTCCGTCCAATTTATCGCACAGGGGATTTTAAAAAAACACACAACTGAATACAAATTTGAATACAACTAAGAACACCAATATATATATATATATATATATATATATATATATATATATATATATATATATATATATATATATACATACACATATACATACACATATACATATACTATACACATATACATATATGTATGAATATATATATATATAAACGGCCTACATTACCTAAAATTGTTTTTAAACATCTCATGTCCCTACGGTCTAAAATGCACATTATACAGGTACCCAATTATCAATCCAAAGAGAAACTTTGTTCATAAAGGTAAATGGACCAGCAAGGCAGAAAATCATAGAAAGAAATGACAGAAAGCAAAAGGAACAAGGCAGAGAATGACGAAAAGGAGGACATTTCTAGCACAAAATGTCCAGAAGGTGGGAATACTAATTATACTGAAAGAACCCCCCGGCATACCAACAGGGGTCGACAGGTGATCGTTGTACAGATTGTTTCCTTTCTTTTGTGTTGCGGCAGTGGTTATATTTCGTGGTGCCTTTTCAATTTCGTGATGTGGATCGTCTCTTGAGGCATTTCAGCTGGAGTCACGCTCCCACGAGTGCATGTGCGCGCACGTAAACACGCGTCTTCGCGCGTATGCGTGTATGCGTACGCACGGTGGCCAAGAGTTCTCTGCCAGAAAGAATCTATCGACTGCAGAAATGACAAGACTTTCACTTGAAAGAATCATGTAGAACACGCGCTGGTGTACTTTACATTAATGCTCTCTCCTCTCTTTCTCTCCCTCTCTCTCTTTCTGTTCCAGACACACGCACACACACACACACACACACACACACACACACACACACACACACACACACACACACACACACACACCACACAAACACAGACACACACACACATGCATACGAGTTCTCATCGAGAAAATGGAAAATCTGACACCACACGTTTCCACACGAGAAAGATATTACAGAGACACAGAGAGATACAGAGAGAGACAGAGACACAGAGAGAGAGACAGAGAGAGAGAGACAGAGAGACAGACAGACAAAGAGAGAGACAGAGAGAGAGAGAGAGAGACAAGACAGAGAGACAGACACAGAGAGTTGTTCTCGAGTAAAAGGAGAATCTGACACCCACACACACACACACACACACACAACACACACACACACCACACACACACACACACACACACACACACACACACACACACACACACACACACAAAGACAGAGACAGTCAGACAGACAGAGTTCTTCTGGAGTAATGGGAGAATCTGATACCACACGTTTCCACACGAAAAAGATGTTTGCGTCTTGCAGGTGCTGATAATAAAGCAAGCCGGCTGCACCCAGAAAGGATGATGAGGTTCAAGATGTTCACTTTTCCACTATTTAAACGTCTTTCAGAAAAAACCACATGGAGACGAAAATACGCAGCAGGTACCTGCGCCGGGTCATGACCTTTTGGCCGGTTGGCTGGCGTTGGTGGCATGTGCGATATAATCAGTTACAAAAACATAAGAAGAGAAAGAGAGAGAGAGAGACAGAGACAGAGAGACAGAGAGGCAGAGAGAGAGACAGACAGACAGCCAGCTAGAGAGAAAAAGATATTGATATTCATAATTTTATGTCGGGCATACAGGTGGATGCCGACGTAAAAACTGAATCAAATCAATAATCAGACAGTGCGCACACAGTCTCTCTCTCTCCCCCCCTCCCCCCCCCCCCTCTCTCTCTCTCTCTCACTGGAAAATGGCCATTCCTGTCGTAAGCAGTTAATGCTGTTTGGATTTTG
This sequence comes from Monoplex corrugatus, assembly GCA_030674185.1. Lineage (NCBI taxonomy): Eukaryota > Metazoa > Mollusca > Gastropoda > Littorinimorpha > Ranellidae > Monoplex > Monoplex corrugatus. The sequence goes on from CM060305.1 coordinate 145,297,078, forward strand.
AAATCGTCATTTTGAAATACGTTTAAGCACCTACTCAGAGGGCGCTCTTGGCCTTCTTAACTTAAGCCCACCCCCACCCCACCCCACCCCACCCCGTGTGGAAGCCGGGGAATCTTTCAGTATAAATAGTGTCCCCGTCTTCTGGAAATTCTGTTCTAGAAATTTCCTCTTTTCTGTCACTCTTTGTTTCTGCCTTGTTCCTTTGCTTTCTGCCATTTCTTCCTATCATTTTCTGCCTTGCTAGTCAATTCACCTGCACTGTTCGATAAAGCCTTACATACTATCTCTTAGGACTGATAATTGGGTACACATATTAAATGCGCCTTTGACTCTAGGAAAACGATATGCAGAAGCAATTTTAAGTAATTTAGGCCTGTCTTTATATGTTCTAGTGTCCTTAGTTATGTTTGCCTTTGTATTCAGATGTTTTTTTAAAATCCCCTGTGTGATAAATTGGACGGAGTGGTCAACGCTAGGGGCATCTCCTTAGACTATATGTGACCTGTTCTCACGAATGGGGTCACAACTTAATTTTGGGGGGTATAGAGATATTTATATCACCGGAAAGCAGAAAAACTGCTCTTTCCAATGATGTATAATTCAACTGTCTAACTGGAAAATCGAGCGAGTTACAGTAATTTAAAGGGAGTGGGTGATGGGACGGCCATTTTGAGAAAAGCAGAGTTAAAGAAGGACAACAAAATTCTCTGCTTTTTCCTTAGCAACCAGTATTCTATCTTCATCAAACTTAGTGAAGTGATAGATAAAGTGGTTCTGCACTACATACTAGCTATTTCGCGAGCTGATTCCAACGGTATGCGATATGCTGAGGCCCTGTACGGTTTCATGGCCTAAATTAAAGCTCAAACACACGCATTTTCACGGAAAAAATCTGCACATTCTCGATGGGTTATCACTTTAAAATGTTATTTTAACACTCTTTCAGCCCAAATTTCACTTTAATCTTTGCCATAATTAATAGATGAATGGTCAGACAATGTGTAGGAACAAAAATCTCAAATCACCCAGATCGACCCTCACCACCTTTTCAGGCCCGTATCTCAGTTCACACGTTGCGACTTGTGACCCCGTTCGCAAGAACCAGTCACATATGCGTGAATGCATCGCGATACGTGTACTTAATTTTCTGTTTCCGTTTCCCCCCTAAAGTATTGTACGATTTGAAATGGTTATAGCCATGATATGGCTCTACGCAGTCGGCTGGGCTTTAAAAAATAACAAAATAACACTCTTGACTTTAGGGTCAGACTAGAAGTGGAGTCTGGGTCAGCTCAGCCTCTTCCCCTTCTTACTGAACAAAAAAAAGTGATGACGAGGTGAAAAGATAATCGGAAAATTTAGTTAGTTGCACACTTGGAACGCGCCTCTTCCTGCTAGAACAAACAGAGAAGCTTCAAGCGGAAACCCCTTGAATAGAAGTGACAAAAGCGGAAGGATCAGGCCACACTCGATTTCTTTCAGTTCTTTGGAATCTATACATTACTTTGGTCAATGCGATTGTATAACGTTAAAAAGGTCCACCAAAAATCTGCGTTTTTGTCGCCGATTCTTCGACTCGTGATTTTTATGGAAAAGGGGAGCTCCCGTGTGTATATGTATGGGATGAGATATATAATTTATCATCATCATCATCATCATCATCATGTGCTCTGCCGCATGACTTTGGTGATCATGGCCTTCCATACTAATCTATCCCTTGTCGCCGCAAGTACATCTTCCACCCTCTCTGCCCTCAGCCACCCTGCAAGTCCGTCCAGTATTTTCTCCCTGTGTCTACCAGGTACACACACACACACACACACACACACACACACACACACACAAACACACACACACACAAACACACACACACACACACACACACACACACACACACACACACACACGTGTGTGTGTGTGTATTCATGCAAATATTATTGATGTTTAAAGCCCATCGGACTGCAAAGTCATATCAGTGCTACGACGATCTTAAAACGCACACAACACCTAGTCGACCCTGAAGAAAAAAAAAGAACTGAACAGAAGCGTTAGTAAACGTATTAATGCATTCGAGCACAGAATCAAAAGATACCCCCTGACGTTAACCATTGCGCTCAATTTAAAACCAAGGTAACAAACAAAGAAACAAGAACACAAATGTACCAACATTATTAAGTACACTAAAACATATAAAAACTGGCCTAAATTTCTCAAAACTGCTTCCGCACATCACATTTCCTTAGAGCCAAAAATGCAGTTAGTACATGTACCCATTTTGCAATTCTAATAGGAAGCATGTAATGCTTTGTAGAACACATATAGGCGAATTGACCAGTGAGGCAGAAAATACTAAGAAGCGATAACAGAAAGCAAAGGAGCAAGGCAGAAACAAGTAGAGTGATAGGAAAGTGGAAATCTTTAGCACAGAATGTCTAGAAAGTGGGGATATTTGTTTTGAAGGAGCCGGCCGGGCACAGGTTTTCATGCAACAGAAATCCAGTATTCAAATACTTATTCAATCACCTAGTATATACTGGCTTTGCCTTCTTGCCTATCAATTAAATCTTGGAATAGAAACTACGATCCAAAGTTAAAAAATGTAAAAATACATGTACATAGGTACTAAGTTTGAATACAAGGGATACAACCTAAAGAGACACTTGCTTATTATATCCCTTGTGTTAGTCATAATGTATATAGCGGGAGCAGGACCCCATAACGTTTTCCTGTTTTTAAGTCTGATAACGGGTATAGTTGTATAGTTTCGATGCCTGAAAATGCACATCCACATACAGACATCTTCCGTATTTGATATTTGATCTTAACATGGAAGTTTTATACAGAAAGTAGGCATTTGCCACTTTACAGACGTTCGTGCGTAACACACACACACACACACACACACACACACACACACACACACACACATTAACACAGAGTCGATCCGAATGACATTTCAGCATCACCAGCATTACGTTTTTAATAGATCTAGAGGGAAAAAAACAAAAGTGGCGTTTGTTGAAAAAAAAATCATCATCTGCTTCCTGCACAGCTGTCGTGTTCACACAGAAAGAAAAAAAAAAGATGCCAAGGAAGAAGGTTGGGGGGCGGGGAGGGCGATGGCTGGAGGAATATGGAGGAGGAAGGCAATGGCCTGATGGTGGTGTTATTTTTCGCAGACAAGACGCGTCTTTCCTTCGAAGCTCCCTGGAAATTCCGAAACTCTGGCATATTCAGTAAGTTTGTACCCTGCCCGCCCCTACAGTAACTCACACTGTATTCAGCGTCGTCCTCCTCTCCCCTTTTCTGCCTTTTCTATCATCGTCTGAAAGGTGTCTGTCTGCCATCGATCCCAATCCCACCCATGGCAATCCCTAGAACGTCGGTATGTTCAAATCGCATCGCAAGTTTGTTTTTCTTCCCACTTGCTTCCATATTACGTTGATTGTATAGGCCAACCGAGCGCATGAGAGCCTTTCACGACGAAGAGAATTAAGAAAAATAGAAGGAATGAAAAAAAGAAAAAAAAGAATACGGCATAAAACTTTACCATCGAATTCAAGTTTCATCACAATTCACATATTCCAGGACACGTAACATGCGGTTACCACCCATCAGTCGTTGGATAAATATAGAATATTATCTAATAACACGAAACAGCACAAATTTCAATTAACCGTCAAGTTCATCCTTCATCAAAGTAAACAATTCAAAGGCACAAAACAAACTTATATTAGACCGCCACTTAATTTAATGAATAAGGTTAACTATACTCAACAAAAACCTAAACTTTTGGCATGCAGGAGGCGCTAGCTTTCCATTCCACATCACCTTAAATTAGAGAGGGGGGTGGATGCTTTAAAAATCGATAAAAAGAACAATATCTGAAATACACAATACATAACAGGCCAAACTGCCAATAATAAAATAAAACAAAAGTCGACCCCCAATTTACCAGAAACAAAACACACACACACACACACACACACACACACACACACACACACACACACACACACACACACACACACACACACACACACACCCTATAATAACCAAATGCAAGAATAATACGAGAACATACTGCTAATTAACACAAGAACGGACAAACACACACACACACACACACACACACACACACACACACACACACACACACACACAGTAACAACTAAGCGCAAAAATAATACGAGAGCAGACTGCTAATTAACACAGGGACGACACACACACACACACACACACACACACACACACACACACACACACACACACACACACACACACACACACACACACACACCGTAACCACCAAGTGCAAAAATAATACGAGAACAGACCGCTAATTAATACAACAACGGACATCCAGTTAACACAAGAACCGACTGCAAAGTAACAAAACAAAACGGCCTTCTAGTGCCTATCCAAGTATTTCATCATCACGTAGTCCCAGGACCGGTGCGTGTGCTGGAGAACGGGATGCGAGGGTGGGGAGTGGGGGAGGGGAGATAAGAAGGAATGAACTGATGGGGAGCAGCAGCAGCAGACAGGATCTTCCATCTCTGTCTCTGTATCTTGTGAGGTGCAGCCAGCAAGCAGGTCAAGACATGCCGAGATTTCGGTACCTGCCACCCTGCTGCCCTTTCACTCCCGCAACGTGTTCACAAGCTTTATAAAAAAAGAAAAAAGAAAAAAAGAAAAACCCAGTCTTGGTTGATAGGGTGTGAGGGCCTGAAAGGGTTACGCTTTTGCTTTGTATAAAAAAAAAAGAAAAACAAAAAAACCTGTCTTGGTGGATAGGGTGTGAGGGCCTGAAAGGGTTAAGTTTTTGCTTTGCTATCGTGGCTGACAATGCAGGATGCTGCCGGATAGGGCGAGAGAGTCTAAGGGTTAAACTCACCATGCTGTCTCTAAAGCTGTAAGACAATTCCAACTGGACTTTGCTACTCAAAAGATAGTAACACAAAGTGTTGTGAAGAAGTTTTTCTTTGGTCGACATCAACAAAAGCCTATTTCCAAGGCACCCTGAAAGTAAGGTTGTCATGGCAGGTGATGTGACCATTCCAAGCACTACCACGACCTCAGAATAGACCAGACTAACAGGAAGCCCCAAGACATATACATCATCCATTAAAGCTTTTCGTACAAAGTGTAAAGGGAACGGCTGATAGAAAATACGGTGCTGGTAGCTTAGCTTTATGTCAACCTATCGTAACAGACCAAAAGAAACGAATCACTACTTATGCTGGGAAAAACTGTCCTGGCAACCTAGCAAGTGTTTCCTCCTCTCCCTGAACTATTTCCGTTAGTAAGGCAACTATGTTAGACTGTTATAACCCCCAAGAGAGGGAAATTGGGGCTATGACACTCTATCCACACTTGTCTTACTTTTCAAGTACGTCCCTGGCAGTCAGTTCTCTCTTTCCTCTGAAATAAGTTTTATAGGATTAAACAATAACGTTATAATGGATAGATGTTTTAAAGACATGAAAAACAGGAAAAAAAGGGGAAAGTAATTTAAGTACACATACACATACCAATGCGTTCGTGCACATAATCTAAGAGAGATGCTCCTGGCGTTGACCTCTCTGTCCAATTTATCGCACAGGGGATTTAAAAAACATTCTCAATACAAATTTAAACATATTCAAGGACACTAAAACATTTATAAAAACGGGCCTAAATAGATCAAAATTGCTTACGCATATCTTTTCCCTAGAGCCAAAAATACAGTTCATGCATAAACCCATTTATCAATCCTAGGAGAAAGTACGTAAGTCTTTATCAAACACATACAGGTGTTATGTTATCATTGTTATTATCATAATGATGAAATTAAAACACTACGGTAGCCATAGCAGTGGCAGTGGCAACAGTTTATTTGTTGTAGTTGTCACTAAAATCTGATACACCACGTCGAGCTTCAGGCTGCCGACCTCAAATTCCCACGGCACCCCCACCCCGATTCAAGAGCGAAATATCCAGTAAAATGTTTTCTGTTATTGAGAACCTCCTGACCCCTGACCTCTCTCTCTCTCTCTCTCTCTTCTCTCTCTCTCCTCCTCTCTCTCTCTTCTCTCTCTCTCTAATGAATCCCACCTTTACAGTGACCACAAAAAAAACCAAAAAAAGGTTCCTCAACAAAAAAAAAGGGTTCCTCAACAGTTTCTCCATTGTCATCAGCTTGTATCTATATTGATCTGTTCCAGAGACGCATTTTCGGTTATAAAGAAAAGCCATTAAATGACAATGTTTGTGATCTTTATCCCTGTACCACTCACGTGCTCGCCGGTACTATTTGGCAGTGTGAAGACACACTGACGCGGTTACCCAATCATGTACGATTGACTGTGCGAACTTGATTTTCACTGAACGCTTTAAATTTTGTAATGTCGAAGAAATTAATATTAACAACACCTTACTCTGCGAACTGTTGTCCTTTTCTTTGTGTGTGTGGTGTGTGTGTGGTGTGTGTGTGGTGTGTGTGTGTAGCGCGCACGCGCGAAGAGGTGAGAGAGAAGAGAGGAACAATAAATGAATTAATATATTTCTTGTGTTCTTAGTTGCTGGTCCTTTCATACACGCACGCACGCACGCACACACTTCGTCCCATATCAGTACATGACGCCTGGCCCCTTCCCCTTCTGTCCCCATCCTTCCAAGGTCTCCCCCATCCCTTTCTGCGTCTGTCTTTGATAAACAAAACAGGGGGAAAGAAGATTCCAGAAGATCATATAACCTGGTCTTGCTCAATACAAGAACGTAGGGTTTACCCCATCTGGATGCCATGTAAAATCAATTTCACACTTATTATTTTTCATCTACGCCGCCAAGAGAGGCACATAACCTCACCTTTTCCCTCAGCCCTTACCTCCAACCCCGGCGCTTTTCCTTCTCTTCTATGACTCGTCCGCTCTGCAACAGATGACGGGAGCAAAGAGTGTGTCTGATTCTCCGAGGAGAGAGCATGGGACTGTGGGAAGCTAAAGCGGGAAAACCCCTGTACAAAATAGCAAAGTACAATATGGAAATGCTATACTGACAATCTCTTTCGTAATACCAGTATCACAGGAATTCCTTAGGGCGGCAGATGCATTGAGACAACATTTGATGTCCCAGTAGAATGGATCGGTAAATTAAAGGCAAACACCAAGGCCACTAGCAGGTATCGCATTTTGAAAAGTAATGGTCAGTCGCCATTGTCCAGTACTAAAACCTTTCGCAGTTGGGCACAGAAACGGAATAAGGCTGTAATGGGGGCAAGAGGAAATAAACAGACATTAGACTGGATGGATTTTTGGATGGATCAATACCCTAGACCTGTGAAGTGACCACACCAAAGACCAGAAGCAAATATCAAGAAATAATGCCATTATTCTCCACGTTGGGGAGTTGGACAGATTCTAAGGGGTGACGCTTAGCAGTAAAAGTCACCGTCAGAAACGGACTTTTGAAAATGGCGTATTAATTGGCCGAAGGTAACGTTAGATGTAGCCACCACAATGTCAGGATTAAAATTCGAATCATTCAACCTTGAAGTCAGGCTTTAGAGACGCGGTCAGCTAATTACAGGCGGTCCTATTGATGGTCAGGGAGGGAAAGCGTCCTGACCTGAATTCCTCTTCTATAAAAGGAATAGTCAGTCAGCCCTCGGTAGCTCTTTTGGGGGAACCAGCTTCCAAGCTACCTCACAGGTATGTGACCCACGTTCAATTAGAGGCATGTTTTTACTTTCCAGGAAACAGAAAGAATAGAGCTGGAAATGTTCAGTATGCTAGTAACATGTAAGCTGGTGAAGATTCGTTGTGCATTTTAGGATTTAGGGCCAGTAGGACTTAGGCCAGTAAGAATGGTGACTTATGTCTTACGTTGAAGTTGATTAATTAAATAAATGTGCTGTATTTATCATTCCATGTGTGGACTACCTTTGAGAATCCTTGTCTAGTGTGGTTAGTGCGTTTCCTCTCATCACACTCTCCTTCCTTGTTGAGTGCATGATTTCCAAGTAGAGAAAATATTCCTCATACACATCCCCTATTCTTCATAAACATCCTCAATTCCTCAGAAACATCACAATTCCTTCTTGCGATATCAGTATGAAATATAGACTAGGTAAAAAATAGTCTAGGTAGGACCTCAGGACATGGCCAGCTCATGGTTGGTTTGTTTTGTTGAATTTAAAGTCCTACCACTTTGAGTATGAGGACTAGCACTGTGAGACACCGATGTTGTTGGCGGATTCTCTGGATACTATTCAGCTCATGGGTTTATGTGCAGGCTTAAGGCTTGTGCCACGGTCACCACACACGTGGCACCTGTGACGTTAGTGCATACGGAATTCGTTCCGAGCGTGGAGACGTCATCTTGAGAAACTGAAACTGAAACTCTTTCGTCTTCAAATCTAAGGGTTCCAATACTGTCTTCTAGACAGTCCCTTTCGTCTTTAAATTTAAGGATCCCGATATTGTCTTCTACAAAAAAGGGATCATACAGTAGACAGAAATACATTACAATAGAATCAGAGCGAATATCTGATATGACAAAATAAAACATACTTATTTTTTGGCCAGGTGTGCTTTGTCAAGTATTTACAAAAGACCAAAGAATATATGTAAAACATTTGGTGAAGAAGAAACAACAGACGGGTTCCCTGAAGATGTTGAGGTCAGTTAACCAAAAATGTGCGTGTGTGTGTGTGTGTGTGTGTGTGTGTGTGTGTGTGTGTGTTGTGTGTGTGTGTGTGTGTGTGTGTGTGTGTGTGTGTGTTGTTAAATACACGTTCTGGTTGTACGTGTGTGTGTGTGTGTTCGTTCGTTCCTTGATTTAACGTCTTTTCACTATAAGTGATATTACAGGGTAAAAATGACATGAAGGAATTTTTTTTTGGGGGGGGGGGGGGGAGGGGACAGGGGGAACAGAGTAAGAGACGGTAAAAATTTAAAGGAATCAGCAAGTTCTTTAGAAAAAGTATATGGATGAACAGAGAAATGAAACTAGAACAACGCTAACACCAAATGTAAAAGAAAAATCGTCATAAAAAGCAAAACAAAATAAGATAATGATAATTAAAATAATAACCTTAAAGTAACCCATTAACAGGACTGTGAACCATTGATTCTGAAATTTTAACTAACAGAACTTGATTTGATATTACTTCTTTAAAATGCTTTTCAAGATAGTTTCCTTGTGTAAACATCTTTGGTAAAAAAATAACGAAGCTTTCTGCAGTAAAAAAAACAACATACAATGTGAATTGTTCACCGCAAATACATAAAACGTTTTTACAATATTTTGTTTTCAAAGCATTCAGTTGAATACAAAATATGTGGTAACAATTAATCTCAAATGATATAACGAAGAATACTGCATTTTTTTACAGATATTTTGAACTGAAAACAAACAAGTTTGCCCGCAGAAAAAGTGTTTTAGCTACTTTCTTTGATGTAAAAAAAAGCTTACGATCAAGTTTGGCATAAACGTTTATTGTTCAAGCTAAAATCTGTTGGTTATCTGGCAATATGTACAATTACATTAAATCTTTTTTAGCTAATAGAACAATACAGGCTAGATTGGGATCAAAACGTTTAAAAAGGCCCAATATGACAAGAACGAGAAAAGGCCGCCTTGCCCAAAAGAAACGAGAAGACGCATCAGAGGGCAAGGCTGATGGAGAGAGGCTATCGGCGAGCGACATGGGAGCAGATACGGAAAATGACCCGCAATCGACAGTGGCAACAATTAATCTCAAATGATATAACGAAGAATACTGCATTTTTTTTAACAGATATTTTGAACTGAAAACAAACAACAGTTCATCTACGCCGCCAAGAGAGGCACATAACCTCACTACCCTCAGCCCCTTACCTCCAACCCCGGCGCTTTTCCTTCTCTTCTATGACTCGTCCGCTCTGCAACAGATGACGGGAGCAAAGAGTGTGTCTGATTCTCCGAGGATAGAGCATGGGGACTGTGGGAAGCTAAAGCGCGCGCGTGTGTGTGTGTGTGTTGTGTGTGTTGTGTGTGTGTGTGTGTGTGTGTGTGTGTGTGTGTGTGTGTGTGTTGTGTGTGTGTGTGATGTGTGTGTGTGTGTGTGTGTGTGTGTGTCTATCTGTGTGTGTGTGTGTGTGTGTGTGTGTGTGTGTGTGTGTGTGTGTGTGTGTGTGTATGCATTTCTGGTTGTTCTCTGCTCGAACACTGGGCAGTCAGTTTGATGTAAGCATCACACAGTCAAAAGAAGCAAACACAAGAGGGAGAAACACTAATATAAATCAAAAAAGGCCAAGAAAATAAATAATTGACTATCTTCGAGTTTTCGATCTCGTCATGAAATACCTTAAAGCGTCGTGCTGGTAATGGAGAGATCTTGATTCGATCCTCAAAAGGGGCACAGGTTTAAAATTAAGGTGACCTCTCTAGTAGTTCATTGAGTTGGAAAAAGTATCTTCTTGCTATTAACACGGAAGTCGTGGGTTTGACTCTCGGACAGACTAGGCTTTTATACGCGTGTGTGTGTGTGTGTGTGTGTGTGTGTGTGTGTGTGTGTGTGTGTGTGTGTGTGTGTGTGTTTTGGTGCGTGTGTGCGTGTGTGTGTGTGAGTGCGTGCGTGCGTGTTTGTGTCTTGTATGTACATGCACGTATGTGTGTACATACAGTACATACATATATATATATATATATATTTATATATATATATATATATATATAGTGTGTGTGTGTGTGTGTGTGTGTGTGTGTGTGTGTGTGTGTGTGTGTACATACATATGTGTTGGTATGTGTGTGTATGCATGTGCATGTTGTATGTACATACATATATGTGTGTCCATGAGTGTGGCAGACTTGCCAACCCCCCAAATTCACGTTGCTTATTTTTCAGGTTGGGGAATCATGATTTTGCTTATTTTGAAAATGAAATGCTGATTTTGCGACATCACGTAATTTCTGGGAACCAACAAAGTAATTACAGGAATCAGGTAATCAATATTTCATAACACAACTGTAAACAGGCCTTCACAAAGGCAAAGATTCAAGGATATATGCCTCATAGCATAGTAGCAGAGAAAGATAATAATAGTTTTAACTTTTGAATGGAAATTAGTAACAGAAACATTGAACTTACCTCTGAGCAACTGTAATGGTGGCAGGCAGATGAGACTAACAGTGGGAAAGGGGCATCTCAACTCCCTTTGACAGCTTGATACTTGTCATGTCTGTCCTGCTACCAAAGTGAGGCTGTTGGTTTAGTCTTTTTGGGCAAGATGCCTGCTGGAAGAGCCCTTGAGGTAGGCAATCATTTCAGGTGAAAACTGCCTGGTCAGTGCAGATCCTGGCATGTGCTTGCAGATAATGAGAGCCTCTAGTAGTTGATCCCCCATCAGTGAGCGCTGGTCTGTTTTTATTTTTCTAACACAGGAAAAGACTCTCTCACAGCTGGCAGATGAGTGGGGCACGACAAGCAGGCCAAGAAGAAAGAGGCAAGCAGTCCTGATATCCTCCTGTTGAGCCAGCTTGCCCCAGAATAGGCCAATATCATCTGAAGGTGATGGCAGGGATTCTTTCTCCAGCAACACAATTTGAAGTGATTGGAGTTGGTTTACCACCTCGTCTTGAGTTGAGCCACTTGGAATAAGAATAGGCCACATTGTCATGAGTCCCTTTAAATTGTCTATGGCACCACTTTCAACAAACTTGCTGGGGTTCGTTGAGGCAACTTTCTTCAAGAATGAATTGTGAGGCAGGTTGTCTTTAAGGTAGTCACAGACTGACTGATAATAGGAGATAACAGATTTGAAAAAATCATCCTTCTTCTTGCCTGAGATATTCTTCTCCTTCATGAATGCCTCCACTTCAGATCCAACTTGGATGTCCTTGTGATCTTTCACATTGTACGCTGACTTGTTATCAACTTCACAGGGAGATTTGTATATCATACCACTTGGCTTGACAAATTTTTGAAGGACCTCTTTCATGAGCCTGTTGATATTCTCATGGAGACTTTGGATCTGAGGGGCTTCTGACTGGTGCTTGGTGAGAAAAGGCTGGAAAGTCTTCACAGCAAACATCAAGAACAGAGCACAGAGACGAGCTGTGTGGGAACATAAGTTCTCATAAATTGAGGATGCCTTCTTGTTAGCAGCTGTTCCTGGTTTTGTATTTTTCTCCTTTTCCTCTTTAAAAAAATCTCTCAAGGCTGGCCAGTCAGCAACCAACCTATTCAGACATCGGGCAATGCTGAGCCATCTGGTGCTCACATGCTTCAAAACTCCCCGCTGTTCCTGGCCATGATATTCTTGATATTTACCTAAATTCATTTGCCGAACACTGCTTTTCTTCATATAGTAGTAGATGTCAACCAGAAGATCAGCAGGGGAAGATGGCAGTTTATCTGCAGCTTTCTCGGCAGCTAAGTGCACTAAATGCAGAGTACACCCAGACAGGAAACACTCAGGGTTCTTCTTCTTGATAAAGGAAAACACTCCCTTGTGAACACCAGTCATGACACTTGCATTGTCACAGCCAAATGAGACACAGTTGGTCCATGGAATGTCTCCTTCCTGCAGCAAAGCATCCAACAGATTAAAAATGTTTTCTCCTGTGCCAGAGCCATCAAGGACAGGTAATGACACAACTTCTGAGTGAACCTCACAGGTCTCCACATTAAGTGTGCGAACAACAATGGGATAAAGCTTCGCATTTGAGTCATTTGATCCATCTGTTGCGAGTGAGAATGGGCTGGTCTTCATCCTTTCCATAAGGGTGTCCTTGTGAATTTTTGCAATGTCTTTGATCATAGCAGTGGCCTTTGTGCGCTTACAAGAGAATTTCGCTGCAATTAAAGAATCATCAAACATTTCCTTGAAAGCTTCCGTCAGTGTGTCAGCTGCATTGATCGACAAGTTAAGGTCAGCAATCAGACTCACCATTCTGATTTCAGCTTTGGTTATTTTTTGAGCAAGTTCCTTCTCCTTTTCCAATTCTTCTGCACTCTGTTGGGGTTTGAAGAATTTATGAAGTGATCCAGCCTGTTGGTTGTGATTCTTCTCTCTCTCAGAATGCCTGATGGATTTCTGATGTCGCTTAATATCCCGAGCACCGGATGCACCGATATAAATGTCCGAATCACACAAAGTACATCTTGCATAGTGCACTGAGTCCTTGCCCTTGGTCGTACACTCCGAAGTGAAAGCAAAAGATTTCTTGTATGAGTTCAAAAAGCACTGCTTAGATGCCTTTGAGGCCATGGTCTTACTAACTCACAACACCTAGAAAATGCACAAAAGGAATCTATATCTATAAATAATCGAGTCAACTGCAATTTGAGAAACACACACTGTGTCACTGTGAGTGAGACACCCTCACTGTACTGTCTAGATCTAGTGTCAGCCTACTGTATCACTGTATCGAATATTAGATCTAGATTCTAGATCTAGGCCCGGTTAAATCAGATCACGAGCACAAACTGTCCAGGTCAGAACAACTCTCTCCAATCGAAATTTTCACAGCCTCACAAAGAACGAAAACAGCACTGAAGTTGAAGCATGTGAAATCTACGTAAAAAGTGCAGAAAACTATTGTTCCCCACTAGAGATCTATCTTCATTCAAAAGATGCACTGAACTCACAACACCAAGAAAATGCACAAAAGGAATCTAGATCTAGATCTAGAATCCAGATCTAGAATCTAATCTAGCTTACTATATTCTAGGCCCAAGTCAATTGCAATGAGAAACACGTGTCAGCCTACTGTATCGCTGTAGATTCTATCGATATTAGATCTAGAGTCTAGATTAGATCTAGTCTAGACCAAGGTCCAGTAAAATCCGATCACGAACACAAATGTCCAGGTCAGAACAACTCTCTCCAATCGAAATTTTCACAGCCTCACAAAGAACGAAAACATCACTGAAGCATGTGAAATCCACTTAAAAAGTGCAGAAAACAATTGTTCCCCACTATCTTCATTCAAAAGATGCATTGAACGTCCACGGAAAGGGCCAGTCGGACAAAGAAACACAACTCCACAATGGCGGCTCTGTTGACATTTCACGACCAAGAAACCGGAACTCACTGGGATTTGAGCAGTAAAAAAACAAAGGCCTGAACGCAAACAAAATTCTATCATCGAGTGCTAATTAATTTCCGATTCAGATACTTGATGGAGAATAACAAGAGGTATCGGCAATTGCTCGCGTATTCTCAACCAAGTTTTACGATCCGAGTAGGGCTTGACAGCGGGTTTCGAGCAATGGCGATCATGCTTACCGGAAAATCAAAAGATGCGTATTTGATCGTTTTGACGCGTATTTGCGTATTGCTGACAGTTTTGCGTACTAGAATACGCAATTGCTTACAGGTTGGCAAGTCTGGTGTGGGGGGAGGGAGAGAGGGAGACAGACGGACGGAGAGAGGGAGACAGACGGACAGAGAGACAGAGACAGACAAAAAGACAGAGACCTGGTGGCTATAGTTAGTTACAATGCCATCCTGATAACGCAGGGGTCGTGGGCGTGGCCCTAAGGCGGTCCACTTTACTCTTCCCTGGGGGTTCAATTCCCCGCCCTAGAAAATTTTCATAGGTCTGATTTTGCCTATCTTGATACAGCAACAGACCCAAGATCTATCAACATCTCGAGTTTAATCCCATCCCTCAACATAACAGTTGGCTTGTTTGCTTGCTGTCCATTTGAGTAATGCTCCATTCGTTTTAGTGGTGTCAGTGTTTCATTTGTCCCATTCCTCTACCCATTTCATGACCTTGACAGCGTATGGGGTTTTGTTATGGATCGAGGCGTTTGCCAGAAAAATTACCAGATTCCCAACTCCTTGAAGCATTTTATTTTTGATGTTTTTTTTTTTAGAGCGCAAACGTTCCACACAAACAGCTTCACAGACACACTCACACACGCGCGCACACACACAACACACACACGCACGCACACACGCACACACCACACACACACACCACACACACACACACACACACACACACACACACACACACACACACACACACACACACACACACCCCCTCTCTCTTTTTCTGGTCGATATGAAACAATGTCCCTTTGAAGAAAAGGGAGAGCACAAAAACAACCACCACAACACCAAACCCTGTAGTTACGGGACCGGAAGAACCCACAAATTTCGATGTGCGCAGTACCCCCATGGCGGGATGTCAAGGACAAGACTTTTGTTAAAACGGCAAAGACCGTATGGCTTCCATACTCCGCAGAACGATTTGTAGCTACAAACCTGTAAATAAAATGTTTTACTTTGCTGTAGGAACAAAGAACAAAGTGTTGGATGCTGTTCGACAACGCTGACATATTCGCTACCGTCCAGCTCGTTTCAGTCGCTGTGTGATGATATAACAGGTTTATCCTTATTGTTGCTTAAAGTCCAGCCGACTACGTAGGACCCTATCAGGCCTTTAACCATTTCAATACACATGATACTACAATAGCAGAAAAAAGGAACAGAAAATTAAGTAAACATATCAATGCATTCACGAACCTAATCTAAAGAGATTCCCCTGGCGTTGACCGCTCCATCCAATTTATCACACAGGGGATAAAAAAAAAACACCTGAATACAGATTTAAAATAATTCAGGACACGAGATGAATGGACCAGCAAGGCAGAAAATAATAGGAAGAAATGACAAAGCAAATGAAGAAGGCAGAAACAAAGAGAGTGACAGAAAAGAGGAAATTTCTAGCACAGAATTTCCAGAAGGTGGGGATACTATTTATACTGAAAGAGCCCCCGGCATCCCCACATGGGAACTTTGCTGAAACTAACAGCAAAATCAAGAAATGAAACTCAATTTCTCCATTTTATGGACACTTGGTGAGTGACTGCAAACGGGCCTGAAATAATAAAAAAAAAATACTCATCATGTCTTTTCAAATTTGATCAAGTCAATATCATCTCCAAGGAGAAATTAGTTACTCCGTAGTTTTCCCAAAGATTACGACAGTGACATTAAGATACCAAAAGTGCAACATAAGCTCAATCTCGTATTCGAAATACAGTAGTATAAAGCAAATGTCTGCATCCCTAACACCACACCACACCACACCGCAGCACACCCACCACACCACACTACACACACGCCACCATATCACACCGCACAGCACAAACACCAACCACAACCACCAACACGACACACCACCCCAACACAACACACCACCCCACCCAACACACAAGTCTATTGTGCCTTTTTTATGCATTACTTTTAGAAGAGCAAAACAACTGACTTAAAACCCCACCGCTATAAAACCAGTACTACTGGATGATCATACGAGCAGAAAATTCTTTTTTTTTTTTTTAACGCAGTCACACCACCTATCCTGCCCACAGACACCTAACCACCGCCATAAACTTTTTTTTTTTTAAAAAGAAAAAAGAAAGAAAAAAGAAAAAAAAACATCGTCTCACCCCTACCCACACTACCACGCACGACGAACTGCACCCATAACCTGCGGAGATAAGCAGGGGAATTCCAAGCTGCAGATAAACACTAACACGTAGTACACACCGATTGTTCCCCTTCCCCCTCTTGCTCCAGCCAGGTCGCAGCGCTCCCACATGGCGTGGGACTGCTATCAGCAAAGTGTATTAGGCCTATGCTATAATGACCAGATCGTATTTTGAAAAATGACCACAGAAGATAAAGTCAAATTTAATAATATGAAGGCACATTCTAGAATGAGATTGTACACAGTTTTTAATAGAGTGTATACTTTTTATTTTAAGCGTTTGAGATCTTTCAAAAAAAATTAATTCTTTGCTTCGTGTGTTCACGTTGGCTTTGTCCACACTATGCAGGCGGTATGTTGCTGCACAGTCTGCATGCTCAGTCTTCGGTGAACATGCTTTCATGCGTTTACAAGTCAGCCACTGATATCACCTGCGGGATCTTCAGCGGGCGAATCTGATGTTCTGCGTGCGAACACACACAAAAGGGGGTTAGACACTGCCAGGTCTGCACACATGAATGGGAAAAATCTCAACCCTTTACCCACCAGGTCTCTTGGCAGATCTAGCCTAGGATCTTCCGACTGGAAGTTTGGCACGGTTATAAATATTGCAAACGCTAGCCGTCATTTTGATTCGGATTAGAAAACCGATCAGTTCATTGAACATGTGAAATTGCCTAGAAATCGATCCCAGGTTGAAGCCAAATATTAAGTTCTGATAAGACCTACGTAAGTGCGAATGGTTATGATCCGAATTCGAGGCCGCACTAAAAGTATGATGATGATGCTGGTGATGAGGATGATGTATGCAACGATATACGTGATGAGCCTGATGCCATGATTTTGCCACAAACTCCTGGTCAGCCTTCCAGTTTCTCAAGATAACGGTCCGCGCTCTAAGTGAATTCCATATGCGCTGACACCAAGTGGGTGCCATGTGATGGACAAGATCCAAAACAATCATGGCCGTCACAAGCCTTAAGCCTGCACAATCCAGGAACTGACAAGGTCCTCATGTCCTACCTAGCGTATGGTTTTCTATCTTTAACTCATTGACTCCCGCACTCTATCCACCAACTGCAAAAAAACTCCAGGAAGCTGGTGGATAGAGTGAGGGAGTCAAAGGGTTAAGATAGGGTGAGGGAGTCAAAGGGTTAAGCTTTTGCTTTGCTAGCATGGTTGACAATGCAGGATGCTAGTGGCAGGGTGTGGGAGTCAAAGAGTTAACCAAAGGTAGAGCAAGCCTTTGAGATGCACAGCGTGACCTCTGCATCAACAGATCCATTACTGGTCACGTACTCCCCAAGAAGCAGAGTTCGAGCAATGTTTTGATAATCAGTTCCGAGGTGAGCGCAGTGCAGAAAACAGTCAACCCTCATCAGCTCTGCGCCCTCTCGACACTACAGACCTACAAACAAAACCACACTGGCATCTGATTACTTGCCAGAAACGTTATCTGTGAACCTCAAATAATGAGCAATAATCCAATGGTGCCAGCAAGTTCATCAACCGTGGTGGGTTATGGAAATATTCTGCTGGCCTTTTCATTGTGTTGTATAACGGTTTGCAGGCAGAGCGAAGCGAAGCTCGCACAGAGCGATAGGCTGTGTGATGATATAAGGGGGGTAGTACCAAAAACCACGAACCTAATCATGGCAAGCTTTTATCAACATGTACAGACTTTGATCTCGGAGGTCTTGAGGAGTGTAAAATAAATGTCCGAATGCCCAATGTGTGGTCTATTTTCCGCTCTAGGTACCGTGTTCAGATGAGTAGCGAGTGGGTGGTCTCATAGTTAGTACCAAAAAAGTCATAGGTTCCCAAGTTCAAATTTGCATCACACTTTACCCCCTTATACAAACATTCATAACCTGTATAACTGTTCCGGCCTTTTCCCACTGAACGAGTTTTGGTAGTTTGTGGTCTTCAGTCAGTACTTATCGCGAAATTGAGGTCAAAAGATGCGTGTTCAATCGACACTCAGTGGATGATACACTGGGCATTGTCCGATTACGATGACGTGCACATCAACTGCTTTAAAAATGGAGAAAACTGATTCTTATCAACAGTCGTGTTCCATTTATTTACAAAATAAAATCACAAGGACTTATTTTCATGAATCTTGATGAAAATGGTGTGGCTTACATGTGTTATTTTTAAATACTACATCACACATTTCCGTTTCTATCAAAATGCATTTTTCTTCTAAATGCTCCTGCAACACCTCACTAATCTTGAATTTGTCCCAGTCTAAAGAAGACAAACATGGAAATGCAAAAAGTTTTGTATAAAAGTAATTGACAAACTCGTATACAAAACTATTTGGCAGGCAACGCCTGAAGATATCACATAAATATCAATATAAATCTTTCTTGTATAGCACAATTCTCCAAACTCATTCTGACTCTCTTCACATCATAACTAGACTTACCGATGGAACACGGAGAGCTCAAGCTGTTATGAGAGATGGCCACACTCCACTCTTATTGTTCCTCAGTCTGCATCTTTTGATGAAGGTATATAACATATATGTTGGATGTTTTCATGTTTCCTTAACCCTTTTGACTCTCGCACCCTGTGTGTCAGTATCTTGCATTGTCAACCATGCTAGCAATGCAAAAACTTAACCCTTTGACTCCTTCGCCCTATCCACCACCTTCCGGAGCTGGTGGATAGGGTGAGGAAGTCAAAGGGTTAAGTTTTTGCATTTGGCGGATAGTATGCGGGAGTCAAAGGGTTAAGCTACCAGACACTGACACGTCAAATCCATATTGCTTATTGCCCAGCCGACTACTAGAGCCATATCGGGGCTAGCTAGCACCACGTCAAAAACGACAACCAGGTTAAGATAACAGACAACAGTTAAAAACCATGCTCACTGTTAACCTTACACGTCTAAAATGCAATTACAGAAAACCATACTCAGACGTAAAATCATATGTGAAATATATTAATACTCTTGTAAAAACTGGAAAATTGAAATCAGGAGGTACGTCTCGGAAGAGGATTCTAAGGAGTCCGCCGTGTAGTCTTTTGTCTCACATCGTACAAGTCCCAGCAATCAAGGAGGAGGTGTGTCTGATGTCAACGGCTCGTCGCACAGTATAACACCATGGTGTTTCTTCATATCTTAAAACGTACGAAGGAGTGTAGGATGTGTGACCGTGTGTAACCTACATAACACTGTCTCTTTCTCACGGTTCCTTGCAGCAGACGGGAGAATTTAGACACTGATACGGTATCTTTAACGTGCATAATTGACATTCCGCATCCGTATGCACACGAAGAGGGAATCCACAGGTCTGACGCATGCTCACTTGGGAGATCGGAAATATTTCTACCTTTTGTGACCCACCAAGCGGAGGTATCTGGTGGATCAAACCACAGGACCTTCCGATAGGAGGTGTAAATACACGTCAACAATTAATATTATCAAGACTCTGGATGCAATTGTGACATTTTAAAAGGCGTATTGATTATAAAGCTGGAGTGTGTGTGTGTGTGTGTGTGTGTGTGTGTGTTCTGGTGTGTGTTGGGTGTTTTGTGTGTGTGTGTGTGTGTGTGTGTGAGAAAGTGTGTGAGAAGTGAGTGCATATGTTCATAGCATATGATATGAGCCCATGTGTCATATAAAAAAGTTCTCTCTCTAACACACACACACTTCCCTGTCTGCCCCTCTGCCTGTCTCTCTCTCTCCAAATGTCTGGTTAGAAACTGAAAGAAGACCAGACCACTTATTCTGGACATGACTCAGCCACGTAGTGCAGCACTGGCCGTGTGTTTTGCACCAAGTCGACATCCAGCAGTAAATTAAACGTATAACGTACCGCCTGTGCTTGATTACACGCCCACACTGTCCAGCCAACCAAGTGGCCATCACACAGAAAACATTTCGTAGTTGGGCATTTAAAGACCGGAGAAAATTGAAGTTCAGTTCATATTGCTTATAGCCCAGCCGACTACTAGAGCCATATCAGGACTAACACCACGTCAAAAAGAAAAAAAAAAGACAACCCGTTAAGATAAAAGACAACAGTTAAAAACCATGCTCACTGTTAACCTTACAAATCTAAAATGCGATTAAGGAAAAACGGACGTAAAATCACATCGGGTGAAATCGAAAGATCTCTTGTAAAAACTGGAAAATTGCATCAGGGGGACGTCTGGAGAAAAATGAAGATGACGAATACAAGGAATGAAAACGAAAGATAGAAACCACGTCAACGTTCTTCCTAGAGAATGTACGATCAACGCCACTGACTTCATTTAAGTTCATATTACTTATAGACCACCGACTACTGCGCATATCAGGCTAACACCCCATCAAAAACGACAACCCGTTAAGATAAAAGACGACAGTTAAAAACCAAGCTCATCGGTAACCTTGCAAGTCTAAAATGCAATTAAAGAAAAACATGTAAAAATATATCGGCACTGGACTTACATAAAACTCTGCACAAAATACAGTACATCTCATTCTGTCTTGGTTCATTATTGCTTCTATCGCCCAACCGACTACTAGAGCCACTGTATATGCTGACTGAAAATTCATGGTATGCTAGTTGTCAGGCTGTGTCTGCTGGAGGAGGAACAGAAGTAACTTCCAATTCCTCTGTATATTGCCGGTGTCCAATAGCCAAGTGGTTAAGACATCCGTCACAAAGATTACTTGGCTTGAGAAGCCTAACCACCTTGGATACGTGGGTTCGAACCTTTTCAATCATTTTTCTTATAGCCCAGCCGACTACTAGAGCCAAACATTTAAACATTTGATGATGATGATGATGATGATGATAGTGAAACAGTATCGAGAGATATGTCTTGGGCTAAGTTTCAGGTAAGCAA
Organism: Monoplex corrugatus; assembly: GCA_030674185.1. NCBI lineage: Eukaryota > Metazoa > Mollusca > Gastropoda > Littorinimorpha > Ranellidae > Monoplex > Monoplex corrugatus. The sequence continues at coordinate 145,318,396 of CM060305.1, forward strand.
AGGGTCAGAAAATATCGACCATCTATGAATGTGAAGGGTGGGGTATGAGACAGAGCTACATTCCAAAGTGTGTTATACAGTTCAAGCACAGGGCTGAATGTAAAATGAAACAACTGTACTAAACGATTTCAAGACAAACAAAACAAAATCCAATTACGTACATTAAATTCTGGATATAAAAGCAGAAGCGCGTCTACTGCTGAAATCAAAACTGCACCGAGATATTCTTGAATACGAGCGGACTTCCCTTACGTTCTTGCAATTATTTAAATTACATGCATTTACACACACACACACACACACACACACACACACACACACCACACACACACACACACACACACACACACACACACACACACACACACACACCCACACACCACACACACGAGCTTGTGTGTTTGTTGTGGATACATTTTTAACCTTTTCCCAGAGCATCTTGGATTAGAAACCATGCATCGTTAACTAAGGTTACTTTGCTCTCTCTCTCTCTCTCTCTCTCTCTCTCTCTCTCTCTCTCTCTCTCTCTCTCTCTCTCTCTCATTTCTGCTTCACTGTAATCATCATCATTATCATCACCACCATTAATTCAGTGTGTACAAAACCATGTGAAACTATCATGTTTTGTACAGCAGTATAATTAAGTGATTAGCTCTGCTGCTGTTCAGTATATCATTGACTCCAAGTTCAGACAGATGTAACATATAGCCAAGCGAAATCCAAAACAAGTGTGACTGCCCGCGTTCAAGCAAACAGGAACCAGAAAAAAAAACACGAAAAAAAAAGAATAAGAACGCGCATGCAATACAACAAGACAAAACAGGCAGCAAATTTTCGGCCAAATGAGCTTTGTCAAGCGTAAGATCACACACACACACACACCAGATAAAAAAAAATTAGGAGAAGATGTCTTTTTTTATAATTTTTGCATTTGGTGTTGTTTCTTTTTCTACTAATTTTTGTACCTGGCGTTTGTTTGTGATCTTACGCTTGACAAATGCCAGTTGGCCGAAAATTTCCTGCCTGTTTTGTCTTGTTGTATTAAATACGCGTTATTCTTTTTTCGTGTTTTTTTTTTCTGGTTCATATAGCCAAGCAGACCACTAAAGCCATATCAGGGCTAACAATCAATCTGTCAGAAACAACTCGGTCTTTTGTTAAGTTTAAAAACAAAGCACATGATTAGCTTTTCAAATCTTCCCCTACGTGTCATCACATAAGATTAAATCAGAAGAGGTTCTTCAGGAAGTCTGCTGCATAGTGCTTAGTGTCACTCCGAATCAACAGTACTCCACGTCTCCAAACTACCAGTCAGATCCAGAGATACGTCTTGGGCTAACGCGAAGGGTCAGAAAAGTTTATCAACTGATATTCCTGATAATTATGTCTCCGGAAGCGAATTTTTCCTTATGTTTTCTTCGTTCTCACACCCAAGCTACGTACGTCTTTCTCATAAAATACAGCAGACACACACAGTTCACTAATCTTCTCTACAACCTGTCTTATCTGTTAACAACCAGTTTTATCTCCAAAGGTCCTAAAGCCCCCACACGATCTCGAGAGACCTGTCAGGAATCGTTTCTTTTTTCTTCAGAGTTTATCGCGGGGCGGACCTACAGCTTGCTTCAGCGGTTTTCGCCGCCTTGAGAGGTCATCTTCAGTGGCAAGGTCACGGCGATTTGCAGGTGCAAAGACATCTGTCGGTCGGAATACTGACTGCATGAAAACAGCACATCAAGGTTTATGATCCCAGATACCTTGAGCCCAGAAGCTGTGACGCAGACTAGTGCACTACAGAATGGCAGTCTGTTAGCATGGCAGTGTATTGGCCTATTTATCAGTTACCATTCCAGCGGTGTACTAGATTTTCAGTAATAGAGGCGGTCATCTGCTGATTACTTCCATTTGCAAAGTTGTCGGATAGTTGATTTCATTGTTTGTTCCTTTCACTTTTTTGTCTTGTCTCCCTTTTTTTCTTCTTTTTGTTTTTTGTTTTTAAGGTGTTTTTTGTTTTTTGTTCACATCATTAATCTTTAACGTTTGAAGTCTGCTGTGGAGCCATGTTGTAAACAAGAGGTATCGAAGGTCAATAGAAAAGAAACAAATGTTAACCAGAAACACTCAAATCGAATGAAAACGTGTATTTCAAACCACAAGACAGGCGCACATTTTCGGTCATCAGTCAGGAGTACACAAAAGGCAGAACAAACGCACAAAACTCTGGAAAAAACAGCAAGACTTTCCTGACGTCTGTTTGAGCAAGACAAAATGGCGGATACCTTCACAGAAACGTGACTTACGGATCATATACGTGCTTTTGTCTGCAGTAAAACAACGGTAACGGCCTGATCTAGCACTTTAAACCACTGCCTGCAAACATATGTCACACTGGCTTTCTATAAATAGGGTCGATTACTTAGACAACACAACGGAAGCGTGTTGGTTTCACCCCCGTTGTTTGTCTTACACACGAAGCAAAAGGTTGTCTGAATGGGCAAAAACACTTAGATAGGTCTGCACATAGACAAGCTGCCCTTGAAGATGTCCACCATTCATTTCGTACGATTCAGGATCTCGTGTCAAATAAACTCTCTCCCCTGTTTTTCTTGGAGTTTCTCCCAGCTTCTGCAGACGACGTGGCAATAAACTGTGGTATGTGATGGCACATAATACGCCACGTTATGCCAAGGTGAACCCACAGGTAGTGGCGACACTCTACACCCTTGTCGAAACAAATGCAAGAAATGGATCGGATACCTTTTGGGAATATAAAAGCATCGTCTATGGAGATGAGCTAGGTACTGTGTCCTGTTGTCATTATTTTTCGTGTTATCAGTGGGGATGAATATACATACATATTTTCTCTCAACACTGTATGCCTCCTTTTGTTCTGTCTGAGGAAAATAATCAAATGAAGGATCATAAAAATTGTAAAAGAAACTCGCCATGATACCTTGGCAAAAGTGCTGAGATCATTGTATGTTATCACTGCACTTAGTTGAAAATGACTGACGCTGCAAAGATTCCCAACAAATGAAAAGGAAAACAGAAAAAGACGAACAATAAGACAGAAATAAACACGAAATAGTTAAGAAAAGAGAATAACAACCATGCAAGAAAGACCCGTCTCAGTCAGTCCATTTCTTTTATGTTGTTTTGCTGGCTCCACCACTTCACCGGCATTTTTAACCAGAAAACTCGAGTTACAAATCCGAAGCTGAGAATTGACCTAATGTACTGATAGACTGAAAAGTCTTTCATTCACTATTGAATCGCGTCACAGGAGCATACTTTGGTACAGAATGGTACCACGCAGGTAAATTATACAGCATTCCCATGCATGTCTATCCCAGCTGTACTAATCACCATTTTCATAACCCCAGTATCATTTATACCAAAATCGTTCCATGAAGTTAACAAGCACCACGAGGGCGTAGATGGCACCCAGAGCACCAATGCCTCGCTACTCTCCGGACAATTACATCCCAAACTCCAGACGCTACTCGATTGTCATTTCATCAAACAAAGGGTGACTGTCCATGCGTTGCATGACCCATTCTGCATGACCCAGTCATCAGTTCCTTGCTCGCGAACCGGAAGGCAAGGTGGGGGAGAAACCCTGGGGCATACCCACAAAATGCGCACCAGCCAGGTCCAGGCCAGCCTCCTGCCTTCATTTACCCAACCATCAGTATCAAAATTGTTCCATGAAAGTTTTATTCATGCATACACCAAAGACGCATGCACACACATTTAAGAATCTGATAATTTTCCCTGCCTTAGCACAGCAATCAAGACTTCAGCGCATGCCTACAGTGTTTCTGTGCGTTTGGCAGAGTTGTCTGCGAGTTCTGGACTATCTGCTTGTTCTCATTATTGGCAGGATTCACTGCCAGTGAGAGGATGATGCAGGTGCCAGAAAATTTAAACGTCGTGTGATCTGACGTACATTAATGTCGGTGCCACAGCATGAGGGCAAAATGAGTGCAACTTGCCTGATAGGATTAGAGTTCTAGTTAAACCGTTTCAGTGAGCATGTGATCCCTTCAGAAACTTCACAACATCGATGGTCACAACAAGCGGCGGCTATGTGTAACGAACTGGGCTCCAGTTATCTAATTACGAATTGTTTTTCTTTTGTTGTTGTTGTTAATGTGCAGAAGCAATTTTAGGTAACATTACAAATAAATAACATTTCCGCAGAGCCAATAGTAATAATGATAATAATAAGGGTGCAACTTAGAAAAAGTAAAAAAAAACGGAAAGGGGGGGGGGGGGGGCAGGGGCTGGTAGGCCCCTGGCGGGGTACAGACGCTGAAGCTTTTGTAAAAATTAAACTGAATCTTAAAGCTTTCTCCTGCAATTAGATTCAAGAAAAACAGCAGATGCTTTCCATCCTATTTCAGACAATTTCAAGTATCTTTATCACTGCTCGGTCGATTTTCACACACCACAGGCGACGGAAATTATCTTTGTCTGTATCCTTTCTCCTCTAGCCATTCCAAACGCCACTTATTCTTGACAGCTGCATCGATTAAGGCGACATATTCGCCTTCTTTCACCGTTGGGCATCGTGAAGTTCGCTCAACATGTGAAGCTCGAAAACGGCGGCGATTTCACGGAAGTTGATGCGAGATTTCGCAACGGAGCATGCGCATTGACTTTCATAGCTTCCTTCACAAAAGAGTGCTTCCGCTTTCCTTTCTACACAGGAGAGTAACCGTCGCGAAACATTCGATTTTAGACCACAAAAAACCTACCCTAGCTCGGCGAGTTTTTCAAAAAACGGATTTTCCGTTTCTGACTCTTTTGAAAAAACGGATTCCGTCGTCAAACTGAAAGAGTTGAACCCATGTAATAATAATTCTATATCGGGCAACATTCCAGCAAATAAGTTCCTAGAAACTTCGCACTTTACATTGTGAAACAAATAATAAGGAATATTCACAGTGCAACATCCGTGGAAGTACTTTACACTAAAATGTGATATGTAAAGAATTACATCAAATGCGATCACTTCATGAGCAGTTATCTCTGTACTGCATGGTGGTCCAGCAAAATGATACCACACTGCACGAACAGTCGTCAAAGACAAAAGCAACAAGGGATTTGATTCTAGAGATTTCCCTCGAGTTTTCTGGATAGGCGACAGGTCAAGAAAGTTTAAGTAATGTCTGTGCTCTTGACATTCTTTTTGTAAGTGAATTCTGTCATTACTTTTCTTCATCTTATACCATCTTATGGCATCAGTCTACGTCCGTGTGCACCATGAAACAAAACAGACAGGATTAACCCTTTGACTCCTGCACCTTGTCCACAAACACATCTTGTATTGTCAACCATGCTAGCAAAGCAAAAATTTAACCCTTTGACTCCTGCACCTTGTCCACCAACATCTTGTATTGTCAACCATGCTAGCAAAGCAAAAATTTAACCCTTTGACTCCTGCACCTTGTCCACCAGCATTCTGTATTGTCAACCATGCTAGCAAAGCAAAAATGTAACCCTTTGACTCCTGCACCTTGTCCACCCGCATCCTGTTTTGTCAACCATGCTATCAAAGCAGAAACTTAATCCTTTGACTCCTTCACCCTATCCACTAGCTTCCTGTGATGGAGTCAAAGCGGGAAGTTATTGCAGTTGGTGGATAGGGTGAGGGAGTCAAAAGGGGGAAGTTTTTGCAGTTGGTGGATAGAGTGAGGGAGTCAAAGGGTTAAACCGGGCTCTTTCTGCAACATATATAACACCCAAGGTATCCATGGAAGGAGTCATAAAAGCCATACACGATTTTGAAAAGACTGGAATCGTTTTCAGTTTTACTAGTTTATCGTAGGGCAGAAGCAAGCTTCAACGACTTTTCCACACCTCCAGCCGCATTCAGTGTTAAAGGTCAAGTTCGTACAACAGCAACTGCACGTTAGGAACGGTGTGTCTGTAACACCTTCGCTTCATTTAATATTGTTATTCTTATTTTTGTTTCAAGCCCAGCCGACTGCGTACAGCCATATCAGGGCTGTAACCGTTTCAAAAACACATAACATTTCAACACGAAAAAAAGGAAAAGAAAATTAACTACGCATATCAATGCATTCGTGCACATAATATATGGAGATGCCCCCAGCGTTGACCACTCCGTCCAATTTATCCACAAGGGATTTAAGAAAAACATACCTGAATACAAATTAAAACATACCTAAGTAAACTAACACATATAAAAACGGGCCTGAATTACCCCAAATCGCTTCCGCTTATCTCATTTCCCTATAGCCAAAAAATGAACTTTATACATGTACCCAATTTAATCAGTCCAATAAACAACAAAAGGAGGAGTGACAGGAAAGAAAGAAGAAAAGATATTTCTATCACAGAATTTTCTTCATGTGGGGGGATATTCGTTTATACTGAAAGAGTCCCCGGCATCTAAGTTAACCTTTGTACAAGGTTATGACTGCACACTGGTGTAGGGTGCTACCCTAGCAGTAGTCTAGTTGTAACTGGTTCGCTCAGGGATGTTTCGCCGATTAGCAGTATTCTGTCAGAAATCGGGCAATAGTTCTTGGGAATTTGTTCGATTCTAACTGGTATAAAAATGTTTGTTACTTTGCAAAGCATACTCTGTGTAACAAGTTTTGTTATTTGATGATAAAAAAATGCATCCACACAATTTGAACCTACACGAGGACTGTTGGTGTCAAATTGTGTGAATGCATTGTGTGTTCAATGCAAATATGTGCTATAAAAATTGTTTAGCTGCTTCCATGCATCAAAATAAAAATCATACCTTTGGCAAATTTTGTATTATAAGATTGATTGTTAACATTTGTAATGTCAGCTTTCAGGAAAGTCTCTCGATTGCACACACAATGTGCTGACAGGTACTGTAATGTTTTTGTTCTCAAAAATTGTATTCGATCTATTTTTTTTTCAAATAAATTCCTAAAGCATTACAGTGCTGTGGCCTGTGAATTTATTTTGTCACAATGCTTTGTGTTTCGTGCCTTTAAATACCACCGTTTACTATCATTAGTCTGTAGAAGCTGGAAGAAGCGCTTAAAACAAAGGAGATATTCTTGATCACAATCATAGTCATGGATCACACAGACAAGTAGAATTTTTTTAGCTCAGTATTCTTAACTGCGGGTGCATCTAAATCTATGTTCACATTCAGAAGCGAACTGAATGATGGATGTGCAAAATAAACATACCGAGCAAATTTGACGAAACGTCAAATATTATGTAAGCAAACAGTTCACAGACAGCTGGTTTTGACAGCTGTTTCCAGTCATCACGGTAAGAAAATCCGATTGCAGGCATTTGCAACACGATCAGAAGCACACAAAAACTGATGCGTTTTTGTATTTCAAATACGAGCCACATTATCGTTCGCAGTTTACATATATACCGAGTCAGCACTAAAGTTATCGTTACTGATTGACGAATGACCTCCTGAAATAAATTAAAGGACACTAATGGAAAGGTGTTTATATCACGGCAGGTTGGCATTCCGTCTCTGATCAAAAGGCGGATGTATAGAGTCATGAAGCTGTTTTTTTCCCCATCAAGATAAAACTTTGCACGGGAAATTGCAGAAAATGTCATCATATACATTGCTTTGTTACTGAAAGGATCGCTCGATGTGTTGATAATCATTGAAGCCGGCCATGCGGTTTCAGTTCAGTTCAGTTCATATTGTTTATAGCCCAGCTGACTACTAGAGCCATATCAGGGCTAACACCACGTAGTTTAAAAAAAAACGTTAAGATAAAAAAAAAAAAAGTTAAAAACCTTGCTCACCGTTAACCTTTCAAATGCCATGGGGTTTACCTTGTGATAACTTAAAAGGAAAACATTTCATTTCAGACAGGTTTTTTGTGTTTGTTTTAATCATGTGTGGCTTTAAGAACCCCCAGAAATAACATGGTTGCTAACCGGTAACGTATGCTGTAAACGAGCCCAGATTTGTGAACCATATCTGTCAGTTTCGTTTTGCAGCAAGCACATACAAGACTGGTGGCCTCAGTGCAACAAGAATGAACGACACTGATAGAAAGATTCACTCCCGAGAGGAGGTACATTAAGACAAGACATTGGAAGTTTACACTTCACATTTCGAGGGTTACCTACTAAAATAGTGTTATCTGCCTTTTCATTCCTTTTCAAACATTTTATCTGCCATTTAATCCTTTTCAAACATTCCATTTTGACAGGTAACCTCGATTGAGATGGTAGATCACTGCGTATCTCTGGATATGAATATAGTTGTTTTCTGGGGTTTTTTTATCATCGCACTCAGGGGGAGTACCTTTGTGCTCACCCACTTTTATCTTCTTCTTTTTCCGTCCCATTTTCTACACCAACTTAATGGCTGCACAAACTGGCACAGTTTTTACAATGCTATAATGATGATGTCGATGAGGATGATAATTATGATGCTATGGAGTTCAGTCTAGGATTCAGACTGTGTGACAGGGCTGTACTCTACACTTACTATCATAATATATCCTGGTGCCAACCAAGCCCGAGAGATACAGACACGTGCGGTGCTGGTCAGAAGATTTGAGCAATACCCTCAATTACGCATCCGTGGAAGTGGATGAGATTCGACTGTGTGGTCCCAGTCTTCCCAATAAGCCTTTAGCACGCCCAACTCTGGGTAGGAGCCGAAAAATCCCACAAGGATTTTTGAAGGGACTGATGGGGATTCGAACCCACATCCTTCCAGTTGGTAGACCGTTGCGCTATCCACTACACCAAGGTGACTGGTTTATGAATGTAGTTTCAAAATAGTAAGCATTTGTTATTTTTGAGGACTGCTGCCTCAGTTTGTTACACGTTTCGTGATTTCTTATTTGTTCGTACTGTACTGGCGGTCTACAGGGTCAGATCACATTTTGACGATGAATGCGACAGATTTTCCAGTTCCCTCTGGCTGCCATGGAAACTGGTGGTAAATGGAATTGTAAACAGTCAATGGAATTGTAACAGTCACATCTTTGTTGCTTCACTTGATACAGGTGACACAGCCACAATCATGTGTACAGCGTGGTTTCCAGTCAACGAACTACAAACGGCAACTTTCTAAAACAGAAAATTCTTGTTTATTTGATCGTATCTGCCTGACACACTAGATGTTTTGTTTTTTTCAGGTTAGAAACGGATTCAAACGTTTGATGTTTTTCACCCATAAGACAAAGGAGTAACCTTTAGTAATACAGTGGTATGTTTATGTAAATACTTAAAAAATGGCGTGACATTTTTCTATCCTTTCAGTTATCCCCAAATTTGTTTTCAATCTTCCCTGCGCCACTGACCAAATGTATTCTGTAAGACGGCCATGTCGTTTGTCGTTTCTTCATGGCTGGATGTTGTGAAGAGTAATCAAGCAGAAGCCAACGTTGCACGTTCAATTAAATGCTGGATGTCAGCTTAGTGCAAAGCACACTCGGTCAGCGCTACAGCGCGTTGCTCATTCATTATGTCTAGAGCAACTGGCTGGTTACTGGTTTGATGTGGTCATGGGCACACACTTTATCTGGGCCATTGAAGACTTCAGGTTCTGGTTCATATTGCTTATCGCCCAGCCGACTACTAGAGCCATATCTGGGCTAACACCACGTCAAAAACGATATCCAGGTTAAGATAAAAGACAACAGTTAAAACGCCATGCTCACCGTTAATCTTGCAAGTCTAATGTTCCAGTTGATATTGCTTATAGCCAGCCGACAACAAGAGCCATATCTGGGCTAACACCACGTCAAAAACGACAACCAGGTTAAGATAAAAGACAACAGTTAAAAACCCTGCTCACCGTTCAGTTCAGTTCATATTGCTTTATAGCTCAGCCGACCATTTAAACCATATCAGGGCTAACGTCACGTCAAAAACGACAACCCGTTAAAATAAAAAGAACAGTTAAAAAAACATCCATGCTCACCGTTAAACCTTGCAAGTCTGAAAATCAATTCGTTGAAGACTTAAGTGCTGTTTTAAGACATTGGAAATGATAAAGGCATGCTTGTCTTCTCCATCCAGTATTCAATCAAGGATCTGAACTCGGCGAAACGAAAGCTTGAATATACAGGGGGGTGCAAAAAGTACGTATACAATAAGTATCACATCATTATTGTAATGCTTAATTCCGCTCTCGATTAGAGGAGTGTGTGAATACCGACGGCAAGCAGTTTTGAGTATCTGAGGGATTAAGGCTGTGCTTGTTTTTTTACATGTATATGCAATATTCATTTGTTTGTATAATAAATGCAATGAGTATTGTACGTGTTTTCTTCTTTCATAACTGTATACCTACTTTAGCACCCCCTATACTTCCAGTTAAACCAAGCTGATAGAAGCTAAACATAATGAGTATAATTATGAGCAGAAGCTAACACAATGAGTATAATTATGAGCAGAGTGTCTTGTAACACAGAAGCTCCTTCTTCCTTCTTATGTTTAGCTTCTTGCAACTTCTGTGGATGAAAAAAACAAAAACAATAACTCTGGTATGCAACGGCACATAGGGACACCACGTTATAACAAGATGAACCCATGCACCCGACACTTCACCTGCTTGTGGGTATCTATGTTACAGAACAGGTCGAATGCCATCTGCAGCAGATATAACAGTTTCTACAAAGACAGCGAGATACTAGAGTTTGCTTTTGTAACCTATTTTCCCACACAGCATTTGCGGGTATGTTATTTTTCAAAACTGTTCGTCTTTCTGCTTTGTCTGGGCAATAAATGAAAATTATAAAGTACTTCAAAGACAGACACTTAGCGTACCGCCTCAGCATGAGCGATGAGATTCTGTTAAATGTCTTCTGCAGTTTGAAATAAAAACGGACTGTTCAAACATAAAAAAAACAATATGTCGTATTGAAAAAAACTGGATGAAGAGAGAACAGGCATGTCAAATGACACAGAAAGTAGACAAGTAAGCGAGCAGAAAAATATGACTAAACACGCCGTTATAACCAAAGCCTTAACAAGAAAGGAAAGAATAAACAAGGCAGAAAGACAGGCAGGCAAACACGCATAATGTCCTCCATTTGGCACGCAGACTAAATTCCTCTCTGCAGATTACTGGTTTAATCTTGAGTGATTCATGTGCTACAAAGTTTTCACATACACGTACCCACATTCAACACAACGGCACGACGCCGCACGCAGCACGCACCACGCACACGCAGCGACGCCCCCACACCCCCACACCCACCACACACACACACACACACACACACACACACACACACCACACACGAGATGAAAAAGAAAAAATACAAACGGAGAGTGAAAAAAGTCCTGTTGAGAGATACTTGTTCCTTTTATTTCCGAGCAAATGGAAAACATGGATAAAATAAATCGTCCAACAGCTGAAAACGAGCCTGTCGTTATCACAAGATGAATCCCTAGACATCAACAGACCACACTTTTGCTGCACCCCATGTTGAAATGCGTGAGTTGCTTATCTACATTATGTTCGAGACGTTCGTCTTCTGACACCCAGAGTACATGAGCAATCGTCAAAAAACATGAAACAAGTTACCTTAGAACAGTACTAGCAACAAAGATATTTTGACCTCCCAGTTTACGTTTATGGAATATCGCCGACTGCTCGCACTTTCCAGGTACACAGGTCCATGGCAGTGCTTATTTTTTCATTAAGACTATCAATCGGGTACTGTTTTATTTTCTTTAAAAAGACAAAGTATCAACACAAATATGCAGAAGTAGGGCTCGTAATGCGTTATTCATTTTCCTGTTAATAGTCAAGATGTCACCAGTTATGCTGCAATAAATGGGAATCTTCCGATGAAGTTTTGTAATTTATATTAATGGCCAAGCGCCTAAGACCATGTCAAGGCTGCACACTGAACTCGTATACGTGAAATGAAAAATAACGAACGTTCAAATTGTTAGTAGCATGCATTTATTTGATGACAAAGTACAAAAAGGTCTGGTTTAAAACCCTTCGACTCCCGCACCCTGTCCACCAGAATCCTGCACTGTCAACCATGCCAGCAAAACAAAAATGTAACCCTTGGATTCCCTCAGGAAGGTGGTGGATAGAATGAGGGTGTCAAAGGATTACGTTTGTGCAGTTAATGGGTAGGGTGTGGGAGTCAAATGGTTAATAGTTCACCATGTGTGAGTAATATCTGATTTCAGATGAGGCCGTAATTGTCCGAATTCTCCTGATAGTATTGTGGTTCGTTTTAATTAAAGCCTGCAGGTATAATACCAGCCTTTTATCAGAGATTCTTGGAGCTAACAATGTTTTCCTTGGCATGGTCGTAATGGTTACGAACATCTTTCAAGCCCGCCTACTGTAAATATCGCTGACTGCTAGAACAATGCGCTAATAGCATGTTGGGTTTACCAGGTACGTTTCTTATGCGCATCTAGCATTCAGTCGTACATCCGAGTGATAAAACAGAAACCTACATGCACTCGCACTTTTGGCAACTGTCACCGAGATGAATCACACAGACTAGACAGCAGATTAAAGTGTTTTGATGTAGAAATTTTCCCAACATCATGAGTTCTTCCCAGTTTCTGAACACTAAGTGACTGTTGTAAATTCAGATATAAGTGACGGTACTAAACACGCCCTGTTGTATTACAAGGTGAACCCTCAAGACACCAACCAGCACTTCACTGTGGACATCTATGCCATAAACAAATCTGACGCACTTTCGGAGAAAAACTATCAGCTTTCACGGAGATAAGCTAGATGCCGCAGCCTGCTGTTAGGCTTTGTCTTCCTCTTACCAGTGGGAATAAGCATTTACTCCTCTCGTCCGTTCAGTTCATATTGCTTATAGCCCAGCCGACTACTGGAGCCATATCGGCTAACGCCACGTCAAAAACGACAGCGGTTAAGATAAAAGACAATTTAAAAACCACGCTCACCGTTAACCTTGCAAGTCTTAAATGCAATTCAAGAAAAAAAGCCGTAAAATCATATTAGGTGAAATCTTATTTCATTTCATCATTGCTTTAGCCCAGCCGACCACTAGAGCCATATCAGGGTAATACCACGTCAAAAAGAAAAGAACAACCCGTTAAGATAAAAGACAACAGTTAAAAACCATGCTCACCGTCAACCTTGCAAATCTAAACGCCATCGTAAAAAAAACACGTAAAATCACATCGAGTGAAATCTATTGATCTCTTGTAAAAATGGAACATTGCATCAGGGGGGGGGGGGGGGGGGGGGGGACGTCTCGGAAGAGGTCTTAAGGAATCCGCCGTGTAGTGCTTTTGTCTCACATCGTACAAGTCCCAGCAATCGAGGTGGATGTGTCGGATGCTCAACGGCTCATCACACGGTATACACCGAGGTGCTGCTTCATTTTTTTAAAAGGCATCCTCATGTCCTTTTAACGGGGGAACTGTCAAGAAGATTAAAACAATATCGTATGAGAAAATTGCCACGCTTTCTCAGCACGAGTACCAATTTTGTGGGTGAAAATCGCTACGATTTTGTGGAGGTAGGTGCAGCAGACTAAGTTTACACGATAGTCAATGATCCTAGCGTTCAATACATGTACACAATTTATGGTTGGTAAATTTTACGCGCGTGGTGCGTGCGTGTTGTGTGTGGTGTGTCGTGTGTGTTGTGTGTGGTGTGTGTGTGTGTGTGTTGGTGTGGGGGCTGTGTGTTTGTGTGTTTGTGTGGTGTGGTGTTGTTGTTTGTGGTGTGTGTGTGTTGTGTGGTGTGTGTGTGTGTGTGTGTTGTGTGTGTGTGTGTGTGTGTGTGTGTGTGTGTGTGTGTGTGTGTGTGTAGTGTGTGTAGTGTGTGTGTGTGTGTAGTGTGTGTAGTGTGTGTAGTGTGGTAGTGTGTAAAACACACCAAGGACATAAAAAAGCAATTAAAAGAAAAAATCGATAATACAAATGGTAAAAATCACCTCTTTCCCTGAGAACTTAGGAATAATGGTACCGACCATTCATTGGCACCGACCATTCATAAAAATGTACACATACTCAAATTACATACCTTGTGCCTGATAGAGTAATGCGTCAACCCTTTATTAATTTGATAAGAGTCGGTATACCCAAGACGTCCACTGTCTTCAAGTCATTTGCGAGTTGGCATGAATAAAGACAAGCCGTTTTCTCCCAGTGGAAGGGACTAGGCTGAGCAATTGCTTAGCGCGCTTCCGGCGTTAGTTGGTCGTTGATGTGCCTGGAAGCCTTTGCACCACAGCAACCAGAGAAGATGTGGTCACTCAAGGCCACCAAATACTAAGCCATCTCCAACTCATGACGCTCAGCAGCCCTCCAACTTCTCACAAACTCACATCTTTCTGTGCCCCAGCCCCCTACCTGTTGGTCCCCTGACCCTCCATCTTCACCCTCTCTCTGTGGTCATTCGAGTGACCCATGTGAACAGTGTCCAAGCCCCACAGCCTCACCGTATCTGGCTGACTGTAGTTTTCCAACCTCTATCACGAGTCCCGAAAGATTGAAAAATTAAAGACCATAAAAATGCTTAGTAACATTAGGTTACAAAAATTCTGCCAATGAAGATGTGCGCTTTCCCGTTTTGTCAGCTGGACGGCAAAGACCTGTATGACAAGGTCATCAGTGCTGTCCTCAACGGTGACTTCACTGGGAACTTGTTCAGCACCAGTCAAAGTGGTGGTGTCAAGTTCAAGCTCATATTGCTTATAGCCCAGCCAAACTACTAGAGCCATATCAGGGCTAACACTCATGTCAAAAATGACAACCTGGTTAAGATAAAAAAAATATTTAAATAAAAGTTAAAAACCATGTTCACCGTTAACCTTGCGAGTCTAAAATACAATTAAAGAAAAACAGACGTAAAACCATACCAGGTGAAATCTATTCATATTGCTTATATCCCAGCCGACTACTAGAGCCATATCAGGGCTAACATCACGTCAGTTCAGTTCAGTTCATATTGCTTATAGCGCAGCCGACTACTAGAACCATATCAGGGCTAACATCACGTCAGTTCAGTTCAGTTCATATTGCTTATAGCCCAGCAGACTACTAGAGCCATATCAGGGCTAACACGTCAAAAATCTTGCAACCTTTGGAGGATGACGGACGGTAATTTTTTTTTTTTTTTTTGTAAACACACGTAAGTGGGTGAAGTTGGTTTCACAAACGGTGTGACGGTGGTGGTGCTGTTCAGTGTGCTTTGTTTTTTTGGGGTTTTGTTTTTTGTTTTTTGTTTTTTTTTTTGGGGGGGGGGGGGGGGTTCAGACGTGGTTCTGAAAAGATTAAAGATTTCAAGGCAAGCATCTACTATTCACCCAGGCACCATGGCATGCCATGCCAATGTCCCCTTCATGATCATCGCATTTATCCTTTTTGTTGGTTTTCCCCACACTGGTGCTGATGTCCTTGTGTTGGACAAGGTGAACACGAGTACAGTGGTCACCATACCAGATGAAGAAAACTTGTATGAAGACGAACCGACTTTTGTAAGGGATTTATAGTGTATCTTAATATATGAAGTGGTTTTTGTGACGGGGTTACATGTATTTTAGATCGTTCTATCACATACACCATATCCAACGAACAAGCTGTCTGGTATTCTATTCAATCTCAATTCATATTGCTTATAGCCCAGCCGACCACTAGAGCCATATCAGGGTTAGCACCACGTCAAAAAGAAAACAACCCGTTAAGATTAAAAAAACAAACAACAGTTAAAAACCATGCTCACCGTAAACCTTACAAATCTAAAATGCCAGTAAAGAAAAACAACGTAAATCATATCAGGTGAAATCTGTTGATCTCTTGTAAAAACTGGAAAAGTCCATTAGGAGGGACGTCTAGTGGTTCCCCATAATTTCAAGACCTTGCTAGTGAACAGAGCTTTGATAACTATCTGCAGGCAGATTGGAGTGGAACGCATATGGAATTGTCTAAGTATCGAAGCGAATCAATTTGCTTATATACGGCTCAGCCGACCATAGTGTACGATGAATTCCTCTTAACACATTCCACACTCCAGGTTCCATTAAGATCTACAAATAAGGAAAATGCTCAAGCCATGGTCTGAAACACTTTTGTGCAGGTACATTCTAGTAGTAGTAGTAGTAGTAGTAGTAGTAGTGGGGTTAGTAGTAGTAGCAGCAGCAGCAGCAGCAGTAAAAGTAGCGGTCAAGTTCAAGTTCATATTGCTTATAGCCCAGCCGACTGCAGTAGTAGTGTTAGTGGTGGTAGTAGTGGTAGTGGAAGCAGCAGCAGTAACACGAGTAGTGGTGTAATTGTTATAGCCGGCCGTCTTTTATTTGCCATGTGCATATTACGAGTGTCAAACGCATCCTGCGCAGCGTGAAAATGTGATCACACAAACATCGATTATGTCTTTACAAACTTGCTGTTTGGTGTTCCATTAAACAGATATCACAGTACATGGGCAGTTCTCAAAAGCAACAGAGACGTGCTAACTTCAAACCACACGCGATTCTAAAGATACGCTTTTAAGTATAAGTACTAAGAAAGGTGAAAGGTCAAGTTAGTCCGCAGGCTATCTCTGCCCCCGATACCCCCCCCCCCTCTTCACCACCCCGTTCACTCCGCCGGAAATAAATTCCTTGTCTGTTTTTTTCATCTTGCAGCGAGGCCATCAATCTAAGTGCATGTTCCCCATAAAACCAATCGGAGTTCACAAAATCTGGGCGCTTCTACAAAATGTATCTTATCTGTTAACAACCAGGGTTATCTCCGGGGGTCCTTCAAAGCCACACAAGATCTGAAGCAACTTGTCTGGGATGATTATCTTGTCTGTCTGTGTGTCTGTATCACAAGGCAGGCCAACAGTTCTCTCTCAGTGGCAAGATCTCTGTGCGCCTGACAGTAACATGCAAGTGCTGCTGCACATAAATGTCTCCAGTTCAGTTCATATTGCTTATAGCCCAGCCGACTACTAGAGCCATACCAGGGCTAACAACGTCAAAAAAAGCCGTTGAAATAAAAAAGTTAAAAACCATGCTCACCGTCAACCTTGCAAATCTAAAATGCGATTATAGAAAAAACTAAGAAATCCTAAAAAAAAGTATGCATGACTTTTTCGAACACATACAGGTGAATAATAATAATTATAATAATAATTACAATATTTATATAGCGCAAAATCTTGATAAAATCAAATCTAAGCGCTGAAGCAGACACACACGCAGGCACGCACGCTCGCACACACACGCACGCACACATACAGACACACACACACACACACACACACACCCACACACACGCATGGCTATAAATGGGGAGAAAGAATAAAAGCAATAAAAGCAAGAATAAAAGCAATGGAAAATTATAGAGAGCATAGCATACAATTATATATTATAACCATGTGATTCCCTCCGAGCGGAGACAGGCTGCAGAGGGGAGGGTTGAGTGAGGTTAGGATTTTATGCAGGAGAGAAAAGGTGAGTTTTGAGAGCGGACTTGAAGGAGACAAAAGTAGGTTGCTGACGGACTGAGAGAGGAAGTTTGTTCCAGGAGAGTGGACCAGAAACAGAGAAGGCTCGTGGACCATAGGTATTGAGCTTAGTGCGTGGAAAGCGAAGAGTCAGAGGATCAGAGGCAGAGCGGAGGGTACGTGAGGGAACATAGATCTCAAGTAGGCTTGACAGGTAATCGGGGGCTGCGTTATTGAGGCTTTTGTAGCACATGGTGTCTAGTTTGTACTGTATGCGCTTTGATACAGGGAGCCAGTGAAGTTGTGCCAGGAGAGGAGATATGTGGTCAGCTTTTTTCTTTTTGAGTACAAGGCGTGCAGCATTGTTTTGAATGCGCTGTAGGATGTGAATGGTGGAGGCAGGAAGACCAGACAGGAGTGAATTGCAATAGTCAATGCGAGACATTATGAAGGAGAGAACGAGTTTTGCAGTTGTTTCGACAGAGATACTTCCTGATCAGCTTTATACGATGGAGATGATAGTAGCAGGATCTGGCAGTTTGAGAAACAAAGTTGTTCATGGAGAGGGTAGAGTCAATGCAGACACCAAGGTTTTTAGCTGAATCAGAAATTGGGACTGATGTGTTACATAATGGGAGAAAAAGAGGAGGCAGCTGAGAAAGTTTCTGACGGGTGCCAATGAGGATAGCTTCTGTTTTGTCGTCATTAAGCTGAAGTCTATTGTGTGTCATCCAGTTCTTAATGTCCGAGTAACACTCAGTGGTGCGAGTCAACAGGCGCTGTATATTATCAGGTGAGTCACTGTCTTGAAGTTGGGTGTCATCAGCATAGAAGTGGTGTTTTATAGAATGGGAGTTGGTGATGGTGGACAGGGGGGAGGTGTAAAGAGTGAAAAGAACAGGGCCAAGGACAGATCCTTGTGGAACACCACAGGTCAGGTATGCAGGTTGAGAGTAAGTGCCATTGATGAGAACGGTTTGTTTGAATGGACCAGCAAAGCAGAAAATGATAGGAAGAAATGACAGAAAGCAAAGGAAGAAGGCAGAAACAAAGTGACAGAAAAGAAGAAATTTCTAGCACAGAATTTCCAAAATGTGGGGATACTACTTATACTGAAAGAGCCCCTGGCATCCCCACGGAGGGAACACATAATTCGTCAGAGATAACCTGTGAATGCTGAATGTAATCCCACATTGCAACGTACATTATTCCAGAGGTCATTTGCCCTTCAGCTGCATTATGTACATCGCCAACAATACTTCAAATATAGTTATCTGATGTTAAGCTTAAGCATACACGAAGAGGGTGGGACTCTTCGTCTCATCGTATATAACTTTTTCTTTAGACATTTATATGGCGCATTAAGATGCAGGCCAGATTCTACCAAAATGATCGTGGTAGGTCGCTGTTAAGCACAGATAAATGACATAAGCATTCCATCAGCTTTCCCCATCAGTTTAGTTTACCTGATCTGGTAGCTTTCTTACTGATCTGGCTGCAAACACTTGTCATATCACTCGTCTGTAAGCTGGATTGATTGCTTACAAACCGTGCTGATAGTTTGTCGATTTCACCAGGAATGTTTGTCTTGCGCTCCAAGCGATAAGTGTCTCGACATTGCAACATGTAGTATCTAAGATTTTGTTTTCAGGTAATTTACTCCGAGAACGTCTGTTTTTACAATCCATGATCCTCTAATAAATAAACCCACTTTACTTTTGTTTGTGGGGGCTTGCCCAACTCCTGCTGACAAAACTACAATAAGACCTGACGTACAGCGGCACTAAACACACCATGTTATGACAAGATAAACCCACAGACAACAACAATCTACACCCGTGTGGGAATCCATGCAAACAATACATTTCAGAGAAGATAGAGCCGCTTCTCTGGTGATGGGTTAGATGATGTGGTTTGCTGTTGTAGGAGATTTCCCTCTCTTATCAGTTGCTTTGGATATTTACATGCGTTATTTCTCTAAACTGTTGTATTCCTCTCGCTGTTTGTGTGGCAAAGTAAAAAATAATGATATCTATGATAATGAAAGAAACTCAGCATGCTACCTAAACCAAAGCACTGCCAAAATGTCTACTTTCGGAATATTCCAAAACATAACTGAAAATAGTAAGAACACCAACAACTCAATCATAAAGAAATAATAAAGCAAGCAACCACACAATGCTTATAATATGCATATATCTGCAAGTGTGCCTCTGAGTGTATATTTATGTGCGAGGGTTTTGATCAGTTCATATTGCTTATAGCCCAGCCGACTACTAGAGCCATATCATGGCTAACACCACGTCAAAAAACGACAATTTGTTAAGATAAAAGTCAACAGTTAAAAAACCATGCTCACCGTTAATCTTGCAAATCTAAAATGCAATTCAAGAAAAACAGACGCAAAAATCGTATCAGGCGAAATCTGTTGATCTCATGTGGAAACTGGAAAATTGCATCAGGAGGGAGTCTCGGAAGAGATTCTTTAAGGAGTCCACCTTGTAGTTCTTTTGTCTCACATCGTACAAGTCCCAACAATCGAGAAGGAGTTGTCCAATGCTCAACGGCTCGTCAAACGACCATGGTGCTTCTTCATTTTTCAAAAGGACTAACGAGTGTAGGATGTGTGACCCGTGTGTAAACTATATAATACTGTCTCTTTCTTACGGTTTCCTGCAGCAGATGGGAGATTTTTTTTTCAGGCGAGGGCGGATTTGAAAAATTTTGTTATCTGTCTGTTTATTCCAATCCTTCTGCCACATTTCTCAAGCAACTGTACTTTCGATTTTACTAAGGAATCAAGGATTCAGACATATTTTCCCTTGTGGCCTTTTTGGCCAGGCAGTCAGCCTGTCCATTGCCTCCAATAGTGATACCAACATGGTCAAGAATCCAGGCAAAAACAATCCCGTAACCTTCACTTGTAAGAGTTGAAAACAGATCAAAGAACTTCAGAAGCTCCCGGTGACTGATGTTTCGGCCAGTAATCACCTGCAAAGCAGAAAGGAGTGAGAACAAGAATCTTTATGCTTGCACTGGGACACCATTTTTAGTACTAAACCAGAGCAGTCAGTTCAGCATAAGCTTCTCCCAGTGTCTGCAGACTGAAAGACAAACTCGGTATGTAATGGTTCTAAACACTCCGCATTATGACACGATGAACCCACAGACCCACCATTACTCTACACCGTTGTGGGAAACTATGGAAGAAATAGATCTAATTTCTTGTGGAGAAGATAAAACGGGTCCAACCACGACGAGCTAGATTTTAAAGTTATGGTTTACTCCTGTAGCTTTTAGGTGAAGACGAACATTTAGTGTTATTTCTCAAAACTGTTTGTTAGGTCTGAAAAACTAATTGGATTAAGTGCCTAACACAGATTGTGGTTTGGAGTTTGTATTCCCATGTGCGTTTTGTTGTATTCCGTGTGTGTGTGTGTTGTGTGTGTGTGTGTGTGTGTGCGCGCGCGCTTGCGGGCGTGCGTGATGCGTAAAAGTACACGCATGCACGCTTGTGTGTTTATTATGATCTCAAACAGAAACGCACAGCCATATTTCTTATCAAAAAGTTATCTTCTCACTTGTTGCATTCCCTTTACAATGTGCATTACCTCCCCCCACTTTGTGTTTTCACGTGTACCCAATGTGCATGTACTGTCGTTTGTGTCTGCATTTCCTTTTTGTTATTTTTCGTTATGTACCCCTAAAGAAGACCCAAAGGTCAAAACCGATACGTGTTTTGTTTCTGTGTATGATTTATGTTCAATCATCAGGTAAGTATAGTATGTTTCCTTTTCATTGACTATTTCTCATCTCAACTGCAGTCAGTCGTATGTCATGACTTCAAAACATTACCAAACAAGGTAAAGAAATAAATGTAAAAAGAAAGAAAAGACAAACAAAGTAATGAAGCCAACAACCAAAGCTAACAAGATGTACTACATTTGGCATGCATGCTAAATTCCTTTCTGTAGTTTTCCCTGCTCTAAATCTTGTATATTCATGAACTGCTGAAGGCAGACTGAATACTTCACAAACATTTGCTAGTAAACCGATGAAAAAAAGAGAAAGAATAAGACAAAAAAGTAAGGGCTATGTGAAGACAACTAGATTTCTTTTTAACTTGTTGATCACAGGAAAGCAAGGAGGCAATAAATTGTACTTTTTAAGACGGAAAACGATCCTCAGTTCAGTTCATACTGCTTACAGACCAGCCGACTACTAGAGCCATATCAGGGCTAACACCGCGTCAAAAACGACAATCCATTAATATAAAAGACAACAGTTAAAAACCATGCTCACGTTTATCTTGCAAATCTAAAATGCAATTAAGAAAAACAGACGTGAAAGCATACCAGGTGAAATCTATTGATCTCTTGTAAAAACTGGAAAATTGCATCAGTAGGGACATCTCGGAACAGGTTATTTTAAGGAGTCCGCTGTGTAGTGCTTTTGTCTCAAATGGAAAACGATCCTGTTGTTGTGACAAGATGAACCCCCAAGCCTCAACAAACCACACTTTTGTAACAATATTATGGACTGTTTATCTATTTCTGTCGAGTAGTTCGCCTTTTGATACCCCGAAATCAAAGGGCTATTCTGATCTCCTCCCAAGTTTGTTCAGAGAGGTTTCCGACTGACTGTGGTCCGATTCACATCCAGTAGTTCCTCTGTCCTCAAGTTTAATGTGAAGCTATGACGATGGCAGACGTCACAACATGGACAACAACGTAACTACTGTCAGAAGTTGAGAAAGTGCTGTTCATAAACCATCAAAAGGTGTATTTGTTAGGAACTCGCTCTTCTGTTCCATGTTATATCTTATTTTTGGTTAAAGCCCACCGACTGCGTACAGTCATAGCAGGGCTATAACCATTTCAAGACATAATTCGATAAAGGAAAAAAAAGAAAACTTAAGTACACATATCAAAACGTTCGTGCACAAAATCTTTAGCCTGGTGTTGACCACTCCATCCAATTTATCGCACAGAGGATTTAGACCTTTGTCTCCCGCACCCTGTCCACCAGCATCCTGTATTGTCAACCATATTAGCAAAGCAAGGTTGAGTCCCTCACCCTATCTGGAAGCTGGTGGATAGGATGAGACACAAAGGGTTAAGCTTTTGCAGCTGTTGGATAGGGTGCGTTAGTCAAAGCGTTTAAAAACATTCATGAATACAAACGTGAACTAAGAACACTAAAGCGTACATATAAACAGGCCTAAATTACCTAAAATTGCTTCTGTGTATCTCATTTTCCTAAAGCCAAAAAAGCACATACCAATTATCAAGTTCAAGTTCATATTGCTTATTGCCCAGCCGACAACTACAGCCAGCCCAGTTATCAAACCCAAAAGAAATACATAAGAATTTATCGAACGCATACAGGTTAACGGACCAGCAAGGCAGAAAATGATAGGAAAATTGACAGAAAGCAAGAACAAGGAAGAAAAGAGTGACAGAAAAGAGGAATTTTCTATCACTGAATTTCCAGAAGGTGGGGATATATTTGTAGTAAAAGAGCCCCCCCCCCCCCCCCGCATCCCAACGGGGGGTTCTGGTCCATGTGACCTGATCTTGGCGCAATGACTTTCACACGTATGCATTCTTGGCTCTTCAGCGACCCACATCTTTTCAGCCACATTTGCTATAGATCCATAAAGGCACAGCTGGGAAAATTGTGCCAACACTTTTTTGTCACAGAACTTCAACACAAAGATACACCTCTTTTGAGTCGATAAGACATTTTGTTTAAACGAAGGAAAGGAGAGATTAAAAAACGAAATCGAAAAATGATTTGTCGGCTACAATCAGCGCTCCTGCTGAGAGTTGTGTATCTTGTGGGTATGTTTTAGACAGAACCACATAGTCAAACAGCACTTAAGAGATTGTTCAGTTTTCCCAACAATGCAGGTGACAGTACATCCCTTGCCTGGTTGACAATATATATATATATATATTATATATATATATATATATATATAATATATATTATATATGCATACGTATATATGTATACATATATGTATATATATACATATATGTGTTCGTTCTTTGATTTAACGTCTTTTCACTATGAGTGATATTAGACGGTTATATATATGTGTGTGTGTGTGTGTGTGTGTGTGTGTGTGTGTGTGTGTGTGTGTGTGTGTGTGTGGTGTGTGTCGCGTGTGTGTGTGTGTGTGTGTGTATCCATAATGAAACTTGATTACTTCAGCACCATCATCCTTTTTCTGATGATCACCAAAATGGTCTTTCACTTCCTATGACCAGTTTTTGGCAGATACGGTGGAGCGTTTGAGAATGGAGATGTGCATCATTGAAACAGCGACACAAAGTGTGCAGAAGACGGGGCAGCCATCAAAACAATAAAAAGAAAAGAAAAAAAATCGTTCCAAGCCCATTTCGGAGAATGCATTGCCAGTTACCTGAGATGGGAAAGATTGTACAGTTTATGTTAGAATTGTTCTTACACGTGTCAGTGGGGTATTTCGCTAAATCGTGCATGTTTATCTGCGGTCGGTCTGGCAAGTTTTCAAACTGAATTATCCCAAACATTTAAGGAACATGCCAACCTGCCTCTTCAAAAACGCTGACTTTTTTCTAACATTGCTTAGAGCAGGTCGCTGGAATTCTATTTAGATTTCCAGACGTGCAAAAACAATTATCAAAATAATGAAAAGGCATGGCAGCAATGAGAAAAATGACAAAAGAAAAAATGAAAAGAATGAACGAGAGTGAAGCAAAACTAAAGATAAAGAGGCAAAATAAGCAAACAAGCAAGTCTTTGTCACGTAGATTGAATATTCTTTATACCTGGCTCCAAGCCTTGCGTGTATTTCAATGGAAGCAGCCAAAGACCGCATACCAGCTGCCGTCTTCAGCAAGAACACTTGCTTCTCAAGTGTAGATTAGCGGGCTCGACCTGCAGATGGGGCATAGGTTTGAGATACAGCAGTGACGTCTTCAGATCGTGTCACGGTGACTTTGTTCTATAGAAAATGTCACAATGGCCTTTGTATGATAACTGTCCTACAGTGAATATGAAAAGATTTTTATAAAGGGCAAACCCAATATCGAATGGTTAGCTTGGACCACTAAAAATTCGTGGAAAACGGCGTTCAATTTAGTTCATCTTCCTCTCGGTCCAGCCGGCCACTGAGGCCATATCAGGGCTAACACCACATTAAAAACAACTTCGTCTTAAAACAGTTTTTAAACTGTTGCAAGCCACCTTTGCTTTGATACAACTTACGTTTTTTTAAGACTTGTGTATAAACAGTACAAGTTCTCCAAGTAATCTTCAAATTAAAGTAAGCTACTTGATTACATAATACAGTTTGTTAATACTGTTCATAATAACGACTTTAATACAGTTTAATACAGTTCATAATAACATTAATACAGTTTTATCTTAATACTGTTCATGACAACTTGAATACAGATTTATCTTAATACTGTTCATGATAACTTCAATACAGTTTCTTAATACTGTTCATAATAACTTCAATACAGTTTCTTAATACTGTTCATGACAACATCAATGCAGTTTTATCTTAATACTATTCATGATAACTTCAATACAGTTTAATACTGTTCATGACACTTGAATACAGATTTATCTTAATACTGTTCATGATAACTTCAATACAGTTTCTTAATACTGTTCATAATAACTTCAATACAGTTTCGTAATACTGTTCATGACATCAATGCAGTTTTATCTTAATACTTCATGATAACTTCAATACAGTTTAATACTGTTCATGATAACTTCAATACAGTTTAATACTGTTCATGATAACTTCAAAACAGTTTCTTAATACTGTTCATGACAACTTCAATACAGTTTCGTAATACTGTTCATGACAACTTTAATAAAGTTTTATCTTTATACTGTTCATGATAACTTCAATGCAGTTTCTTAATACTGTTCACAATAACTTCAATACAGTTTCTTAATACTGTTCATAATAACTTCAATAGTTTCTTAATACTGTTCATAATAATGTCAATACAGTTTCTTAATACTGTTCACAATAACTTCAATACAGTTTCTTAATACTGTTCATAATAACTTCAATACAGTTTCTTAATACTGTTCATAATAACGACATTAATACAGTTTTATCTTAATACTGTTCATAACAACTTTAATACAGTTTCTTAATACTGTTCATAATAACGATCAAGTTCAAGGGACTATGACATATTTCATGT
This sequence comes from Monoplex corrugatus, assembly GCA_030674185.1. NCBI lineage: Eukaryota > Metazoa > Mollusca > Gastropoda > Littorinimorpha > Ranellidae > Monoplex > Monoplex corrugatus. The sequence goes on from CM060305.1 coordinate 145,344,028, forward strand.
TAAATGTTGCACCAAGTTCAAGTTCATATTGCTTATAGCCCAGCCGACTACCACAGCCTATACAGGGCTAATGCAACGTCAAAACCGCACCAAAGTGATTCACTCAGTAGCTATATACTGTTTCCCTGATGAACGCAAAGCAAGAGCTAGTGACGAAAGCCTCTTTCTTGTACACCACTTCACTTTTTTTGCGGCAAGAGTAGTTAACCATTAGCATCTCAGCCAGCTTTCTACAGAGGGCATTCTTGGTACACAGCCTGCAGATAGTCTGTTGTGTTCACAAGGTATGTTTGCACGTGAAACATTCGCCGAAGTTTTCAATAAAAACAAAAGTCTAGACATGTAAATACTTTGACAACCTATCATTCTGATGACGTCTGCTTCTCTGGTCGCCCATCTTTATTCCTGCTGATAAACAAACACTACCTTGTTGTTGGAAGAGCGACTCCCAGTTTCGGCAGACGAAAGGGCAATAACCTCTGGCGTGTAACGGCACTAAAGGCCCTATCAGTATGAGAAAATTGAATTACAGATAACTTTCTTTCGCTCTGTGTGAATCCATGCAATAAAAGTATTGAATACACTCTGCGGGTCGATAAACACGATGCCTTTGCTCTGAAGATGGACCACATTTGGTGTTGTATGTGGTTGTTGTCATGTTACCGAGCTCTGACGGATTCTTAAACACGTTAAATGGGTGGGAATTACGGTTAAGTGCACACGACTTACAAATCAAACACGGAAGATACAGGGAAATATAAATAGATGTCAAACCATGCAAAATATTTGGTGTCATGAATAATGTTTCATTTCCTCGACAAATGCATTCATAGGTTAACGTGAACTGAACCATCTTAAAAATGTCCTGTTTTGCTTGAAGTTCAGGTTCATATTGCTTATGGCCCAGCCGACTACTTCAGTTCAGCTCATATTTCTTATAGCTCTGCCGACCACTAGAGCCATATCAGGTCTACAACCACGTCAAAAACGACAACCCACTGATGATAATAAAAAAAAGATTTTAAAAAATGCTCACCGTTAATTTGTGCAAGTTCAAATGCAATTAAAGAAAAACAGCCATGAAATCATATCAGGTTACCATAAAAACACTAATGCATTTCTCATGTTACTGTGACGTTGTAGCCTGTATACAATTTCAAAACAGTGTTTTAAAAAATGTATTCCACAAGAAAACCAATGCTTTATCTACGTCACTGATATACATGTTTAATGCATATTATCTGGAATACATCATCTGTCTATGGATGTTCAATAACCTATCAGTGTTCCTACACAAATCGATTGGGGGAGTGATCCAATTCTTATCCTTATCATAATGCTATATATATATACAATATAAATATATAAAATGTATATATATATACATGTACATATGTATGTACATGTATACACACACACTCATACACGTGCGTGGTGCGTGCGTGTGCGTGTGCGTCCCTAATGAAACTTGATTACTTCAGTACCATCATCCCCTTTCTGATGATCACCGAAATGGTCTTTCATTTCCTACTCTCAAATGACCACAATTTTTGGCAGATATGGGTTGGCGCATTTGAGAGAGGAGATGTGCATTATGGAGACAGCGACACAAAAGTGTGTAGAAGATGGGGCAGCCAACAACAACAAAATCGTACCAAGCCCATTTCGGAGAATGCATTGCCAGTTACCTGAGATGGGAAAGATTGCGCAGTTTATGTTACAATTGTTATTACCCGTGTCAGTGGGGATGAAAATATTTTTATTTCTCTAAATCGTGCATGCTTATCTGTGGTTCGGTCTGGCAAGATTTCAAACTGAATTATCCCAAACATTGAAAGAATATGCCAACCTGCCTCTCCAAAAACGCTGAGACGTTTTTAAACATTGCTCAGAGCAGGTTGCTGGAATTCTATTTAGATTTCCAGACGTGCAAAAACAATGTATCAAAATAATGAAAAGACATGGCAGCAATGAGAAAAATAAAACAAAAACAATGAACGAGAGTGAAGCAAAACAAAAGATAAAGAGGCAAAATAAGCAAACAAGCAAGTCTTTGTCAGTAGATTGAATATTCTTTATACCTGGCTCCAAGACTTGCGTGCATTTCACTGGAAGCAGCCAAAGACCGCATACCAGCTGCCGTCTTCAGCAAGAACACTTGCTTTTCAAGTGTAGAGATTAGCAACCTGCAGATGGGGCATAGGTTTTAGATACAGCAGTAACGTCTTCAGATCATGTCACGGTGACTTTGTTCTATAGAAAATGTCACAATGGCCTTTGTGTGATTTTTCTTCAGTGAATATGAAAAGATTTTTATAGAGGGCAAACCCAATATCGGATGAAAATGTACGATTATTGTTGGTTAGCTTGGACCACTGAAAGTTCGTAGAAAATGGGGTTCAATTCAGTTCATCTTCCTTTCGGTCCAGCCGACCACTGAGGCCATGTCAGGGCTTACACCACACATTAAAAACAACTTCAGTTTAGTTCATATTGCTTACAGCCCATCCGACCATTAGAGCCATATCTGGGCTAACACAACGTGAAAAAGAAAACCAAACACCAAGCTTAAAAAAACATGAAAACCAAGCAATGATTCGACTTTCAAGTCATTTTCAAATTCTGTTCGTATTAGTATAATTATAAAATGAAATCAATTCAATCTCTTGAAAAAAGGAAAACGGTGTCTCTTCTATCCCTTCAATAGAATTTAGAAAAAAATTAAAGCCAAGTTTTTAAACTGTTGCAAGCCACTTTTGCATTGATACAAGTTAGTTTTTTTTAACTTGTGTGTGAACAGTACAAGTAATAGGTCATCTTCAAATTAAAGTGAGCAACTTGATTATAATACACTTTGTTAATACTGTTCGTAATAACGACTTTAACTCAGTTTAAAACCGTTCATAATAACGACATTAATACAGTTTCTTAATACTGTTCATAATAACTTTAATACAGTTTCTTAATACTGTTCATAATAACTTCAATACAGTTTCTTAATATGTTCATGATAACTTCAATACAGTTTCTTAATACTGTTCATAATAACTTCAATACAGTTTCTTAATACTGTTCATAATAACTTCAATACAGTTTCTTAATACTGTTCATAATAACTTTAATACAGTTTCTTAATAAGTTCACATTGATTCAATACATTTTTAATACTGTTCGTATAACTTTAACTCAGTTTAATACTTCATATACGACTTCAATAGTTTCTTAATACTGTTCATAATAACTTTAATAGTTTCTTAATACTGTTCATAACTTCAATACAGTTTCTTAATACTGTTCATAATAACTTCAATACAGTTTCTTAATACTGTTCCAAATAACTTAATAATTTCTTAATACTGTTCACAATAACTTCAATACAGTTTCTTAATACTGTTCATCATAACTTCAATACAGTTTCTTAATACAGTTCATAACTTTAATAGTTTCTTAATACTGTTCATATAACTTTAATACAGTTTCTTAATACTGTTCAAATAACTTCAATAGTTTCTTAATACTGTTCATAATAACTTCAATACAGTTTCTTAATACTGTTCATAATAACTTTAATACAGTTTCTTAATACTGTTCATAATAACGATCAAGTTCTAGCGGCACGACACCATTTCCTGTTAAATGTTGCACCAAGTTCAAGTTAGTATTGTTTATAGCCCAGCCGACTACCAAGCCATGTCAGGGCTAACACCACGTCAAAAATGCACCAAAGTGATTCACTCAGTAGCTGTATACTGTTTCTCTGATGAACGCAAAAGCAGCAGTAGCGACGAGGCCTCTTTCTAGTCTACACTCCAATTCTAGCATCTCACGCCAGCTTTTTACAGAGGGCATTCTTGGTACACAGCCTGCAGATAGTCTGTTGTGTTCACAAGGTATGTTTGCACGTGAAACATTTGCCGAAGTTTTCAATATAAACAACAGTCTAGACATGTAAATACTTTGACAACCTATCCATTCTGATGACGTCTGCTTCTCTGGTCGCCCATCTTTATTCCTGCTGATAAACAAACACTACCGTGTTGTTGGAAGAGCGACTCCCAGTTTCGGCAGACGAAAGGGCAATAACCTCTGGCGTGTAACGGCACTAAAGGCCCTATCGGTATGAGAAAATTGAATTACAGATAACTTGCTCTCGCTCTGTGTGAATCCATGCAATAAAAGTATTGAATACATTCTGCGGTCGATAAACACGATGCCTTTGCTCTGACGATGGACCACATTTCGTGTTGTATGTGTGTTTTCATGTTACAGAGCTCCGAGTCATGCGGATTCTTAGTCACGTTAAATGGATGGGGATTACGCTTAAGTGCACACGACTTGCAAATTAAACACGGAAGATACAGTGAATATAAAGACATGTCAAACATGCAAAATATTTGGTGTCATAAATATGTTTCATTTCCTCGATAAATGCATTCACATGTTGTCCTGACAGAACAATCTTAGAAATGTCAAGTTTTGCTTGAGTTCATATTGTTTATAGCCCAGCAGACTATTACAGCCATATCAGGGATAACACCACGTCAAAAAAAAACCCGGTTAACAAAAAAGAGAACACTTAAAAACCATGCTCACCGTTAACCTTGCAAGTCTAAAAATACGATTAAAGAAAAACAGCCATGAAATCATATCAGGTGATCTGTTTTGCTCAAAAACTACAGAATTAAAAACACTAATGCATTTCTCATGTTAGTGTGAAGTTGTAGCCTGTACATAATTTCAAAACGTGTTTTAAGAAATGTATTCCACAAGTAACAATATTTCATATGCGTCACTGTCACGTCTAATGCATATTATCTGGAATACATCATCTGTCTATGGATGTTCAACAACCTATCAGTGTGTTCCTATACAAAACTTGATTCTGTAGGGGGGGGGGGGGGGGGGATCGATTATTATCCTTTTCTTAATGGATGTATGTACATATGTTTACATCTGTATGTATATGCATATATATATATTGATGTGTGTGTGTGGTGTGTGTGTGTGTGTGTGTGTGTGTGTGTGTGTGTGTGTGTGTGTGTGTGTGTGTGGGTGTGTGTGTGGGGTGTGTTGTGTGTGTGTGTGTGTGGTGTTTTGTGTGGTGTGTGATGTGTGTGTGTGGTGTTGTGGTGTGAGTGTGTGTGTGATGTGTGTGTGTGATGTGTGGGGTGTGTGAGTGTGTGTGAGTGATGGAGTGTGTGAGAGGTGGATGGTGATGAGTGTGGGATGAGTGTGAGTGTGTGTGTGAGTGTGGTGTGTGTGTGTGTGTGTGTGTGTGTGTGATGTAGTGTGATGTGTGTGTGGGTGTAGGTGACATGTATCCTTGCTTATAAACGTCGTAGCATACAGCAAGTCCAAACGATTTGCAGAATGGCGCCACTCGTATACTGATACGATATGTTATAAATTTTAATTTATTGTACGTTGCTTTGCTTTGATTATATCCCACCAAACCACTCAGGGCCATGTCAGGGCTGTCAAAAAGTCACATACACACAAAGGAAAAAAGGTCTTACTGTATCAAAGCTAGAAGTTACTGCATAACAGCATCATTGAATCATAGTGACCAGTACAGATAACAAAGTACACCATTAAGACTAGTCGCCATTGTGTAGAGGTTATTGCAACGGGCAATCGAAAGGATGCTTGTAGTTTTAAATTCCACGAGTCCTGTCAAAATCATTGTGGGATTTTTCAGTCCGACTCGGCTCTTGGCCTGAGTTCAGTGTTGCATCAGCTTATTGCGAAGACTTCGCGTTAGGAAAAATAGCAAGATTATCATCATCATTGCATTGTGAAACTGGCCCTGCTTCTGTAGCCATTAAGACAATGTGGAAATGAGCGAAGAAAAGAAAGAAAAAAAAGGACAGCACAAATGAAAATGGCTAAGTGCGATAATACTTTAAAAAAAATCATACACCATTAAACCTCAAACGTAATTAATCAACCTAAGCGATGGTGGAGTACCAGCCAATTTGCCTCATTTATCACCTCCAGATTGAAAGAGAATTCTTTAGATTAGTGTTGAAGCAATCCAGGCGACTGCTCAGAGCCCTATCAAGGCTATATCCATTGCACACTAACCATATTTAAACACATCGATAACCGTGAAAGAAAAAAGACCAGGAGAAAAGATCAAGTTCATGTTGCTCATAACAGTTCCAGTTCATATTGCTTATAGCCCAGCCGACCACCTGAGCCATACCAGGGCTAACACCACGTCAAAAAAAAAAAAAAACCCATTAAGATAAAAAAAAACGGTTAAAAACCATGTTCACCATTAACTTTGTAAATCTAAAATGTGATTATTGAAAAACAGACGTAAAATCACATCAGGTGAAATCTATCGATCTCTTGCAAAAACTGGAAAACTGCATCAGGAGGGACGTCTAGGAAGAGGTTCTTTAAGAATCCGCCGTATAGTGCTTTTGTCTCACATCGTACAAGTTCCAGCATTCAAGGTCTTTGACACTCAACGGCTCGTCACATGGTATATACCACAGTGCTGATTCATTTTTAAAAGGCACGAGTGAGTGTAGGATGCGTGACCCGTGTGTAATCTACCCGGAGAGAAAAGAGGTAAATGCACATGTCATCGTCACCATGCAAATTATTCCCATTGGTCATTCTACAGGACTTGTAACTAGGAAATTAACAAAAACGAATGCAAATGCATTGTTATTTTGTTTAAAACCCAGCCGACTGCTTAGTCATATCAGGGTTATAACCATTTCAAAACAATCAAAACTTCAACAGGAAAAAAAAAAGGAAAAGAAAAGTAATATATCTATGCATTCGCGTACACAATCTAAGGAGATGCCCCCGGCCATGACCACGCCATCCAATTCATCACACAGGGGATTAAAAAAAATGAATACAAATTAAAACATAAGGACATAAAACATACAAAAACGGGCCTAAATTACGTAGAATTGCTTACGCATTTCTCGCCTCCCTAGAGCCAAAAATGCATGCACTTAATAATACATGTACCCAATTATCAATCCTAAGAGAAAGAACGTAAGACTTTATTGAACATAATCATACAGATGAATAGGCCAGCAATGAAAAAAAAAATGATAGGAAAAAAATGACAGAAAGGAAATGAACATGGCAGAAACAAAGAGTGACAAAAGAGGAAATTTCTAGCACATAACTTCCAGAAGGCAGGGATGCTATTTAGACTGCCCCGGCATAACTAAGTACACAAAGCATTCTCGTACAGCTAAAAATGCAATAATACATGTACCTAATTTTTAATCCAATAAAAAATATGTAAGGCTTTATGGAAAACAAAAGTGAATGAACCAGCAAGGCAAAAAACGAGAAAGTTAGAGACGACTGACTGCAAAGGAGCAAGGCAAAAACAAATAGAGGAACACATAGCATGAATTTCCAGAAGGTTCAAGTTCATAATGCTTATAGCCCAGCCGACTACTAGAGCCATATCTGAGCTAACACCACGTCAAAAACAACCGGATTAAGATAAAAAAACAATTGGGCCGGAATCCTATTCAAACTGAAAACGCTACCAAGATCCCTGGGGTGTAACATTTTAGATGTATGTCAAATCAATACACTGTACTAAGTTATACTGGGCTAGTAATTACTAGTTGTTGGCCGATTATGTTGCATCAGCACAGGCACCGTACACCTTTACCGGAGCAGTCCAGCATTAGCGCATGCAGTACGACATTCCAACTCCCATGGCCTTCCTGAAAACGAGACTTCAACTGAATGAACTTGGGATTTGTGGTTGTGTGCTAACAACCGATGAGATGAGCGGCGTGGAAGCAATGTAGAAGGATAAATGGGGAACTATCTTCCATCCTCCGCACCCCCTATCCCCCTCCCATACAAAAAAGGACCCTCAAAGACTACACACACGTCAGTATAGCGCAGACGAAGCAACTCCAGTTTAAAAAACAGAAACATCACCACAAACCTGAGTACTATAAAAACTTGGGAGAGTTCTACATGTTAGTACAGTAAACACCCAAGTCTCAGGGTGAAAAATAAAATCACGTCTGTCGTCGTCATGGGCCGTTAGTATCATTACCACTGCCGTCAGCAGACGAGGTGAAGGGGGTGGAGTGGGGGGTGGTGGTGGTGATGGTTATGGGGAGAGTGGTGGTGGGTGGTGGTGTGGTAAGAAAGCGCCAGACCATGGAATGAACACTCCAGGTGTGGTGAGCCGTGCTGCCTGCTTGCTCCCTCTTCTTACCTTTACCCCTAAGTCCCCCCCCCTCACACACACACACACGCACGCACACACACACACGATAAAGTGCATACATGCACACATTCATTCACACACATACACGCACCGCACACAAACATGCACGCATACACGCGCACACAAACATCCATGCATACACACGCACCTACACACACACACACCTGCACGCACACACACACGCACCTGCACACACACACATATATATATACACACACACGCACCTACATATACACACGCACACACCGATACACACATTCACACTCACACACACAACACACACACACACACACACACACACACACACACACACACACACACACACACACACACACACACACACACACACACTTCCAATTTCTCTGATCCCAGACTTGTTGCTGACAACTTTCCTCCATCCATATAATACCGGCGGTCATAAATAACGTCCGTGTTCACTAACTTTCTGTGGCAAGGTGGTACCACGCTTTCAGAATGCCACCAAAGCCAAGAGACAAGGGGTTAAGTCCTCACCAGACTCGCTTAAATTCTTCATGGTGGGCATTTTCAAATCCCATCTGATCTTGTACCTCAGTGGTGAACGCGTGGTGGATGGTCCTGTGCCCTCGATGGGAAGGCTAGGCCATAGACATTTGTCTCCTTCACTGTTCGTATACATACATACTGTAGTCCCCTGTACTGCTCAAGGATCCGGCTTTTAGTCTGGAATTCAAAACGAGTGATACTGCCCGCTTTCAAGCAAACAGGAACCAGTTAAAAACAACAACAACAACAAAATCAGAACGCGTATCTAATACAACCAGACAAGGCAGGCACACATTTTTGGCCAACTGGCCGTTGTCTAGCGTAAACGTAAGATCACAAACGAACAAACACGAAATACGAAAATTACGAGAAAAAGAAACTTCCCTGCTGCTTCGTCCAGTGAGCCTCTCTTCTCTGGTTGGTTAAATACGCATTCTGATTCTATTTTCGTGTTTTCAGTTCAGTTCACTTTATATTGCTTTCAGCCCAGCCGACAACTAAGCCATATCAGGGCGAACACCACGTCAAAACAACGACAACCCGTCACGATAAAAGACGACAGTTAAAAGCCACGTTCACCGTTAACCTTGCAAGTCTAAAATGCAGTTATTTTCGTGTTTTAGTCTGGATTTTTGGCAATTCCATGATATACGATTCGCCTACTCTGCGGGAGTTTTCTGGTAGATTCCTGAGCCTGAAAAAATAAAAAAATTTAAAAAAACACGTTTTCGTTACCAAGGTCTAAAAACTGGGAGGGGAAGGAGAGCTAGTAAATCACTGATACCACCAAACTCAGTTACATATCACATTCATTACTATCAATATTTATGGCAAGTTCACATTGCTTATAGCCCAGCCGACTACGAGAGCCATATCAGGGCTAGCGCCACGTCAAAAACGACTGAGAACTCTAAAACAATGAAAACGGGCCCACACTACCTGAAATTGGTTCCTCATATCTCATTTCCTTGGAGCCAAAAAAATGCACTTAACACATGTACCCAATTATCAATTCTAAGAGAAGGTATGCAAGACTTTATTGAATGCATACAGGTAAGTGGACCAGCAAGGCAGAAAATGATAGGAATTAAAAGACAAAGCAAAAGAAAAAGCTGGAACAAAGAGTGACAGAAAAGAAAATTTTAGCACAGAATTTCCGGAAGGTGGGGATACAATTTATACTGAAAGAGCCCCCGGCATCTCCACGGGGAAGAACAGGGCGTCAACAGCCAACAGACTGAGAAATACAGCATACACTCACAAGGCAAAAGAGAATGACAATGACCGACACATTTTCCAATGGCATAAGTTAACAAGTAACACCATGACGGTGCGGAAGGGACCCGGAGCACCAGCGCCTCGCCACTCTCCGGACAATCACCTCCCAAGCTCCCGACGCCACTCGATAGTCATTTCATCAAGCAAAGGGGGGGGGGGGCGCTGTCCATGCGTTGCATGACCCATTCGAGCCCAGTCAGCAGTGATAGGAAGAAATGACAGAAAGCAAAGGAACAAGGTAGAAACAAAAAGTAATAGAAAAGACGAAAATAGTTAAATCAGCCATTTTTCAAAGTAGCTGTTGTTAACGTATCTGCCTAGAAATGTAAATTACTTAAGAAAATGCACTGATAAATCGATACATAATGCACACGGAAATCAAAAGTAACATCATTTGTTTTAGATTGAGACGTAGGTGTAAAAAAAAAAAAAAAAAAAAAAAGTGTAGGTGTGTATGTGTGCGAGTGTGATTGTGTGCGAGTGTGATTGTGTGCGAGTGTGAATGCGTGAGTCTGCGTGAATGTGCATATGTGTATGTATGTGCATGCGTGCGTGCGTGCGAGACAGAGCGAGAGGGAGAGAGAGGGGGAGACGAAGAGACGGAGAGGGAGGACAAGAGAAGAGAAAGAGGGCGAGAGAGAGAGAGGCATGTGTGTTCAGAAACAAAGAAGAGAAAAGAAAACGTAAGTCTTACTATCACCACATTCATTACTTTTAATGTATGTGGCAAGTTCATATTCCTTATAGCCCAGCCGACTACTAGAGCCATATCAGGGCTAACACCACGTCAAAAACGACAACCAGGTTAAGATAAAGGACAACAGCTGAAGAGGTAGGGTAGATGTTTTTACTTCATAAGGACGTCGTGTATGGAATGAGACATGCCAGGTTTGGGCAACAGCCCCTTCAACAGTAGTGAAAATTGCTCGTTTTTGTTGTTTAAACCCAGCCGACTGTGTAGAGCAGGCCATAACCAGGGTGGTACAGAGAGCAAAAATAAAAGCAACTACTGGAACCTATTCCTTTATAACCGCAACCTCCATGTAAGATAAACAGTTCAACCAAAAGGAATACAAACAACCAATCCATTCAACGTTGAAGTGTCATCAAGATAGCAAAGACTCAAGGGAACCACGTTTAATTAATCTAGATTCTACACAGACAATCCCCAAACAAACGGGCCTGACAACCCCCACCCCCCCCCCCCCCCACACACACACTCCAGCAAGAAGCCTGCCTCCATAGACAGGTAAACAGACAGCGCGCACAGTGCGATGACCGGAAAGATAGCACCATGAAAGAATCCAGAGACTTTCAATGCTGCCGTCTTCGCCTTGGTGCTTATCAGAGGGTAAGAGTATTGAAAGGCCCCCCCGCTCACACGTCTTCTCACCGACCCTTGCCTGATGAGTCGGCATCTATCTGGTCTTCTCTGTTGTCTGTTGCCATGTTATGCTTGAAGTGAAGACACGCACTGCTGGTGGTCATAGAACATGTAGACAATACCAGCCTGCTAGTGTACACAAAACGTGCAGACATGCCAGGCTTCGGCAACAGCTCTTTCAACAATCTCATTTAAATTGTTTATTGTTTTTGTTGGTTAAAGCCCAGCCGACTGCGTAGAGCCATATCAGGGCTGTAACCGTTTCAAAGCATATACAAAACTTTAACAGGGGAAAAAAACGAAAAAAGAAAATTAAGTACACATATCAATGCATTCACGCACATAATCTAAAGAGACGCCCCTGGCGTTGATTATTCCGTCCAATTTATCGCACGGGATTTAAAAACCAAACCTGAATACAAATTAATACATACGTAAGGACACAAAACATAAAAAAACGGGCTTAAGTTACCTAAAAGTGATTCTGGATATCTCGCTTCCTAGAGCCAAAAATGCACTTAATACATGTACCTAATTATCAATCCTAGGAAAAAGTACGTAAGACTTTATCAACACATACAGGTGAATGGACCAGCAAGCAGAAAAGGAAAGGAAGAAATGAAAAGCAAAGGAACAAGGCAGAAACAAAGAGTGATAGAAATAGGAAATTTCTAGCACAGAATTTTCCGGAAGGTGGGATAACTATACTAAAAGAGCCCTTGGCATCCCCACGGGGGAAAATCTCATGAAAAAGTTAATGAATTGCCAATACCACGACTCTTGAGAATGGCCTTAAAAATATGTTGCTATATGTCAGTCAGTGCTCTCACACGCTTACACTTATTTCTCAATTAGATATCCAGACGTGCAAAATGTTGTACTACACTTGATTACATTTTTAAACAGCTGACAAAAAGGTAATTTGGCCAAAAACAAAATTGAACCCGTTTTGTTCCGTCAAATAGACCTATATTATCTTTGTCATCGTCTTCACGTGAACGATTAGAAGAAAACTTGGACCAAAGAAAAGAGAAACCATAAAAACATGAATATTTATATAAAATGAGAACGCGTGTTTAACCCTTTGTCTCCTGCACCCTATCCACCGACTGCAAAAACTTGACCGTTTGACTCCACTTTATCCACCAGCCAAAGGGTCACGTACGTTTTTTGCTTTGACAGCAGAATTGTCGGTGCAGGATGCTGGCGGACAGCGTGCGGGAGCCAAAAGGTTAAATGACAAAACAATACAGGCACAAATGTTAGGCCAACCGATCTTTATCATCTCATCAAGAACATTCACTAGATTTTGGACAAAACAGATCAGATCATTTCCGATACGTTTCTTTGAGCTAGTAAAGATAGGACAAAGATAGATAGATGTAAAACATGCATGCACAAGCCAGCTGACCTTCATGCACAGATGCATGAAAGATATATGTCAAGATCATATACACAATGTATCTGCACTCGCTGACAACTCGATCAACTTCTCGTGATCTGGTAACTGGTAATGTACTAGTTACATCACTTGATCTTGCGATAGCACAGGATTTTTACTTTGGGGCCTCTCATGGCGGTGGAGTGACAAAATCAACACACACACACGCGCGCGCGCCGCCCCACACATGCCCTCACACTCACCCCACCACACGCACTCACTCACCGACACACACACACACACCCGACTCACTGGCTCACACACACAAACCACACACCGACTCACACACACACACACACACACACATCTCACACCACACAAGCACATTCACCGCTCACCGACTCGCACTCACACACAAACACACACACTCTCTCCTCTCTCGCTCTCTCTCGCTCTCTCTAAAAACTCGCACATCCCCCTTCTTATGGCAAAGTTTAGACCAGAATTAAAAATCAAATAATATAATCGTATTGTTTAAAGCCCAGCCGACTGCGTAGAGCCAGTCAGGGCTATAACCATGTCAAAACAAACTTCAACAGGAAAAAAAAAAATCAAGTACACAGATCAATGCATTCGCGCACATAATCCAAGGACACGCCCCTGGCGTCGACCACTCCGTCCAATCTATCGCACAAGGGACCCCCCCCCCCCCCCTCCCAAAAAAAAAAAGCAAAAAAAGAAAAAAACGTGAATTCAACTTTAAGCACACCCAAGGACACCAGAACACATCCAAAAACGGGCATAAACTACCGAAACCCCCTCCGCTTATCTCACCTCCCTTGAGCCAAAAATGCACTTAATACATAAACCAAATTATCAATCCTCAGAAAAAGTACGTAAGACTTTATTGAACAAATACAGATGAGGACCATCAAGGCAGAAAATGATAGGAAGAAATTTCAGTTCAGTTCATATTGCTTATAGCCCAGCCAACTACTAGAGCCATATCAGGGCTGACAGGAAGAAATGACAGAAAGCAAAGGAGGAAGAAAGAAACAGAGTGGGAGGAAGAAAGAAACAGAGTGGAGGAAGAAAGAAACAGTGATAGAAAAGAGGAAATTTCTCGCACACAATTTCCAGAAGGTGGGGATACTATTTATACTGAAAAAGCCCCCGGCATCCCCACGGGGGAAAACTCGCGAAAAAATTCATTAATTGCGAATACAAACACACTTGTAAACAGCCTTAGAAATATGTTGCTGTAGTGTACTTAAATTAAGGGCTCTCAAACATCCATTGTTCAATTAGATGTACAATTTCTTGTACTAAATTTGCCGATTTTTTTAACATCTGAAAAAAAAGTGATTTGGCTCAAAAAAAAAAAAAAGCCAATTTTGTTTCGTCAATTAAATATGCATCTTGTTATCTTAGTCATCCACTTTAACGTGAAGGATTAGAAGAAATCTAGTTCCAAAGAAAAACATGAATATTCATCTAAAACGAGATCGTGTGTTTAACCCTTTGACCACTACACCCTATGCACTAACCGCAAAAACTTTAACTCTCACACTATCAACTAGCATCCTGATGGATAGGATGAGGAAGTTAAAGGGTTAAGTTTTTGCTTTGCTAGCATGATTGACAATGCAAATGCTGGTGGACAGGGTGCAGGAGTCAAAGAGTTAGACGAAACAAGACAGGCACAAAAGTTCGGCCAACCGACCTTTGTCAATCACTCAATAGAGAACCATTCATTAGATTTTGGACAACATCAATAGATATTTCTGCGACGTTTCTTTGAGCTAGGGAAGATAGGACAAAGATAAGCGATAGATGTAAAACAGGCATGGAAAAGCCAGCTGACCATGCAAACACAGATACACGAAAGGTATATGTCAAGACTATATATACTACATGTATCTGCACTCACTGACAACGCAACTCATCGTGATCTGGCAACTGGTAATATACTGGTTACATCACTTCATCTTGATGATAGCACAGTATTTTCACTTGGGCCTATCTCAGGGTGGTGAGGTGACAAAAATTACCACACAGATACACACACAAACACACACAGACAGATGCACGCACAGACAAAGCACGCAGCATGCACGCACACACACACACACGAGGCACAGACAGGCACATACACGCACGCACACGCACGCACGCACTCGCACGCACACACAAGCACGCACTCGCGCACACACCACACTCACCAAATCTGACACAACAACTCAACTCACACACACACACACACACACACACACACACACACACACACACACACACACACACACACACACACACACACACACACACACACACACACTGAACACTCGCTGACTCATCTCTAAAAACCACGTCCCTCTTCTTACGGCATATTTTACAATACCAGAATTGCATCAAATGATATAATTGTTATTGTTTAAAGCCCAGCTCCGTTGAGCCATATCAGGGCTATAATACCTGAACATACACAATTTTAACAGTAAAAAAAAAGGAAGATCAATTACACATATCAGTGCACTCTCGCACACAATCCAAGGACGACACTGGCGTCGACCACTCCGTCCAATCGATCGCACAGGGGACCAAAAAACAAAACACACACACACACACCCGAATACAAATTTAACCATACCCAAGGACACCAAAACGCATACAAAAACGGGCATAAGCAACCCTCTTCCGCTAACTGCCTACAAACGAAGGTGAGTGGTATTATGTGTTGATATCAGTTCTTTTTGTGAACCATCTGCATTTTCAGCCCTACGTCAAGTAAGTTTTTCATGTTCGATTATACTGTTTTTAACATCGTAGCATTATTTTCCTCATAAACGGAATAGATATATGTAATTTAAGGAACAATTGCACGCTGTAAAAAGTTGGGTTGAATGTCGGGCATGTGTCTCACAGTGATCGTGTCACCGTTACCAAAAATGTGTGTGAAACTTCTCTGTGTTGAGTCAGATAATGTCATGTGCCTGTTTTACTCTTAGTGCTTAGGCCCGTATTGGCCTACGTATTATTTTAGGTTCTTTGTTGCCTGTTGACATTACTCAAAGAACATACACACACGCACACACACCTGAGTGTCATGAAATTATTACCACCGGTAATGGTGCATAGGGCCTAATTAAACGGCACGAACAGTTCAAACGGTGTAGACTGTAGTGCGCAGTTTAAATTGTCATTACCACGACTCGGTGGCATGAGAAATGGCCACGGCTCGAAATTTTCCATTGTTCAAGGCGCATGGTCATCTGCATCAATTAACCTTTTCAACAGCACTGCCTCACTACAGCTCTCCTGGCACAACTTCACTGGCTCCCTGTATCAAAGTGCATACACTACATTACAAACTAGTAGACACCATCTGCTACAAAAGTCAACGCAGCTCCCAATTACCAGTCAAGCTTACTTGAGATCTATGTTCCCTCACGTACCCTCCGCTCTGCCTCCGATCCTCTCACTTTTCGCTTTCCACGCACTAAGCTCAATACCTATGGTCCACGAGCCTTCTCCGTTTCTGGTCCACTCTCCTGGAGCAAACTTCCCCTCTCGGTTCATCAGCAACCTACTTTTGTCTCCAAGTCCACTCTCAAAATTCACCTTTTCTCCTCTGCATAAAATCCTGACGTCACTCAACCCCCACTGCAGCCTGTCTCCACTCGGTGTGGAATCACATTGCAATATATATTTGTATATATGTTTTCTATAATTTTTCCATTCCTTTTTTTCCCCCCATTTATAGCCATGTGTGTGTGTGCATGCGTGCGTATACATGTGTATGTTCAGCGCTTAGATTTGGATTTCTATCAAGATTTTGCGCTATATAAATATTGTAATATGTAGCTAAAACTGCCTACGCTTATCTCCCCGAAGCCAAAAACACCTTAGTTCAGTTCATATTGCTTTTAGCCCAGCCGACTACTGGAGCCATATCAGGGCTACACCACGTCAAAAAAGAAAAAAAAAAACAAGCAGTTAAGATAAAAGACAAACAGTTAAAAACCATGCTCACCTTAACCTTGCAAATCTAAAACGCGATCAAAGAAACAAAAGACGTAAATATCAGATCAGGTGATATCTAGCAAAGGAACAAGGCAGAAACAAAGAGTGACAGAAAAGAGGACATTTCTAGCACAGAATTCCAGAAGGTGGGGATACTACTTATACTGAAAGAGCCCCCGGCATCCCCACGGGGAAAAATCATAAAATGTACCACTGAACTAACATTTAAAAATAAGCGTTGCTGTGTTAGTCGAAGTGTCCGCCTTTCCATTTATCGCCCCTTGCAACGAACACACAAGCGCACACACACACACGCGTGCGCACATTACACCCCACACCCACACCCACACCCTCACACACAACCCCCCACACACACCCCCCCACACACACCCCCACCCCCACCACACACCCACACACACCACATACCACACACACACACACACACCACACACACCCTCATCACACCACCCCACAACACCACACACCACACCCCCCCCCACACACACACACACTCATCTCACTCCAACATGCGCAAACCAAAACAAACAAAAACAAAAAAAAGCAAGAGTTTAATGTATGTTATTCTTGTTGTTGCTTAAAGCCCAACCGACACACACACGCTAACACACACTCTCACCGACTCACACACAACACACACACACACACACACACCACACACACACACACACACAACCACACACACACAACCACACAACACACACAACACACACACACACTCACACTCTCACACTCGCACTCACACCGACTACTGGCTACACACACACACACACCGACCACACCACACACACTCTTCCTCAACTCGAATATCCCTCTCTTACGAAAAAGTTGACAATACTAGAATAAAAATCAATTTTATTGTTCAAAGCCAGCCGACTGCGTAGAGCCATATTAGGGCTACAACCATGTTTAAAACAGACAAAACAACAGGAAAAAAAAGAAAATCAAGTACACATATCAATGCATCGCGGGAAACAATCCAAGGACATGCCCCTGGCGTCGATCCACACTGTCCAATCTATCGCACAGGACCACCCCCAAAAAAACACCCAAATACAAATTTACACACCCAACGACGCCAAAAAACAAAATGGGCAAACGTACCGAATAACCGCCTCCGCTTATCTCACCTCCCCAGAGCCAAAATTGCACTCGATACAATGTACCCATTATCAATTCTAAGGAAAAGACAATCAAACACATACAGATGAATGGACCAGCAAGGTAGAAAATGATAGGAAAAAATGACAAAAGCAAAGGAACAAGGCAGAAACAAAGAATGACAGAAAAGGGAAATTTCTAACAGAATTTCCAGAAGGTGGGGATACTATTTATACTGAAAGAGCCCCCGGTATCCCCACGGGGGAATGATGTAACAAAATGTACCACTCAACTAAGATTTTAAAAAAAAGGCAGGAGTCTTTTGTCCACCTTTTATTCTCCCCTTGCAACCACCACCACGCACACAACACATATCACACACCAACACACGAAAAACAGACAAGCAAGAGCACGACGGAGGTTAAATCTATATATTCTTACACACAACCCAGTCATCTGATACCAACACATAACTATTCACAGCACACAATACTTCAACGAGCAAGAACAAAAATAAGTATCATACAAGCAAAAAGAAGAACGAATGAGGCCCGAGCGAGTTGACACTATCGGTCCAATTAGAAAAGTTGATTAAAAAACCACCGAACGTTAATCATATAAGGTCATAAACCATTAACGGGCCTTCAATTATAAAAATTGCTTCTGCATCTCATTCACAAGAGCCAAAAATGCACATAATACATTAACCCAATTATCAATACTCAGAAAAAGTACGTAGACTTTTTGAACACATACAGAGAATGGACCAGCAAAGGCAGAAAATGATAAGAAATGACAGAAAAAGAAAGAAGGCAGAAACAAAAACAGAAAAGACGAAACTTCTACACATAATTTGCAAAAGTGGGATACTATTTATAACGGAAGAGCCCCCGGCATCCCCACGGGAGAAATGATGTAACAAAATGTACCACTAAACTGAGACTAAAATAAAAGCGAGCGTGTGTTAGTCCGAAGTGTCGCCTTTCTATTTATTCGCCCTTACCAACCACTACGCACGCACGCACGCACGACGTACGCACGCACGCACGCACCACCACGCACGCACCACGTACCACACGCACACACACACACCACACACACACACACAACACACCACACACACACACACCACACGCTACACACACTCACTCACCCGACTGCACACATCACACGCACGACCACACACCTCATCATTAAAAACTCCACACTCCGCACTCACGCGAATATGACTACACAAACAGTACAACTCAATCAGTTCAAAGCCCTCACCTCTCTCTCTCTCTCTCTCCTCTCTCTCTCTCTCTCTCTCTCTCTCCCCTCCCTCTCTCTCTCTCTCTCTCTCAAAACTCGAACATCCCTCTTCTTACGGAAAAGTTGACAATACTAGAATTAAAAATCAAATTATTATTGTTCAAAGCCCAGCCGACTGCGTAGAGCCATTCAGGGCTACAACCATGTCAAAACATACAAAAATAAACAAAGGAAATCAAGTACACACAATAACGCGCAATAGACACACCCTGGGTGATCACACTCGTCCAATCTATCGTACAGGGGACCCAAAAAACAAACCCAAATACAAATTTAAACACACCCAACGACACCAAAACATACAAAAATGGGCATAACGTACCGAAAACCGCTCCGCCCTTATCTCACCTCCCAGAGCCAAAAATGCACTCGATACATGTACCCAATTATCAATTCTAAGGAAAAAAGACTTTATCAACACATACGATGAATGGACCTAGCAAGGTAGAAAATGATAGGAAAAAATGACAAAAAGCAAAGGAAAAGGCAGAAACAAAGAGTACAGAAAAGGGGAAATTACTAGCACAGAATTTCCAGAAGGTGGGGATACTATTTATACTGAAAGAACCCCCAGCATCCTCACGGGGGAACTCGTATAACAAAATGTACCACTCATCTAAAAGTTTTTTAAAACAAAAAATTTTAAAAGCGAGGCGGTGTTGTGCTTGTCCCTTGCAACGCATGCACGCACGCACGCACGCAGAGAGAGTGATGGTTTATTTACTGTTGCTTAAAGCCCAGCCGACTTAAAGCCCAGCCGACTGAGTACAGCCATATCAGGACTATAACCATTTCAATGCCCATAAGTACTTAACAGTAAAAATAAGACAAAAAAAAAAAAAGAAAAATATAAGTTCATACATCGTTTACCACTCCGTTCAATTTACCGCACAGGGGATCTAAAAAAAAACCCACCTCAAACAAATTTAAACATAACTAAGCACACTAAAAAATAAGAACGGGTCTAAATTACCTTAAACTGCTTCTGCATATCTCATTTCACTAGAACCAAAACGCACTTTATACATATACTCTATCAATCCTGAGAGAAAAGCACGCAAGGCTTAATCGAACACATACAGATGAATGGACCAGCAAGGCAGAAAGTCAGAAATAAGAGAAATCAACGGAAGAAGGTATAAACAAATGGACTGACAGAAAAGAGGAAATTTCTAGCACAAAATTTCCAGAAGGTGGGGACACTATTTATACTGAGCGAGCCGCTGGCATCGCCACGGGAGAGATGCATAATGTTATATTCTTATTCTTATTGTTGCTTAAAGCGTAACCCATATCAGGGCTATGTAATGTTATATCATTTCAAAACAAAAATGTTCTAACCAAGATAGTAAAAGCCCCAACAGTACTAGTACTAAGGAGTCCAACACAATGCTTGCAACCGAAAATCCCGAGGATGGCAAGAATTCACATGTACGTTAACTGCACGTAATAAGCAGTCCTCAAACAAACAGGCCTAAGAAACCCCACACACGGCGAGGTAGCCGCCCCCATCGACAGAAAACAGACAACAACAACAAAAAAACAAGCGCTCTGCGCCATGACACCGTTGACAGAACCATGAAAGAATCCGGACCTTCACAGCCGTTTTCGTCACGTGGCTTATCACAGAGCGAAGGTCTTGAAAGCCCTGTTCAGGTCTTGTCATCGACCGATGGAGTTACTGGCTTCAATGCAGACTTGCCTCTTGCCCATAATAATCTTGATTTTTTTTTCATGGTCTGTATGTTCAGGCCCTGTCTAGCGATGTATGTGGACATTTTTCTAACCCATTTCCTGCGGGCTGTCACAGAGCTTGGGTGACCTTGATACAAGGACACACAGGCGTCCGTATACAGAAGGCCAGCCAGCTTAGACACATGAGGGATACAAGACGTCCCTTACACTTTGCTTTGTCTTTGTAATTCTGTTGCATTGTTCATTCGATTGATATCATTCTAACCCACATTTACTCATTCTGATCCAGTTCTAATGCATGCAGTGCGAAATCTAACTCATGTTGGTTTTAAGTATGTTGATGTCGATGTCTCGATCTCAAGTCAAGTTCATATTGCTTATAGCCCAACCGACTACTAGAGCCATATCAGGGCTAACACCATGCCGAAAACGACAGCCCGTTTAAGAAAAAAACAAAAAAAAACGACGTGAAGTTAAGGAGAAAAACTGGTATAAAAGAGATGCAATGAAAACGATTCTCACGTGCTGAAGACTTATTTTGTTATTTTTTATTTCAAGAATAAGTGTTTTAAACTGAGGCACCAACCTCATTTCAACACTTGTACCACTTCTCGAATCAATACCTTACATGAGACTTTTGTGGTTGATGTGTCGTGGATAAAGAGTGCTACTAGTAACCTAGGCCTACCTACTAAACACAAAGTTCTCATGTAAACCAAGATCCATGACATCAAGAGGAACGTCGTAATCTGCACGTGAAGCAAATCTTCAAACACAGGGCCTGACAACTCCCACACACAGCTCAGCAAGGAGCCTGCCTCCACGGGCGGAAAATCAGACAGCGCACAGTGCGATGACCGGAAAGATAGCACAGGAAAGAATCCAGACTTTTCACCACTGCCGTCTTCGTCATGTTGCTTATCGGAGGGTGAGGGACTTGAAAGCCCTGTGAAGGTGTTGTCACTGACCCGTGTCTGATGAGTCAGCTTCTAGCCTCCTTGTCTGTTGTCTGTTGTCATGTTACGCTTGACGTGAAGACATACGAGTGCCTTTAGGGAGAATAGCAACTTGAATGCATACGTGGGACTGATTGTACAGTCAGACAACCACCTTTTCAAAAAATTCTTGAAAAACTCCGACCTATCAACGAGATTTCTGAATTATTGTAAAATTTTCATTCCATCGCTCATTCGTTTGCTTTAATTCTGACCCGTTTTGATATAAATTATGTTTCGTGCCTCCTCTGACGCATGTACACAAACATATAGGACTTTTAGCTTTTGTTTTACACACTAACTGTAACGCTAACACAAATTATGGTTATTTTTTTTAAAACCCAGCCACCTGTGTAGTCCATATCAGGGCTATAACCATTTCAATACACGCAATATTTCAACAGGAAAAAAAGGAAAAGAAAATTAAGTACACATCAAAGCACTAAGGCGATGCCCAGGGTGTTGACCACTTCGTCCAATCTATCACACTGAGGATTTAGAAAACGTATCCGAACACGAATTTAGACATAACTAAGAACACTAAACCATATATAAAAACAGGCCTAAATAACCTAATATTTGCTTCTGCATATCTCAACTACATTGAGCCAAAAATGCACTTAATACATATACCCAACTACCAATCTTTAGAAAAAGTACGCAGGACTTTACTGAACACATACAGGTGAATGGTAGGGAAAAACGACTGCAAAGGAACAAGGCAGAAACAAAGAGTGACAGAAAAGAAAATTTGTAGGACAGAATTTCCAGAAGGTGGAGATACTGTTTATACTGAAAGAACCCCCGGCATCCCCACGTAGTGTGTGTGTGTGGGGGGGGAGGTAGAGATCGACTTAAAACTGACAAAACACAAATGTGCTTACGTTCTGGCTCTCATTGTACATCCATGATGCTATGAGAGAATAAGGGCAGACCATGTACCGCGTAATTCAAATGCTACATGACTCTCTCACTGACTGTCGGCCCTTTGATGTGTTGAAGCTAATAGCTAATGTTGCTTATACAGATTTGTATCCTTGGATTACAATAGCCACAGAAATATACCACGACTCCCCTGTTCAGAAGATCCAATCACTGGCCAACAGCACTGTTTAGACCATTTTGTTGGCACCTGTCATTTCTAAGGCAAATTTAAATATCGATGGAAGACATAAATCTATACGCAAAGAAGAGTGCTGGTAGGCGTAAAATCTAAACACTGATGGAAGACATTTCATACAAATAACAAAAGTGCTGTCAGACCTAGAAAAACAACCACAAACAACGAAAAACCGGTTCACACAATGTGTAAGGGTAATACGCCTTAAGAAATAAAACAGTTGACCCGGATATACATAATACACCAGCTATTTGCAGCTGTTAGAGATTTCACACTAGCTGCAGCTGTCTGAACTTATCTGAGAAGTTTACGGTGTCAACAGTTTACAAAACACAGCAAAGTGATTGTTCAACACATTTGATAACTTACGTAGGAAAAAAACTTGGCCCGACGTCCTTATGAATACAACTGTTAACACGTTCGGCTTAAGTAGACATTTTAAGATGCTCAAAATCTACGTCAGCTTTATTCTTATTGTTTAAAGCCCAGCCGAATGCGTAGAGCTATATTACGGCTATCTCCATTTTAAAACATACATTTCGTTGCAAAAAAAAAAAAAAAAGGAAAATAAAAATAAGTGCATATAGCAATGCATTTACACGCTTACTTTCAGGATATTCCCCTGGCATTGACTATTCTCTCCAATTCATCACCAGGGGATTTAAAGAACCAAACCTGAACACAAATGCAAACATGACCCAATTATCGATCTAAGATTAAGTATGTATGGCATTATAGAACACACACACAGGTGAATCAGCAGGCAGAAAACGACAGGAAGAGACGACAGAAATCACAGGAGCAAGGCAGAAACAAAGAGTGACAGAAAAGAGGAAATATCTAGCACATAATTTCCGGAAGGTGGGGATACAATTTATACTGAAGAAGTCGCCGGCATACATATGGGGGTAAAATCTACATCAAATTGATTTTCAAACTGTCCTTTTTGCACATAAAGGGAATGTTTGTATACTTCATATCGACTGGATCGTGTACTACAGTCTTGTCACGCCCACACAGTGGGGAGATAATTATTGCCTTAAAACACCTTAACCAAGAACAAGGACAATCACAATCATGTGACAATGCATTGCTGAAGTTTCAAACCGTCACCGTGTACTGAAACAAACAGCAGTTCAAAAGAAAACTTGTTTTCTGTTATACTACACTGGTGAATAGATATCTACTAAACCAGCAGTGTCAATTTTAAGCACTGTGCAGTCTACGGGGGTTTTACACTCTGGCGCGCAGTATTCCACATCTTCACTACATACCACCGATGTCATCTGGTACAAAAACCAGCAGTGCCTTCATTACATGTCTTCTGGTGCGAGCGAGTGCCCGCGCACGCGTACACATAAATGCGCGCGCGCGCGCGCGCACACACACACACACACACACACACATATGCATGCTCAGATTGCTTCCCATCACTTGTGGATGGTTTGCTATTTTGATTTAGTGAGTGAACCCATTGCTCTCTCGATAGGTGCAATATATTCCAGTGGCACGTGCAACACATCTAAGCCTAATTACACTGACCAGAAAATTAGCACTTGGTCACCGGCAACATCAGGCAGGCACACACGTTAAACATATATTTTTATGGGGTGGTGGTAGTACAACTCGCTAACTTTACATTCCTATTAAATCTTTGATTTTTAGTTCTATTTTTTCTTGTTTGATACATACAGACCTCGGCTAACAGGATTTTTTTTAACGAAGACTTGAAAAACTGACAGCAGTTACTTATTCCACCGCTACAATCTGAAATGTAACAATCTCTTGAGTTACTTTCCTTCACGGCGTCCAACACCACATCGGTTTTTCCCCCTCTAGTCTAACATTTTGGTAACGAAACAAACGTGTGTGTTTTACACCCATTTCTCATTTTTCAAAATCCTCCCAAAGCAGGAGCTCAGCGGAATATCCAGCTGTTTACATGAAATTATATTAACAATGCAGGAAAAAGAAAGGCAGAAAGAAAATACGCAAACAGTTCAACGAAACAGAACGGAAAACAAAACATTTTCTCACACAGGCTCTACTTTCATTTCTCGCAATGAAAGCCACTCTAACAACAGCAATTAATTTAAAGATCTCCAGTTCCATTCCCTTGGGTTCAAAGTTCAAGACCTTGCACTTTACAGTATTCCTTGAAAATTTTTCATATTTCTGTGTGGTTTGATGGTTGCCAAATTATTTGCACATAGGCTACTATTATATTTTCTTAAATTGTAAATATCTAGTAATGTTGGCTGTGAAACGATGAAAAACGCGGAAAAAAAAAAATAAACGTGAAGGAAAACATGTGGACTTACCTTTGTTTTACACTTACCTTTCATGTCCGTTTTAAATGTTATGCTACGCTCCGCCATGCCAAAGTCTACCTCACGAGGTCGAACAGAAAAGAAAATTTATTGCCGTTTCACCCAAGTCAAACCGGACTGTGTACGTGCTGTCGTTATTCACGGAGATGAAAAAGTATGAAGGTATCAAGTAAAACTCACAGGAAGGAGCGAAATCATTCCGCGCAAAAACCTGTAACTCGTGCAACATTAACACTTTGATTTCTGCACCCTGTCCACCAGCATCCTGAATAACCGACCATGCTAGCAAAGCAAAAACGTAACCCTTTGACTCTGTCACCCTTTCCAAGGACTTCTTACACAGGAAGCCGGTGGAAAGGGTGAGGGAGTCTAAGGGTTAAGTTTTTGCAAATTGGCGGATAGGTTGCGGGAGTCAAAGGGTTAAAAATAGACCCTGTCAGGTTCAGCACGGCGTACGTTCCGCGGAAAAAAAGAACTTCACGTGCAATTCAACTTGTTGTTGATCTCAGCAGTGTATCCTTGCGTGGAGAAAGAAACACATGACCAAATCAATAACAACAACCACAACAACAACAAGTACAGCAATATCAACAACTGGTTCAAACTGGCATAGACAGAGAAACAGAGACAGGAACTGAGAGAGAGAGCGGGAGAGAGACAGACAGAGACAGAAAGATATATCTTCAAACACGCACACACATACACACACACACATACACGCACGCACACGCACGCATATATACGTTATACAATATATATATATATACATGTGTGTGTGTGCGTATGTGTATATATATACATATATATATATACATGTATAAATCTGTATGTATGTGTGCGTGTGTGTGTATGTATGTATGTGTGTATATACATATATATATATATATATACACTACGCACAAAAAGTTAAGGATCACTTGCACAAAAATTCATAACTTTCAAAATAAGAAAGCCAATGCGTTGAAGTTTGGCAAACATTTAATTCCATGCTTTAGTGATAACGATACACAATTGCCTTCAATTTCGAGCAATCGTTTGGTGTGTACATTTGATCAAAGTGGGTACGTATCGAAATTTGATTTCCCAAAGTCATTGAAATCACAAGACAGGGCATTCTGATGCTCCCAAAAGTTCAGTAATGCGTGTAACCGCCATGGCTGTTCTGGCACTCGACGCAGCGAGTCCTCATCGAGTTGACCAGGTTGGTGAAGATCCTCTGTGGAAGCGCCTGCCACTCAGCCTGCAGCATCTGGTAGAGGTGTTGGGCATCCCTGGGAGGGGGGTGGTTGCTCCTCACTTTGCGATCCAGCTCATCCCAGAGGTTCTCAATCGGGTTGAGATCGGGACTGCATGCTGGCCACTCCATTCTGTTGACTCCAGACTGCTGCAGGAAGTCGTTGACCACCCTTGCCCTGTGGGGGCGAGCGTTGTCATCCTGGTAGACAGCCGTCAGTCCCATCTGCTGCAGTGTAGGCACAGCCAGTGGTCGAAGGATCTCATCCCGGTATCGGAGGCCAGTCAGGTTACCCTGTACATGATACAAGGGTGTTCTGTGGTGAAGGCTGAAGGCCCCCCAGACCATTACAGAACCTCCACCAAAGGCCACCTTTTCTTGGACAGTGGTGTCAATAAAGCGTTGCCCTGGGCGCCTCCAGACCCTCAGTCGGCCGTCGTTGTGGTTCATGGTGAAGCGTGATTCATCATTGAACAGGACCTGGGACCATTGCTGACGTGTCCACCTCACGTGACGTCTGCAGAAGGCGCGGCGTGCTGCCCTATGGGCTGGAGTTAAGCGTGGCCATACAGCTGGGCGACGAGAACGGAGGTTAAACCCATGAAGGCGGTTCCGTATGGTCTGCTGGCTGATGTTGATGTTAGTAGCCACCCTCAACTGCCTTCGAATGATGCTGGAAGAGGCTGTTCTTGTCTGCAGGGCTTGTCGTTCAATGAGACGATCTTCACGTGGGTTTGTCTTCTTCGGTCGACCAGATCTGCGTCTTTCATGGACCCTCCCAATGGCTGTGAAGCGTTGAATCAGTCTGACAATGACCGAGATGGACATCTGAAGTCGCCTGGCCACTTCTCACTTGGGAACACCATCTTGGAACCATGCAACAGTTCGTCCCCTCTCAAACTCTCTCAATTTTCGTCGTGGAGGCATTGTCAGATCAGGCCTACTACTGGTGGAATGTCTTCTTATAAAGCCAAGCAAGAGACAGCATCTCACACATAAACAGCAGTGCTTGCATGTGCATAATGGTTTTTCCATCTGGCTTGTGCAATGTGTTCAGGCAGAACGGTCCAAAACAAGGTCCTTTTTCGCAAGTTTCCGCTTTTCCGTTTGCGGCCAAGCTCAGTAGTAGAGAATCCCGTGCAATTTTCGCACTAACACAACATCGCCCACTTACAGCTGAACAAGAATTCATAACAATTTGGCTGGACTGAGAAATAAATAACAGTAGCGAACTGAGTTTATTACGCACCTGTTTTGTCATAGTGATCCTTAACTTTTGTGCGTAGCTTATATATATATATGTGTGTGTGTGTGTGTGTGTTGTAGGCCAGTGAAGGAGGGTAGATGGATGTGTGTAA
>CM060305.1:145377013-145392013 GCA_030674185.1 Monoplex corrugatus
GAGAACATAAAAATGGCCAGATTCATCGTTCAAGGAGGCCTGACTCTGCAGACGACTAACGACAAAAAAGAGGACGGTGCTGTTTGTGCTGTTTCAAGTGTCATCATCATCATTTAACCCCTAACCAGCAACAGTCAGAGTCCTCCATCTCTGCGTCTGAGGTGCAGCAGTTAACAAGTTGACAAGTAACACCACGAGGGTGCGGAAGGGACCCGGAGTACCAATGGCTCGTCACTCTCTGGACAATCACCTCCCAAGCTCCCGACGCCACTCGATAGTCGTTTCATCAAGCAAAGGGGAGGATGGCGGAGCTGTCCATGTGTTGCATGACCCATTCGAACCCAGTCATCAGTTATCTTGTGTACAAACCGAATGGCAAGGTGGGGAGATGACAAACCCCGGGACATAACCACACAACAGGCACCAACCAGGTCCAGCCCAGCCTCCGGACCAAGAGAGAAAGGAAGAGCCCTCTCTCATCCCACTCTGGTCTTCATCTTTCGGGCAGCCCGTCCTGCCACCAGCTGGCGTAGCTTCCGGTTCCTTTCCCCAAGAAGTTCAGACGTGCCTGAGACTGGTCAAGACTTTGATATTTGCATACTGTTAAACTTCCATCGACCTCGGCAACCCTCCTTCAAGGATACTCTAAAAGATCATCTTGGATAGTGTGTCAGATCTACTTCAAGGTTATCGGTGAACATGGTTTTTAAACTGTTGTCTTTCTTTTTAAAGGGTTGGTTTTTGACGTGGTGTTAGCCCTGATATGGCTGTAGTAGTCGGCTGGGCCATAAGCAATATGAACTGAACTGAACTGAACAGATCTGTTTGGTTTTCATTTAAGACATTTTTACAAAATCCCACATTGATCCGGTTTTGTCGTGTGAGCTGTCATATAAGTAAAATAATGGTCATCATATTGCGTAAGAATGATTTCACGTCCATTATTGCAGTATATGATAACGTAATGTTGTCCTGGTTTGTGTTATGGTTTTGTTTTGCTGAGAAAAAAAAATGTTTGTAATGGGAAAAAGTTAGAGAAAGACACGCAAGCGTAAATGTGCACACACACACACATACACACAAGCATGCACGCACGCACGCACGCACACACACACACACACACAACAACAACAACAACAACAACCACTACCACCAGCACCATCACCATCCACTTCATCATAACAACCATTAATCATCATCATCATCATCACCACCACGACCGCAATATCACCACCACCGTCCTGACCACATTTTTTGAAATGTCTCATTTCACCCTAATAATGTGAAACAAATGACAAAGTGCCTCAATGCCTTAGTTTTTATTCTTCAAACACTTGAAATATTTGACAAAGCAGTAAATGTCAGCTTGAGTGTGATTGTATTTTGTATCAGCTGGTCTTTTGTCAAACTATTTAAAGCTGTGTGAGAATAGTTCCACCGATAAATTGACAGTTCTCGGCCAGAAGAGCTGTGTGTTTACATGTGTGCGTATATGCATGTTTGGGGGAAAAGATGAGGAGGTGGAGGAGGGGCGCTGGCATGCATGTCTGCGAATTTAACCGATTTCAAAACAAAATGAATGAATGGTGAAATATTTGTTTGTGCTGACTGTAGTGTTTAAGTAGGCCTGCCATTGTTGAAGAGATGGGGGGGGGGGGGGGGGGGAGGGGAGGAGGAGAGGAGAGAGGAGAGAGAGAGAGGAAAGGAGGGTAGATAGTTAGAGAGAGACATACAGAGAACGAGTACGTGTCTGCGTAGGTGCGTGAACGCGCTAGTGAGAGTAAATGTGTGATGCTATGTGTGTGTATGTAATGTGTTTATGTTATGTATGTGTGTGTATGTATATGTGTGTGTATATTTATGATTGTGTGTGCTATTGTGTGTTTTGTATATTGTGTGTATGATATGTATGTGTGTATGTATATGTGTGATGTAATGTGTGTGTATGTATTTGTAGTGTGTATGTTTGTGTATGTATATGTGTGTATGTAATGTGGATGTATGTGTGTGTATGTATATGTGTGTATGTATATGTGTGATGTATATGTGTGTAGTATATGTAGTGTATGTAGTATGTGTGTATGTATATGTAGTGTATGTATATGTGTGTATGTATATGTGTGTATGTATATGTGTGTATGTATTGTGTGTGTATATGTGTGTATGTATATGTGTGTATGTATATGTGTGTATGTATATGTGTGTATGTATATGTGTGTATGTATTGATGTGTGTATGTATATGTGTGTATGTATATGTGTGTATGTATATGTGTGTATGTATATTTGTGTAGTATGTGTGTGTATATGTGTGTATGTGTATGTTGTGTATTGTGTGTATATGTGTGTATGTATATGTGTGTATGTATATGTGTGTATGTATATGTGTGTGTATGTATATGTGTGTATTTGTGTATATGTGTGTATGTATATGTGTGATGTATTGTGTGTATATTTTGTGTGATGTATATGTGTGTATGTATATGTGTGTATGTATATGTGTGATGTATATGTGTGTATGTATATGTGTGTATGTATATGTGTGTATGTATATGTGTGTATTGTATGATATGTGTGTATGTATATGTGTGTATGTATATGTGTGTATGTATATGTGTGTATGTATATGTGTGTATGTATATGTGTGTATGTATATGTGTGTATGTATATGTGTGTATGTATAATGTGTGTATGTATATGTGTGTATGTATATGTGTGTATGTATATGTGTGTATGTGTATATGTGTGTATGTATATGTGTGTATGTATATGTGTGTATGTATATGTGTGTATGTATATGTGTGTATGTATTATGTGTGTTATGTATATGTGTGATGCTATATGTGTGTATGTATATGTGTGATGCTATATGTGTGTATGTATATGTGTGTATGTATATGTGTGTGTATGTATATGTGTGTTGTATATGTGTGTATGTATATGTGTGTATGTATATGTGTGTATGTATATGTGTGTATGTATATGTGTGTAATGTATATGTGTGATGCTATATGTGTGTATGTATATGTGTGTATGTATATGTGTGATGCTATATGTGTGTATGTATATGTGTGTATGTATATGTGTGATGCTATATGTGTGTATGTATATGTGTGTATGTATATGTGTGATGCTATGTGTGTATGTATATGTGTGTATGTATATGTGTGATGCTATATGTGTGTATGTATATGTGTGATGTATATGTGTGTATGTATATGTGTGTATGTATATGTGTGATGCTATGTGTGTATGTATATGTGTGTATGTATATGTGTGATGCTATATGTGTGTATGTATATGTGTGTATGTATATGTGTGATGCTATGGTGATGTATATGTGTGTATGTATATGTGTGATGCTATATGTGTGTATGTATATGTGTGTATGCTATAGTGTGTGTATGTGTGTGTGTATGTATATGTGTGTATGTATATGTGTGTGTATGTATATGTGTGTATGTATATGTGTGTATGTATATGTGTGTATGTATATGTGTGTATGAGTGAGTTTGTGTGTGCGCGTGCGAGCACGCGCATACAAAGTATGTGTATATCTCTTATTTGTCTGCTCGTCTGGTGTGGTCATTCCCTGACGAACTTCCATACCAAAACACACACACACACACACACACACCACACACACACACACACACACACACACACACACACACACACACACACACAACACCACTCACTCCACTCACTCACTCACTCAACAACGATTTACTGCCCCTGGAAATACCATCATCTGTTTCATATTTTCCTCAAAGCAGAAAACAAAGCTGAAGTAAGAGGGGGCCTGTTTTTCATCGTGCAGATCCACAGACAGATATCATTGTCAGACGTAACACAAGCCGCCATGCAATACTCCAAAGCTGCTGAGAAATGCTATTTTTATTGCTGGGGACTGTATTTGGAGCAGACAGCTGAATTTAAACCATTTCTGTATTTCGTTTATTCAGACAACAAGAAGAAGAGAGAGAAAAAAAGAAGAGAATAAGTAAGGTACAAAATGCCAGAAGTTGGTGGACGCGGGTAAAAATTTCCACCAGTATATTTTAAGATGAAGACAGACATGGTGGGAGAAATACTTACAGCGACAAAGGATAGATTCATATGGAAAGCCATGATCACCAACGCCATGCGGCAGGGTACATGATGAATGATGATATTTTAGTACACATACTTACACCGGATAAAACGGCTTGGTTAACGTGGACGTGGAGATTCTGACTTCTAATTTGACTGCAAAGGTTCTAGTCTGACTTGAGAGTACTTTGTGCATGTGGCTTCCATCCAGCCGGTTTCAGTTTCTTAAAATGACGACTACGCCCTTGGAATTAATTCCATATGCACAGACGTCACACGTGCCACGTGATGGGGAAGGTCCAAAATGATCTTGGCCCAAGCCTTAAGCCTGCACGTAAATCTGTGAGCTGGCCAGGTCCTGAGGTCCTAGCTAGACTATGGGTTTTGTATTTTATTCTAGTACCTGTATCAGTCTGTCGCTGGAACAATGTTGGCCGCACCGTAATGACATGTGC
Organism: Monoplex corrugatus; assembly: GCA_030674185.1. Taxonomy (NCBI): domain Eukaryota; kingdom Metazoa; phylum Mollusca; class Gastropoda; order Littorinimorpha; family Ranellidae; genus Monoplex; species Monoplex corrugatus. Next base: position 145,381,560 of record CM060305.1, read on the forward strand.
ATCTGTGAATCATATCTGTTTTTGTTGTGGTGGCCTTGCATGCAAGTTTATCGGCATGTTCATTTCCTTAACACCAGCGTGTCCAGGGCAGTAGATCCATGTGAGATTATTTTTAGATCGATACTGTTCAGCTTTTGCTTTTTGCTTGTCTGGGTTTCCTTCTCCATTCTGCGCTTTTTCTAGTAGAATCATCAAGTCGGTCAGGATGAAGACCTGACTTTCTTTCATTTCACTATCCACACCAAGAAGCTGTGAACAGACACTCCCCCCCCCCTCCCCCAAAGTTTGAAGTTTCTATACCTCACAGTCTTTTGATTTTAGTGTTGGTGACAGTTCTAAATGGCCGGTTAGATGATTTCGTCAGAGCACCATGCTTAGAACGCAGGGGTTGTGGGTTTGACCTTTGGGCTTTGGGGGGGAGGGAGGGACGTGTACAGATTTTGTTTATTTGTCTGTTTGTTTTTTTGAGTGGTGGTGGGTTATGGTGTTCGTGGCTTTTGTAATAGAGTTGTGAACTGAAGATCTGATTCCCGAGTTCAGTCCTAACCCAGAATATAAACACGGGGATGTTTGTTACTCATCTCTATGCGCCAGTCATTCTTGTGTGTCATCGTAGTGTTTCATAGATCTTTTTCCCCAGTTCTCTCCCTCTCTCTGTTTCGACGTCTTGCCAGCGCCATAGAGTTTTGCGCAGGCTAAAGGAGTCCGCCAGATAATAGATGACAGACTGGGGGGAGAGCAAGGAGTCCCTCTTGATTACACTCCAGATTCTAAACTCTGAACTCAGTGTTATGGAACAACTGTTTTCTTTTAGCTATGTCAGGTATGTCTGCTTTGTTATGACACCATGTACACCCCTTAAGGTGTAATATTTTGTGTTGTTTATAGCACAGTCAAGTACGCTGGTCATCTCAGTACTGAGAACATGTCAAACGCAGCATATTCGCAATTATATCACTGTTTCAAAAATAATAAAATGTGCAGACTACTTGAAAACTATATTTAAAAAAACAAAAACGGCTGCAACTCGTGTTATTGCAAACTAGCTGAGAACCTGATTAAAACGAATGAAATATTATCTTTTTTATCTGTTAAGCAGGGCATCACCAAAAAAGAGTACTCACCAAACGCTGTGCATTAAGTAGTCCTATACCTAATGTTAGAAGTACTGATATGTATACTTCGTTTACTTTTCCAGATTTTCCTTTCAGGGACAGTGATGCGTTGTGTGTGTTTGAGACTGTTGTGGTACTGATACACTCTGGATATTCGACTGGGCTTTACATAACAATAATGATAAACTATTTTTTAAACATCAGTTTTTAACGATTGGGTTAATGCTGAGAGATTATGGCGTATTTTTCTTATTCTCACCCAACGCGAGAAATTATGTGATTTGTCCCGACTAAAATCATAAGCCTTATCGCACTATTGAAACAAAGTCTTGGGGAAGGTCTAACATCAAATCTGGTCTTTGGAAAATGTCCTTTGTCCGTTTTCCTCACGAGAGGAACACTTCTTGTGTGGACAAAGTCACCCAAAGACATCAACGAATCTCGGTTCAGCACAAACAATCTAGTTCATGGCCTGGTAACCTTCAAACCGCTTTCTGTCTTGTTTCGTCTGTGGCTGGTTTTTACAGGCAAGTCCACCGTGTGCGTTTCTGAATGACTTCTCCACCGTCCCTGATACTGTTCGCATTACAAGGTGTCAAATGTCAGTGTCTTGCTGTACCAGGTAGAAGAACTGTGAGGGATTTGTTCAGGATGAATTCACCACGCTATTCCAGCTATCGTAGTTTTGTGTAGTAAAGTAGCATGTGAATGAGAACAGTTTGTACACACACGCACACACGCACGTATGCACGCACACATACACACACACACACACACATACACGCACATACGTACTCACATACGTCACACATATACATACATACACACACGCATACACGCACGCGCACACACACCACACACACACACACACACACACACACACACACACACACACACACACATATATATATATATATATATATATATAAAATACGCACTCACACATACGTCACACACATATACATATATACACACACACCACACACACACACAGAGGCACACACACACACCACACACACAGAGGCACACACACACATACGCATACACACAAACGTCACACACATATACTCGTACATTTATACTCACGTATACACACACCACAACACACACATATATATATGTGTATATTATGTATATATACATATCAATATTTATACTACTCACCACCACCACCAACCATCGTCGCCGACGCCGCCATCACCATATTGTTATCATTCTCATTACGATTTCCATCACAACTACAATTTTCAAATGTTTTATTTCACCCTATAATACGCCACAATACAGCGAACTGCCCCAGCGTTTTCTGTTTGTTCTATATGAAAGACAAATACATGTGCGACAATAGGGTAAATGTCATTTTACAACGTGATTGCATCATACCTGATTTACTTGTTGTCAAGCTAGTTTAAAACCTTGCAGAATAGTTCTACCGAGAACTGAAGTGAGAATATGGGGTTAGGAGTTGTGATGTGTGTGTGTTGTGTTGTGTGTGTGTGTGTGTGTGTGTGTGTGTGTGTGTGTGTGTGTGTGTGTTTGTGCGTGCATGTGTGGTGTATGTGTGAGCACTCACACGTGCACTCGCGTATTTTCGTTCATCGTGATTTTGAGATATCAGGAAGTGTCCCACTGCCTTAGTTTTTTTCGTCAAAGACTTGAAACAAGGCCGAACACACTTAATGTCGTTTAGGTGTGATTGTATCTTGTATGATATATCCAGGTTGTCAAAATAAACAAAATTGGGAAATAGTTCTGCCGAGTCACTGACAGTTTCAGGTTAATAAAGACATGTTTGTCACCGCGTGTGTGCCTTAAGGACGGGGGTGGGGTGGTGGTGTGAGAGTGAGTGCGTGTCTGTGTGTCTGCCTGTTCGCCCGATTTAAGTCGAATATGTGAATGGAGACAGAATTATAGACTGCATATGTGCACGTGGGCATGTCATTGTCAGAGAGAGAGACAGAGACAGAGAGACAGACAGGCAGGCAGACAATTAGACAGACATTTCAATTTCAGCTTCTCCGCTCTCGGAATACATTCCATAAGCACAGAAGCCACTGATGCCATGTGCTAGGACAACATTCAATTTGATCATGGCATAAGCCTCAAGCTCGCACATAAGCCCTATGCGTCATTGGAACGAGAGAAAGAGAGGGGGGGGGGAGACATACAGAGAGAGAGAGAGAGTGTGTGTGTGTGACAGAGACAGAGAGATACAGACAGACAGACAGAGTGACAGAGACAGAGATAGGCAGATACACAGAGAGATAGAGAAAGAAAATGAGCGCATGCATACATGGGTGTGCGTGTGTTTATATATGTGTGTGTGTACGCACATGCTTGCATGCTTTCGTATGCATTTATGTGTGTGTGCTTGCGCCCCGTGCGTGTATGTGTGTGCTCACGTATGTACGTACGCGCGTGTATGTACAGTGACTAATATCAATTTCCGTTGTACTGACAAAAACATCATCAAGGTAATTGATGATAAACTAAATGATAAAATAAAGAAAGAGCCAAATGCATTTTAAAAATGAGGGAAAATAACAGGATATGGAGCATTAGTTATATAGTGCAGGTTCTTGATGAACGTTGACACATCAATGGTATAGATGTAAGATGTGATTGACATAAGTAATACAAGCATGTTCTTTAATTGTGACCAGTCACTCAGACACCCCCCGACACACACACACACACACACACACACACACACACAAAACACACACACACACACACATCACAACATCACACATGCACACACACATATCCACAAACATATCCACAAACACATACACACACACACACACACACACACACACAACACACACACACACACACACACACACACACACACACACACACACACACACACACACACACACACACACACACACACACATTCGACTCAACCCAGACGAAACCATCAATAATTTTCGCACCCGAAAAAAACAAAACCACTATCCATCATCTAGCTCAGGGTCTCCCCAAAGAAGAAAACAATGCTGAAATAAGAAGGGGGGCCTGTCTTTCAACGTGTAGATCTACAGACATATTATCGTTAGACGTAACCCTAGCCGCCATGCAATACACGAAGGCTGCTGAGAAATGCTATTTTGTATTGTAGGGGACAGGATCTTGAGCAGACTGACGTGTCTGATTCATGAATAAATCCCTTTCTTTTAAAAAGTAAAACAAACACAAAGTGACCCCCATCGTAGATATATCGCAGGATGTTTTCAGTTCGTGTATGTCAGTTTTTGGTTTGATGGAGCAGTGTGGACTCGCGATCCATATCTGTCAACTAAAATCTGAATCTGTATACATATAGATAAAAGGACTTTGTATTGAACGACGATCTGAAATTGTATAGATAAAAGGACTTTGTATTGAACGACGATCTGAAATTGTATAGATAAAAGGACTTTGTATTGAACGACGATCTGAAATTGTATAGATAAAAGGACTTTGTATTGAACGACGATCTGAAATTGTATAGATAAAAGGACTTTGTATTGAACGACGATCTGAAATTGTATAGATAAAAAGGACTTTGTATTGAACGACGATCTGAAATTGTATAGATAAAAGGACTTTGTATTGAACGACAGATCTGAAATTGTATAGATAAAAGGACTTTGTATTGAACGACGATCTGAAATTGTATAGATAAAAGGACTTTGTATTGAACGAAGATCTGAAATTGTATAGATAAAAGGACTTTGTATTGAACGACGATCTGAAATTGTATAGATAAAAGGACTTTGTATTGAACGAAGATCTGAAATTTATAGATAAAAAGGACTTTGTATTGAACGACGATCTGAAATTGTATAGATAAAAGGACTTTTATATTGTTAAAAGAAACATATAAGAAATTAATGGATATAATGTATGCACGTGAATTTTGATCAACCCATTGTTTTCAAATCTTGCTCAGTTTTCTCAATGACATTGTAATAGTATTCAGCAAATATTGTCTTTATTTGTGTCTTGTCCCAAAACGAATTAAAAATAAGTTTGAAAAAAAGGTTTGTATTTTTGGTTTTTGTTTGTTTGTGTTTTTGGTTTTGTTTCAGTGTTAATTCTTTTCCAATATCTTACTTTCTTTTGTTCTAATACAACAGATTAGCAACGGACGTGTGCAAGTTGGCTGATGTGGTAATATCTATACCGTTGGAAAAACAATTACTTACAAAAAAAACAAAAAAAAATCTCATATCTCGATTTCATCACCACCTGAAACACAAAAGCTGGCTTGTTGACTGCTCATCTTAACCCTTTTTCTGCTGCTCCCTCTCCATCAACATTGTGCACTGTCAAACATGCTAGCAAAGCAAAAATTTAACCCTTTGACTCCCTCTACCTATCCACCAACTTCCTAAAGATTTAACCTTTTGACTTCCTCATCCTATCTACCAGCTTCCTGCAGGAAGCTGGTGGATAGGGTGAGGGAGTCAAAGGGTTAAGGTTTTGCAGTTGGTGGATAGGGTAAGGGAGTCAGAGGAATTCTCCAATGGTTCTGTTTATGCCTGTGTTTCAGAGGTTCTGTTCCTGTCCCGTTTCAAGATCTTGCCAGTATACGCTCAAGGATACTTCCAGACAACTGTCGGCAGATTTAGGTGAACAGCAATGCGATGAACCTGTGTTGAATAAACTCCAAAGTGATCTCCTCGTTACGTCCCCAACCAATTATGATGCTACCACTCATAGATATGTTGTAATATGATAATTTCATTTATGTATTTTTTTTTTTCCCCCAACTGCGACAGTCATATCAAGAACCAGAAGAAGAAAAAAACCACGAAAAAAGAATAAGAACGTGTATTTACTTTGTATCTTGTGTGTGTTTGTGATCTCATGTTTGACAAAGGCCAATTGGCCGAAAATTGGCGCCTGTCTTGTCTGTCTGTATTCAATACGCGTTCTTATTCTTTTTTTCGTGTTTTTTTTCCTTCTGGTTCCTGTTTGCCTGAACACAGGCAGTCACATTTGTTTTGGAAGCCATATCAAGATTGAAAACATGCTGAAGTACGGTTTTGTCTGCTAAAAATAGTAATACAAGCAATTTGTTTAAGGTAAAAGAAAAGAAAAGTCGAGTGAAAGTCACGGTATGTCAAACATATGCAAGAATGTATTAAACTAAATAGATTCACCTCCTTCTGAAATAGAAATTGTCTTGGGTGGAGCATCCCAGAAATGGGTCATCATCAAGTGAGTTGTAACTTTTTTATGTTTGATGTTATGTCAAATCCATAAAGCTTGAGCAAATTATATAATAATGTACAGTTACCCTATATTTTCCTCAATCTTCAGCAACATAATTAATTATCCTATGTGTTATGTGTCCTTTGTAACTTATGGTGTTTCAGCTTACTACTGAAAGGTAAGTTTTGTTTATTGCCCAGGACACTCTTGACCAAAGCAAAAACCACCCGACTCCGATCTCACATGGGGACACTACTTGTGGTTTATAAAGGCAAGGGAAACACCACTGAACCTCGCTCGACGTCAACAGATCTAGCTCATGACCCCATTCGGCTCTCCGTCTTATTTTGTCCGTGGCTGTTTTTCTCATTCTCTCTCTCTCTCTCTCTCTCTCTCACTCTCTCTCTCACTCTCTCTCTCTCTCTTTCTTTCTTTCTTCTCTGTCTCTCTCTCTCTGTCTCTGTCTGTCTGTCTCTCTGTCTGTCTGTCTGTCTCTCTCTCTCTCTCGCTTGCTCTCTCTCGTCCTCTCTGTCTCTCTCGCTGTCTGTCTGCCTGTCTCTCTCTCTCTCTCTCTCTCTCTCTCTCTCTCTCTCTCTCTCTCTCTCTCTCTCCCTCTGTGCACTGACACTGTTGGCAATATAGGGCTTTAATTGTCAATTTCTAGGAAGTATTTCTTAGGATTGTTCAAGAGGGACTCACTGCACAGCTCCATTTCTACATGGTAATGCAATGGCCGTCTGTTCACCCTGAAGTTGTAGGGTAGTGAGATGGCAAAGACCTGAACTTTTCTCGGGATCATCATCATCATCATCATCATCAACAACAACAACAACAACAACTTTTGTTGGGATCAGTCATCATCATCATCAGCAGCAGAAGCATCTTCTTCTTCTTCTAATTTTTTCTTCTCCTCCTCCTCCTCTTGGGATCATCATCATCATCGTCGTCATCATCATCGCCGTCATCATCATCATCGTTGTCGTCGTCATCATCATCAACTTTTGTTGGGATCAGTCACCATCATCATCAGTAGCAGCAGCATCAATAGCAACGTCGTCATCATATCTTTTCTTGGGATTAGCACTAAGAAGATGATGCCCTTCTCTCTGTTCTGGTGCGGCTGTATCTTTCCCTCTCCTTAACAGGGTCAGGTACTCTTTCACAACTGGGTAAACTGACAGTCACACGCACAAAGTATTCTCCAGCTAGACTGCAACCGGTGCAATCGGAGTGGAAGGCAGGAGCTCTACAATTCAAATCAGGCTTCTGCATTTTCAGAATCCTGGAACCTTGATTTAGGTATTGGTAGGCGAAACCCTGTGAACCACTCTACCACTCTTCTCCTGGCCAGCGACAACGACTTTGTTCTTACTAACATACTTGGTGAACATAAAGCATCCCAATAGTGAACAGGGCACTCCCCGGACGGTCAGTATCACAGCCAAATAAATTATATTCTTGTGAAGAATCTCAGCAGGCCTGGCGTCAACAGGGCTAAACTAAGAACGTTTTCAGGAGATGACCTTGGCAGTGACCATGACGTTGTCGCCATAAATTTTAAAGTATAAGTGAAAAGCTCCACGCCATAAACCAAATTACTAATATTATCGTCACCCTTTCCGAGACATAAAATCTCCAACACTACCAGAACTGTCACACTATCAGTTTCATCAGCCATGCCAGTAAAGTAAGTAATGCTCAGACTGATTCTGAATAGATTACAGCCACAAGTACATACCATCGTTGCTGAAGATTCTGCAAGGGCTGAAGTACCACTGGACAGATCTTTAACGTGCGTACCTTTCGCGAAAAACGCCTCTAACAGCAGAGGTAGTTCTACCACGTCATTATAGATTTCAAGAAGGCGTTTGACAAGAGTCTGGTAGAAGGTACTGTGAGCCACAATAAAGACATTGAATATCAGGTAAAAAGTAAACAAGACACACAGACACACGCACACACATACGCATACACACATGCACGCACACACATGCGCATACACTCACATGCACGCACGCACACATGCACACACACACACACTTTCTCACTCACTCGCACAAACACACACACAACACACACACACACCAAAAAAACCTGTGGCCCACCTGAGGGTCGAACCCACAACTCCTGCGTTATCAGCATGAGGGTCTTGCTAACTGAGCTAATGGGACCATCAAAAACAACCAAGGAACATACATACATTGTCACTGACAACAACAAGAACAATACAGACATGCCATGGTATAAGTATTACCATCGCTGACATTAAAATGAAACCATCAAAAACAAACAAAGACACACACACCTTGTCTTTGACGACAAGAAGAACAGTACAGATACGTGATGGTATAAGTATTACTGTCGCTGACACTAATGGGACCATCAAAAACAACCAAGGAACATACGTACATTGTTTGTGACAACAGTGATAACAAGAAGAACAGCACAGACACGTCATGTTATAAGTAGCCTACTACTGTCGCTGACACTAATGGGACCATCGAAAACAACCAAGGACACACAGATACATCGTCTTTGACAACAAGAACAGTATGGATACGTGATGGTATAAATGTGACCGTCGCTTACACTAACAGGACCATCAGAAACAAACAAAGACATATATACATTGTCTTTGAAACCTGAAGAACAGTACAGATACGCTATAGTATAAATATTACTGTCGCTGACACTAATGGGACCATCAAAAACAAACAAGGGCACACATATTGTCTTTGACAACAACAAGAACAGTTCAGATACGTGATGGTATGAATATTACTGTCGCTAACACTAATAGGACCATCAAAAACAAACAAGGACATATGTACATTGTCCTTGAAACTAATAGGACCATCAAAAACAAACAAGGACATATGTACATTGTCCTTGAAACTAATAGGACCATCAAAAACAAACAAGGACATATGTACATTGTCTTTGAAACTAATAGGACCATGAAAAACAAAGACACATATACATGTACAATGTCTTTGAAACCTGAAGAACAGTACAGACACGTGATGGTTTAGATATTACTGTTGCTGACGCTGAGACGACTACCACTCCTACTACTGCTTTTTCTGCTAGTGCTGTTGTTGCTATTACTGGCGCTACTGCTTCTAGTACTACTACTCTATAATGTCTTGCACACTACTACTGCTACAACCAGTGGTGGTTCTGATATTCATGTTTAGGGTATATCTGCGGAAAAGATGTGCTGATATTTAAATTTGCAGCATTAAAAAGCATGAACACGTCATTGCTAAAAGTTCAGCTATTTCAACTATTTCAACAACAGCTCAGTAGACCCCCCCCCCCCCCCCCCCGTGGGAATGCTGGAGGCTCTTTCAGTATAAATAGTATTCCACCTGGAAATTCTGCACTAGAATTTTCCTCTTTTCTGTCAATCTCTTTGTTTCTTTCTTCCTCCTTTGCTTTCTGTTATTTCTTCCTATCCTTTTCTGCCTTGCAGGTCCATTCACCTGTATGTGTTCGATGAAGTCTTACGTACTTTTTTCTTAGGATTGATAATTGGGTATATGCATTAAGTGCATTTTTGGCTCTAAGGAGGTCAGATATGCGAAGCAATTTTAGATAATTTATGCCGTTTTTGTATATGTTTTGGTTAGGTATGCTTCGATTTGTATTATGTGTGTTTTTAAATCCCCTGTGCGATAAATTGGACGGAGTGGTCAACGCCGGGGGCATGTCCTTAGATTCTGTGCACGAATACGTTGATATGTGTACGGTACTTTATTTTCTTTTCTTTTTCCCCCGTGTTGAAGTTTTGTATGTTTTGAAGCGGTTATAGCCCTGGTATGGCTCTACGCAGTCGGCTGGGCTTTAAACAGCAATAACAATAACAAGCTCAGCAGGCATACGCTGAAAATGCACAGACTCATCTACAAATCACGTTCTTTTATCTAGCGTCTATGGACTTCCCACACATTGCTCCCATTCTTGTGCTAGTTGGCTCAGCATTTCAACAACCCTGGACTTTGTCTCTATTCAGAATCAAGACCACACACTTCTACGGTGAGTGTACATTGTGGTTCCTACCATTGAGTTAGTGGACATTAATTTAACACGTCTGTGGTGTCTACTGCCCATACCAGCAAACATGGTCAGTAT
>CM060305.1:145397013-145399513 GCA_030674185.1 Monoplex corrugatus
GTTATGAAGAATACGCGGTAACAGCCGAAAGAACAAGCAAGCAGGGGTTCCCATGATATTTATCCCTGTGGCGTCTTGAATGGGGTATTATCTCTGGCATGTCACCGCTTCACTATCAAGTGGAAAAGCTGGCATGCCGAGACTAAATAAATGCACAATTCGCACTTTGGTCTGAATATTTGTGTGTGTGTGTGTGTGTGTGTGTGTGTGTGTGTGTGTGTGTGTGTGTGTGTGTGTGTGTGTGTGTGTGTGTATGTGTGTGTGTGTGTGTGTGTGAGTGTGTGTGTGTGTGTGTGTCCAGTTCACTGTATTTTTCATTGGTGTGTGCTTATATGTGTGTTCGTGTGTGTGTCTGTGCTTGATGTATGTGCGTGCTTGGTGTGCGTATGTGTGTTTTTGTGTATGTGCTCGTGTGTGTGTGGGTGCATATGTGTGTGCGCGCGCGTGTTTGTGTGTGTTTGGTGTGTGTAAGCTTGCGTGTGTGAGTGTGTGTGTGTGTGTGTGTGTGCGCGTGCGTGTGTGTGTGTGTGTGTGTGTGTGTGTGTGTGTGTGTGTGTGTGTGTGTGTGTGTGTGTGTGCGTGGTCAAAAATTAAATGCATTTACCATATCCCTCCTTTTCTGATCTTTAACAATGAAGAGTTTTCATCCCATCCAGAGGAAGATATTATGCACATGTGCGTATGTCTGTATAATTTTATGTGTGTATGCGTGTGCGTGTATGTTGTGTGTGTGTGTGTGTGCGCGCGCGCGCGCGTGTGTGTACGTGTATCTGTGTGTGTGTGTGTGTGTGTGTGTGTGTGCATACATGCATGCGTGCGTTGTGTATGTGTGCGATGGCACGTATGAGAATCTTTTACAGGTTATGTGAGGCTTTTATTAAGAATATCTTTTGTACGTTCAGGTCAGTACATCCTGGATTTTCAGTCAAAGATCTATATAAATTGACTGAATGTCATCTTCACTTTACTAAAGGAGGTGTCACAGTATATCAAATGTTTCCAAATTCGCTACAGAGAACTAGTGCTGTTGCAGATCGTGTGAGGTGAGTGCGGGTGAATGCGTGTTTTTTGGGAAAGTTCGGTGAGTAGTCGAGACAGGAACTCTTGTGAAGAGGAGTGAGAAAAAAGGAAGGAGTAACGGTATTATAAAAGGTTCCATCTGCAACCGCTTGTGTTTAGTTGTGGAGCGAATGATTGTTATTCGCCTTATGCTCACCATTTAGAACAAGTGCCGTTTAACTCGATTGAGGTGATTTTGGCAGCAGTGCAAACTCTCCTCAGATGTGTTCGTTTTGTTTTATGTGTCTGTCCGCTTGAAATGCCATTGGTGTCACCGAGAGGTAAACAACTTGTCCATCAGCAGCGAGCCGGAAGGAAGGTCTGAAATGGAGAAATGCCGTTTGATGTCAAAGTTTCCTTCATATCATCGATCCAGTTCTTCCTTGGTCTGCCTCTCACTTTAAATAACAATAACAATAATAATACTAATAATGATACTATTACTACTGCTACTACTACTACTAAGAAAAAGAAGAAGAAGAAAAGGAGAAGAAGAAGAAAAAGAAGAGGAGTATTTATATGGCGCCAAAATTTTGACAATTAAAATGAAAGCGTACCATGCACTACACATACGCATGGAATCAACACAGACCACCTTACACACACACAGACACAGACACACACACACAGAGACACACATACACACACACACACACACGCACACGCACACGCACGCACACACACACACACACACACACACACACACCACGCACGCACGCACGCACACACACACCACACACACACACACACACACACGCACACACATAAACTGATGGAAAAATGCAATTGCAGAATTCACTGTGGGGGAAAAGAGGTAGGTTTTACACTGAATTTAAAAGCGGAAAGGGTATGTGATAGACGAAGGAAGAATGGAAGTTTATTCCAGGCAGGTGGTCCCAGATATCTTTTTTGGTGTACAATTGTTGAGCCAGCTGGTGAAGCTGTATCCTGGTCAGATGTCTAAACCACTTTATTCTCTGATGATGGTGGGCAAGAGCAACATTCATAGGCCATTTTATGAGGAAAGGGGAATTAGAGCACCTGGTCACAACAGGAAAGCTGGAGGGAAAGAGAACACCAGGTAGACCAAGGGAGAAAATATTGGGCGGACTTGCAGGGTGGCTGAAAACAGAGAAGGTGGAATATTTACTTGCAGCGACAAGGGATAGATACGTATGGAGGGCCATGACCGCCAACACCATGCGGCAGGGCTCGTGATGATGATGATGATGATGGTGGTGGTGGTGGTGGTGGTCTGGTGGTGTTCTTACCATTTCCCTGATTTCCCTGGTGTTTCTGATCATGTCACGTCCTATCTTGTTGATAGCTCTTCGCAGACAACACATCTCACAGGTAGTACGTTTATGCTAGAGGAGCTTTTTCAGAGTACAGGCCTGGCACTAGCGTTTCTGTCTCTCTTTCTGTCTTTCTTTCTGTCTGT
>CM060305.1:145404513-145407013 GCA_030674185.1 Monoplex corrugatus
GTAAGCGAACACGTCTGTCGAACAGGAGAGAGAGAGGGAGAGAGAGAGAGAGAGAGAGGAGAGAGAGGAGAGAGATATGGACAGACAGACAGACAGACACACAGACAGACAGACATAGAATGAATGAGAGAGAGCGTGTGAGAGAGAGAGAATCAGACAGACAGACAGACGGACGGACAGACAGACAGATAGACAGACAGGGAGACAGACAGACAGACAGACAGACAGACGGAGAGAATCAATGAGACAGACAGAGAGAGAGAGAGAGAGAGAAGAGAGAGAGAGAGAGAGAGCAGACAAACAGACGGAGAATCAATGAGAGAGAGAGAGAGAGAGAGAGAGAGAGAGAGAGATTTGTGTGCGCAGGCTGTATTCATTTAAGTAGGCCTGCCATTATTAGCGAGAAAAAGAGAGACAGACAGAAAGAGAGAGGACGAGAAAGATGAAGAGAGAGAGAGAGAGAGAGAGAGAGAGAGAGAGAGAGAGGAGAGAGAGATGGAGACAAAGAGACAGACAGTGGGGGGGGGGGGCAAACGAAAAAAGATAAATAGAGTCCAGACAGTGAAGAAGTTACCAGAGAGTTGAAACCGGAAGTGAAACAGCGCTTACATTCACTATCAACCTTCTTAAAACAATACATTACCACCTACACTGTATTTTTTGCCAGTCTGATAAAATGGGTTATCTTGGAGACCACACATACATGTACACACATATACAGACAGACAGACAGACAGACAGACACACAGACACACAGACACACAGACACACACACACACACACACACACACACACACATACACGCACAGAAACACACACACAATCATACACACACACACACACACACACACACACACACACACACACACACACACACACACACACACACACACATACAAACACACACACGCGCGCACGCGCGCGTACACACATACGAATTTTTCTAAGAACTGTGCACACACATAATGTTTGAACCATTCAGTGAAACAAACATAAAGCCGGAAGTAAAAATAATTATTGATAATTATTTCGTTGGACTGTTGGATTTGTCTCCCTTCTGTGTTGTTAAATTCGTTAATTTTCTGAGTAGCTCTGTATAGTATCAATATTTCATGAGCGCTACACAATATTATATAGTTATAATGAAAAACAACTATCAATAGTTAACCGGGAATTTTGTTCCTGAAATTTCGAGGCTTTTCGAGGTGATCGAATGGAATTCACACGTATGACATGGTCCAAAAGCCTAAATCCTGAAGAAGCAAATGTGATTTCTCATCTTGGAATGAGTCGTCTGCCTGTTCACTGTGTTTGTCACAAGGAGATGAAATAGGAAGTGAAACTGCCAGTGGTCAATTTGTGGATATTAGTTAATTTAAACCGATACTGTAACTTTCCCTGCACATACTAGTACCTGTAAAGGAACAGAAGTGTCAAAAGGTCAATCTGTGGATATTGGTTCAATTAAACTGATACTGTAACTTCCCATGTAATACTAGTTCCTGTTGTTTTCCGGTTATTGTCATTATCTCCTTGATAAATGTTATTCGAAAACAACAGGAGTTTTCTGAAAGAAAGAAAATCAAAATGCTTGTTTTCAGCAACGTATTACCCCTGTATTCACACGTATACACACGTATACAGACAGACAGACAGACAGACAGACAGACACACAGACACACACACACACACACACACACATACACGCACAGAAACACACACACAATCATACACACACACACACACGCACACACACACACATACAAACCACACACCCTCCAAGTTATGTAACTCTATATGTGTGTGTGTGTGTGTGTGTGTGTGTGTGTGTGTGTGTGTGTGTGTGTGTGTGTGTGTGTGTGTGTGTGTGTGTTGTGTCTGTGTTGTGTGTGTGTGTGTGTGTGTGTGTATTCACATCCTACAGCGCATTCAAAACAATGCTGTACGCCTTGTACTCAAAAAGAAAAAAGCTGACCACATATCTCCTCTCCTGGCACAACTTCACTGGCTCCCTGTATCAAAGCGCATACAGTACAAATTAGACGCCATGTGCTACAAAAGCCTCAATAACGCAGCCCCCGATTACCTGTCAAGCCTACTTGAGATCTATGTTCCCTCACGTACCCTCCGCTCTGCCTCCGATCCTCTGACTTTTCGCTTTCCACGCACTAAGCTCAATACCTATGGTCCACGAGCCTTCTCTGTTTCTGGTCCACTCTCCTGGAACAAACTTCCTCTCTCAGTCCGTCAGCAACCTACTTTTGTCTCCTTCAAGTCCGCTCTCAAAACTCACCTTTTCTCCTCCGCATAAAATCCTAACCTCACTCAACCCCTCCCCCCCCCCCTCTGCAGCCTGTCTCCGCTCGGAGGGGAATCACATGGTTATAATATATAATTGTATATGCTATGCTCTATAATTTTCCATTGCTTTTATTCTTGCTTTTATTGCTTTTATTCTTTCTCCCCATTTATAGCCATGCGTGTGTGTGTGTGTGTGTGT
>CM060305.1:145412013-145414513 GCA_030674185.1 Monoplex corrugatus
AGGCATTTGTTCTTTACGACAGATATTGCGTCCAAAATCAACAACATTAACTGCGAAACGAAAGGCACAGACGATAACACTACAGAAGAGTGTGTTGTATGAATAAACGAGATTCTATTTTCGTTCGTTTGGTTTCAAAACAAAGTGCAGCTAAATTCCACTCTTCAGTGTAGGAGGAGCGCTGTATACGTCATGGATGATTTACAGGGCGATAACTCTAAAGAGCCTGACAAGATGATAGAGCAGATATGTGTCTTTTTTATTTCTTTTCTGTTGTTTGAGTCCAAAAACCGTACTCGAGATATACGTGTGACTGCAGACATCTCGTCAACCAGGATCTAATATCACACTCTTATCATGTCAATCCATCCTTGTTTAGGCTTTACATAACCCAATCCTCATACTTTCCCTTTCTTTCTTTTCTTTCTTTTATTGTTGTTTAAAGCCCAGCCGATTGCGCAGAGCCATATCAGGGCTATAACCGCTTCAAAACACACAAAACTTCAATAGGAAAAAAAAAAAAAGAAAAGAAAATTAAGTACACATATCAATGCATTCGCGCACATAATCTAAGGACATGCCCCCAGCGTAGGACCATTCCGTCCGATTTATCGCACAGGGGAGATTTAAAAAACACACCTGAATACAAATATAAGCATACATAAGGACATCAAAACATATATAAAAGCAGGCATAAATTACCTAAAATTGCTTCCGCATATCTCACCTCCTTAGAGTCAAAAATGCACTTAATACATGCACCCAATTATCAATCCGAAGAAAAAGTATGTAAGACTTTAACGAAAAAATACAGGTGAATGGACCATTGATGCAGAAAATAAGTAGAAATAACAGAAAGCAAGGCAACAAGGCAGAAACAAAGAGGGTGACAGAAAAGAGGAAATTTCTAGCACAGAATTTCCAGAAGGTGGGGATACTGTTTATACTGAAAGGGGCCCCGGCAACCCAACGGGGGAATACTTTCCCTTACCCTTACCCTAACCCTCTGATTGAATCATCATCATATATACTTATCTTATGTCATTCGCTAGATAGGTCGTCAGGACCTGGCCAGCTCATGAGTTTATACGCAGGCTTAAGGCTTGTGCTATGATCATTTTGGATCTTTTCCATCACATGGCACATGTGGCGTCAGAACGTATGGATATTCATTCCGAACGTCGAGATGTCATCTTGAAAAACTGAAACAGAAGCCATGCTTTTGGCACGCAAGGCAGCAACGAAAATCCTCCGCTACTGTCTGTTCTGGGTCTACCTCTGTGTGGTATCGGTATCCCTGGTGTGTTTAGTGCCATGGGTTGTCCGATTGTTGGTCGTCAGGTGTTTTTTCTTTTTTTCAGCTTACGTAGTTCTCACGTTCCAGAATCCTATTCTGGTTCTGCGTTTGGCGCTCTACTCTGGAAGCCAGTCAAAGACAATAGTGTAGGTTTCTTCCGTTGTTATCTATTCGCTTTTACCCCCCTAGAAGTGGGTTGTTGACTACAGTATGTACCCAAACTTCAACCTTGGAGGACGAAAGATTGCGCTTTGGCAGGCATCTTTTGACTGTTCGGCTTGGGTGGCCTGCCAGTAGCCAAAGCTATGGCCGACATATCTCTTATAGGTGGGTTCCTGAGGTACGCTAACACCCTCCCCCCCTTTTCCTCCTACGACTACGACCGACTTCGCCAAGGTTGCGATATTTCTCTTATCTATGTGTCAATACGGTATTACTTAGGCTTCAGTTTAAAAAGCTAAGCCAAATAGGAAATTAGTCCTAACCTTTGACTTCCGTCTTTACAGGGAAAAACCAAGACCAACTTTGTTTCTTAAATTCGGAATTATCAGTACAACCATTTCTTCTTCTTTTTCTTTTTATATATCCTCCTCCTCCTCCTCTTCCACCTCCTCCTCCCCCTCCTCCTCCTCATCATCATCGTCGTCGTCGTCGTCGTCATCATCATCATCATCATCATAACCACAACCACCACCATCACCACCACCACCACCACCACCACCACCACCTTCTTCTTCTTTTTTTCTTCTTCTTCTTCCCTCTTTCTTCTTCTTCTAACATGATACAGAACAGCCAGAAACGTTTCACACACATACTTGGGGCACATGTCATCCTGTGGCTGACAAGCTGTCTGGTGATGTACCCTACCACTGAGACCACAGACATCGTATAGTTAAGGTATCTGTGATTGAATCCCTGGTTTGACTGTTGAACGCACAATAGTGGAAAGTGAGGTTTCGTAGCCAAGTGTTATCGGACTGTGTCTAGCTCCAACGGTACAAGCTGACAAGGAAGGAGAAATGTTGTTGGTCCTGAAGAAGTTTTCTTTCTGTGTACTGCTAGTTTGATGGGAGTTTCGTTTTCAGCCACATGAAAGTGTCAGTCATTCCTTCGGTGTCGTTACGTCCCTTCATGCTATTTTATTCAGGTCTACGAACTACTGAAATGAATTGCTGCGTAAATCTCTCTCTCTCTCTCTCTCTC
>CM060305.1:145422013-145427013 GCA_030674185.1 Monoplex corrugatus
GAGAGAGAGAGAGCACAGAAATACCTAAATCAGTATCACTTACAACAATGGAAAATACATGAGATGGATTTACTGATATGACCATTCGACTGTCTCTGAAAAGACGAATCATCTGTTTGCGTTGTGAAAGAAATACAAATGCTGGGAGAGTCACTTCCCCTGAAACCAGTGAAATAAAACTTAAAAAAACGAACTTTCCGCTGTACGTATTATGTTTCTCGTTTCATATGGAACATGAAAACGTGCTCCTATAATAGTGCGCACATCCCTATCAAAATGTTTTGTTTAATTGAAAACGATGATTTCTTCTGTAAGAATTGTGAAAGTGAGTGTATATTGGCCCACTGTAAATGTGCTCAAATTGAACTCCACAAGTTGATGACATAACAACAAATAGGCAGAAAACGCTTGTCCAGGACTATCACAGTTTTTATTTTGTCTTTCGGTGTTGTGTAATCTGTAACACGTCAGGTATCTTGCGATACCTGTCTGAATGTTATTAATCAATTACATGATCAAAGATCAGTTCTATGGAGGAGAGGGATTGGTATCATTGAGAAATTGAACCAAGATACGCATTGCGCTAGAAATCAACAAAACTAATGAGGCCAATAAAGCTGTGTCCTGTCTAAAGATCGAACTCACAATCCTCAAAAGTGTCAGCATCTGTGCGATCGTAACACTGAACACAAACAACTGTGCAATCGTAACACTGAACACAACCAACTGTGCGATCGTAACACTGAATACAAACAACTGTGCAATCGTAACACTGAACACAACCAACTGTGCAATCGTAACACTGAACACAACCAACTGTGCAATCGTAACACTGAACACAACCAACTGTGCGATCGTAACACTGAATACAAACAACTGTGCAATCGTAACACAAAACACAACCAACTGTGCAATTGTAACACAGAACACAACCAACTGTGCAAACGTAACACAGAACACAACCAACTGTGCAATTGTAACACAGAACACAACCAACTGTGCAATTGTAACACAAAACACAACCAACTGTGCAATTGTAACACACAACACAACCAACTGTGCAATTGTAACACAGAACACAACCAACTGTGCAATTATAACACAGAACACAACCAACTGTGCAATTATAACACAAAACACAAACAACTGTGCAATTATAACAAAACACAAACAACTGTGCAATTGTAACACAGAACACAAACAACTGTGCAATTATAACACAGAACACAAACAACTGTGCAATTGTAACACAGAACACAAACAACTGTGCAATTGTAACACAGAACACAAACAACTGTGCAATTGTAACACAGAACACAAACAACTGTGCAATTGTAACACAGAACACAAACAACTGTGCAATTATAACACAAAACACAAAGAACTGTGCAATTATAACACAAAACACAACCAACTGTGCAATTGTAACACAGAACACAACCAACTGTGCAAACGTAACACAGAACACAACCAACTGTGCAAACGTAACACAGAACACAACCAACTCTGGAGTCATTGCACAAAACACAACCAACTGTGCAATTGTAACACAGAACACAACCAACTGTGCAATCGTAACATGGAACACAACCAACTGTGGAATCACAACACAGAATACAACAAACTGTGCAATTGTAACACGAAACACAACCAATTGTGCAATCGTAACACACAACACAACCAACTGTGCAATCCTAACACACAACACAACCAACTGTGCAATCCTAACACACAACACAACCAACTGTGCAATCGTAACACACAACACAACCAACTGTACAATTGTAACACAGGACACAACCAACTGTGCAATCGTTACACACAACACAAGGAACTGTGCATTCGTAACACACAACACAAGCAACTGTGCAATCGTAACACAGAACACAACCAACTGTGGAATCATAACACGGAACACAACCAACTGTGGAATCACAACACAGAATACAAGAAACTGTGCAATTGTAACATGGAACACAACCAACTGTGCAATCGTAACACAGGACACAACCAATTGTGCAATCGTAACACAGAACACACCAACTGTGCAATCCTAACACACAACACAACCAACTGTGGAATCACAACACAGAATACAACAAGCTGTGCAATTGTAACATAGAACACAACCAACTGTACAATTGTAACACAGGACACAACCAACTGTGCAATCCTAACACACAACACAACCAACTGTGCAATCCTAACACACAATACAACCAACTGTGCAATCGTAACACACAACACAACCAACTGTACAATTGTAACACAGGACACAACCAACTGTGCAATCATAACACACAACACAACCAACTGTGCAATCATAACACAGGACACAACCAACTGTGCAATCGTAAACACAGCACAACCAACTGTGCAATCATAACACAGGACACAACCAACTGTGCAATCGTAACAAAGAACACAACCAACTGTGCAATTGTAACACAGAATACAACCAACTATGCAATCCTAACACACAACACAACCAGCTGCGCAATCGTAACACACAGCACAACCAACTGTGCAATCATTACACAGAACACAACCAACTGTGCAATTATAACACAGAACACAACCAACTGTGCAATCCTAACACACAACACAGCCAACTCTGCAATCCTAACACAGGACACCCTTTGACTCCAGTAACGTATCCATCAACTGCAAAAACTTAACTCTTTGACTTCCTAATCATATCCAGAGTCAAAGAGTTAAGGTTTCATTTTGCTAACATGATTGACAATGCAGGATGCTGATGGACAGGGTGCGGGCGTCAAAGGGTTAATACACATGTATGTGTCGTGAAGGCTGTATTAGGAAGGTGAAAGCCTGTAACTGTGCCAGCCAGCTTTAACCATAATGAAAACATTTCCTTTCATATCGGTTGATTGGATTGTTTATAAAAGGAGATTATTCTTACACTAACCCAAGCATACCTGAATTTCTCGTGTCTTAAGGCATGCACTTCAGCATGTTTAACTTCAGTTATGTTGCCTGAGCAATTTGTGTCAACCTGCAAAAGCATTGAGACAGACTAATATGCTTCTGAATCACACAGACACAGACACAACACACACACATTTCGTGTGTGTGTGAGTGTATGTACTGACCATTAATTTTGAGGTGTGATTGTCTATACTCCAATGAGCATTTTAGCATTACCTTTGTCGTAAAATAGGCCTAATCTTGTCTATGGTCATCACGCTTGGATTGGTTACGATGTTTTGTTTACCTGGTGATTTGATCACTTTTTCTGACAGTTCCAGATTGTACTGCTCAAATTACATATCTGATCCTGACACTGAAGGTAGGCTACTAATTGCAAATCTAAGACCACGTGATGGCTGTTATTGATGAATATGCAAATCTGCATTCTGCTATTGCTACTTTGTCAGCGACTTTTCTGGATGAAGTTAGTTTTTAGCGTGCGTGACTATTGAATGTACTTATGATTGATAGATTTACAGAGTGATATTGTACCGATTTGTGTTCATTAAAATCAAAGCTAGAGAGAGAGAGAAAGAGAGAGAGAGTGACAGAGAGAGAGAGACAGAGAGAGACAGAGCGAGAGAGAAAGAGAGAAAAAGAGAGACAGAGACAGAGACAGAGACAGCGAGACAGAGACAGAGAGACAGACAAGGAGGCAGACAGAGAGACAGGCACAAAGAAAGAAAGAGAGAGAGACAGACAGACAGAGACAGAGACAGAGACAGAGACAGCACAGAAATATCTAAATCAGTCTCACTTTCAACAATGGAAACTACATGAGATGCATTTTCTAATAGGAGCATCCGACTGCCTCTGAATACAGTACAAACTAGACACCATGTGCAACAAAAGCCTCAATAACGCAGCCCCCGATTACCTGTCAAGCCTACTTGAGATCTATCTTCCCTCACGTACCCTCCGCTCTGCCTCCGATCCTCTGACTTTTCGCTTTCCACGCACTAAGCTCAATACCTATGGTCCACGAGCCTTCTCTGTTTCTGGTCCACTTTCCTGGAACAAACTTCCTCTCTCAGTCCGTCAGCAACCTACTTTTGTCTCCTTCAAGTCCGCTCTCAAAACTCACCTTTTCTCCTCTGCATAAAATCCTGACCTCACTCAATCCCCTCTGCAGCCTGTCTCCACTCGGAGGGGAATCACATTGTAATATATAATTGTATATAATATGCTCTCTATAATTTTCCATTGCTTTTATTCTTTCTCCCCATTTATAGCCGTGTGCGTGTGCGTGTGCGTGTGCGTGTGCGTGTGCGTGTGTGTGTGTGTGTGTGTGTGTGCGTGCGTGCGTGCGTGCGTGCGTGCGTGCGTGCGTGCGTGCGTGCGTGTGTGTGCGTGCGTGCGTGTGTCTGTTTTAGCGCTTAGATTTGATTTTATCAAGATTTTGCGCTATATAAATATTGTATATTATTATTATTATTATTAATAAACGAATCGTCTGTTTGCGTTGTTGAAAAAATGCAAACGCTGAATGAGTCACTTCCCCTGAAACCAGTGAAATAAAACACAAAGAAAATTTTTTGCTGTATTTGTTAGTTTTACGTTTCAAACAGAAACATGAAAATGTGCTCCTATAATAATGCGCACATTCCTATCAAAATATTTTGTTAAGTTGAAGAAAGTGGCTTCTACTGCCAGTATTGTTAAAGTGAGAGTATAATGGCCCACTGCAAATGCGCTCAAATTGAACTCCACAAGTTGACGACAACATGAAGAACCAACGGAACAAGCTGGTCTGGAATGATCAGAGATGTTGCTGAAGATTTTTTCATGGTTTAATCTGTAACACTTCAGGTATTTCGCGATGCTTGACTGAATATGTCATTAATCAATTATGTTATCAATGATCAGTTCTGTGTAGAACAGAGATTAGTCTCATTCACAAATTGAACCAAAGATCTTTGTGAGATACGAATTGCACTTTAAATCAACAGAACTAAAGAGACCACTAAACTGAGTCCCATTTAAAGATCGAACCCACAACCTCAAAAGTA
>CM060305.1:145432013-145435667 GCA_030674185.1 Monoplex corrugatus
TGGATTGTTTATAAAAAGAGATTATTTTAACGTTAACCCAAGGAAACCTGACTTTCTCACATGTTAAGGCAGGCACTCAGCATGTTTGACTTTACGTTGCCTGAACAATTTGAGCCAACCTGCAAAAGCGTTGAGACAGACTAATATACTTCTGAAACACACACACACACACACACACACACACACACACACACACACACACACACACACACACACACATATATATATATATATATATATATATATATGTATATATATATATATATATTCATCATCATCATCATCATCAGGTGCCGTGCGTTGGCGATCATGTCTCTATCTCTTGTTGCCTCATGCATCTCTTCCACCCTCCTTGTCTTCAGCCACTCTGCAAGTCCGTCTAGTATCTTCACCCTGGGTCTACCTCGTGCTCTCTTTCCCTCCAGCTTTCCTGTTGTGACCATGTGCTCGAATTCCCCTTTCCTCATAAAATGGCCTATAAATGTAGCGTCTTTTCCTAATCTTCCTTATGAATGATCTACTTGTGTCTGCCTCCATCAAGACTGTGTTGTTTGTTTTCTTCGCAGTCAATGGAACTCTCAACATTCTTCTTAGAAACCACATCTCGGCTGCCTCAATCTTGTTCTGGCTTTGCTTGTTGACTGGCCACGCCTCACAACCATACAACAGTATTGGTTCTATATAACATTCAAGAACTCTCTTCCAGATGTTAGTTGATAGGCATTTGTTGGTAAGAATGCTTTTCAACTTGTTGAATGCTGTTTTGGCTTGGCCGATTCTGCTGGCTGTTTCTGATGTGCATCTGTTGTATGGTGAAATGATCGTTGCCAGGTATTTAAGCTTATCAACCTGTCTCAAAGTTGTGCCGTTTGCTGTTATTTTTGCATGAGGGGATTTCATGTTTTTTTTACTGATCACCATGACTTCAGTGTTCCTGCTGTTTATTTCCAATCCCTTACCATTGCTTTCTATTTTGAGTATATTCGCAAGGTTTTGTAGGCCCCCTTTCATTTTCTGGAATTTTAGCACGGTGCCACCTGCGTATCGAATGTTGTTTATCATTTTTCCTCTAACCTTTAATCCAGGATCTTCCTCTAGGTTTCTCATGATGTTTTCGTTGTAAAGTGAAAACAGAGCTGGTGACAAAACACAACCCTGTCTGACTCCTCTTTTGATGTTTTGGAAAGAACTTATATCGTTTTCTATTCTCATTGCAGCTGTTTGTTCCCAATACATATTTCTGATTATTCATATATCTTTTCCATCAATATTGAGTTTTTCTAGTTGGTTGATCAATTCTTCATGTCTTACCAAATCGAAAGCCTTGGTATAATCAACGAAGCATAAATATAAATCCTTATTCATGTCGATTGACCTCTCTATGATAGTTCTTAGGATGTATATGACATTAATAGTTCCTTTCCCTTCCACAAATCCACACTGTTCATCTGCTATTTCTCTTTTGATTCTATTTCTTGTCCTCATCATGATTATTCTTAATAGGATTTTTGTTACATGACTCATCAAACTAATTGTGCGATGGAGTTTGCATTCTATAGCCCCTGTCTTCTTTGGAAATGCAATGAGAATTGATTTTGACATATCTTTGGGGATTTTTCCAGTGTCGTAAATTTCATTTAGGAGGACTGTTATTTTTTTCTATACCAAATTCCTTCAGGGCTTCAATCATCTCTGTAGTAATGTTGTCTGGTCCTGGGGCTTTTCCTGGTTTCATCTTTTACAGTGTTGCTCTAACTTCATCTTTCATTATGGGTGGTCCTCCAAATTCTTTCTTATAATGTGTTCGTCGTTTCTGTCATCTTCAAAAAGGTCTTTAATGTACTCTCCCCATCTGTCTAATATTTTGTCTTTTTCCATGATAAGCGTGCCATCTTTCGAATCTAAGCAACCAGTTGATGTGCATGTATATTTTCTGTGGACAATTTCTTCAGTTCGTCTATACATACCCTGAGGATTCGTTTTGTGTTGGTCTTCTATTTCTTTGCGTTTTGTTTTCAGCCAAGCTTCTTTAGCTTCATTGCACCTTATTCCTGATTTCTTTGTTTATCTTCCTGTATATCTCCTCGTTTCTCTTTGCCTTCCTCCGTTCCTCCATCAAGCCTAAAATTTCTTTTGTCATCCAGTTCTTTTTTGCTTTTCTATCTATTTCAGGGATTTTTTCACAAGCTTCAATTCTCGAATTTGTCAACTTTGTCCATTGTTCCTCATTGTGACCAACGTCTTCCAGAGCACTGGATTTTCAATAAAAGACACTGAACAGTACACTAAATATTGTTTTCTTATGTATTAGCCCTTGGCTTTTTTATTGGTGGTGATAACAATGAATGATAATATTATGTATTCGTGTGTATCTGCGTGCGTGCGTGCGTGCGTGCGTGCTTGCGTGCATGTGTGTGTGTGTGTGTGTGTGTGTGTGTGAGTGTGTGTTTGTGTGTGTGTGTGTGTGTGTCTACAGTGTAGGGAGTGTGTGAATTTATTAAACGTAGTGTGTGTGTATGTGTGTGTGTGTGTGTGTGTGTGTGTGTGTGTGTGTGTGTGTGTGTGTGTGTGTGTGTGTGTTGTGCGCACGTGCACGCGTGTGTGTGGAATTTGTGTGCTGACCATTAATTTTGAGGTTTGATTTTTTACACTCCAATGAGCATTTTAATATTACCTTTGTAGTAAAATAGGCCTTATCTTGTTGACGGTCATCGCGTTTGGATTGGCTACGATACTTTGTTTACCTGGTGATTTGATCACATTTACTGAGAGTTCCAGATTGTACAGCTGAAATTACATATCTGATCCTGACACTAAAGGTAGCCTACTAATTGCAAATCAAAGACCACCTGATGGCTGTTATTGATGAATATGCAAATCCGCATTGTGGTATTGTTACTTTGCTACTGACTTTTCTTGATGAAGACACTTTTTAACATGTGTGACTTTTAAAGTTACTTTAGATTAATAGATTTACGTGCTGTTATTGTACTGATTTGTGTTCATTAAAATGAAAGTGGGAAGAAAGAGAGAGAGAGAGAGAGAGTGAGAGACAGAGACAGAGAGAGAGACAGAGACAGAGACAGACAGGCAGACAAGCAGACAAGCAGACAGACAGAGAGACAGAGAGACAGGCACAGAGAAAGAGAGAGAGAGACAGACACACAGACAGACACACAGATAGATAGATAGAGAGAGAGAGAAAAGAGAGAGAGAAAGAGAGGAGAGAAAGAGAGAGAGAGAAGAGAGAGAGAGAGAGAGAGGGAGAGAGAGAGAGAGAGAGAGAGAGAGAGAGAGAGAGAGAGAGCGGAGAATATCTAAATCATTTTCATTTGCAACAATGGAAACTACATGAGGTGCATTATCTAATAGTAGCATCGAACTGCTTCTGAATAAACGAATTGTCTGTTTGCATTGTCCAAAAAAATGCAAACGCTGAAAGAGTGACTTCCCCTGAGACCAGTGAAATAAAACATAAAAAAAGAACTTTCCGCTGTACTTATTATGTTTTTTGTTTTAAACAGAAACATGAAATTGTGCTCCTATAATAGTGCGCACATTCCTATCAAAATATTTTGTTTAGTTGAAAATAATGATTTCTACTGCCAGAATTGTTAAAGTGAGTGTATATTGGCCCACTGGAAATGTGCTCAA
>CM060305.1:145445767-145453267 GCA_030674185.1 Monoplex corrugatus
TCTTTGCTGTCAATGGAACTCTCAACATTCTTCTTAGAAACCACATCTCAGCTGCCTCAATCTTGTTCTGGCTTTGCTTGTTGACTGGCCACGCCTCACAACCATACAACAGTATTGTTTCTATATAACATTCAAGAACTCTCTTCCAGATGTTAGTTGATAGGCATTTGTTGGTAAGAATGCTTTTCAACTTGTTGAATGCTGTTTTGGCTTGGCCGATTCTGCTGGCTGTTTCTGATGTGCATCTGTTGTATGGTGAAATGATCGTTGCCAGGTATTTAAGCTTATCAACCTGTCTCAAAGTTGTGCCGTTTGCTGTTATTTTTGCATGAGGGGATTTCATGTTTTTTTTACTGATCACCATGACTTCAGTCTTCCTGCTGTTTAGTTCCAACCCCTTTCCTTTGCTTTCTATTTCGAGTATATTCACAAGGTTTTGTAGGCCCCCTTTCATTTTATGGAATTTTAGCACGGTGACACCTGCGTATCGAATGTTGTTTATCATTTTTCCTCTAACCTTTAATCCAGGGTCTTCCTCTAGGTTTCTCATGATGTTTTCGTTGTAAAGTGAAAACAGAGCTGGTGACAAAACACAACCCTGTCTGACTCCTGTTTTGATGTTTTGGAAAGAACTTATATCGTTTTCTATTCTCATTGCAGCTGTTTGTTCCCAATACATATTTCTGATTATTCATATATCTTTTCCATCAATATTGAGTTTTTCTAGTTGGTTAATCAATTCTTCATGTCTTACCAAATCGAAAGCCTTGGTATAATCAACGAAACATAAATATAAATCCTTATTTATGTCGATTGACCTCTCTATGATAGTTCTTAGGATGTATATGACATTAATAGTTCCTTTCCCTTCCACAAATCCACACTGTTCATCTGCTATTTCTCTTTTGATTCTATTTCTTGTCCTCATCATGATTATTCTTAATAGGAGTTTTGTTACATGACTCATCAAACTAATTGTGCGATGGAGTTTGCATTCTATAGCCCCTGTCTTCTTTGGAAATGCAATGAAAATTGATTTTGACATATCTTTGGGGATTTTTCCAGTGTTGTAAATTTCATTTAGGAGGACTGTTATTTTTTCAATACCAAATTCCTCCAGGGCTTCAATCATCTCTGTAGTAATGTTGTCTGGTCCTGAGGCTTTTCCTGGTTTCATCTTTTTCAGTGTTGCTCTAACTTCTTCTTTCATTATGGGTGGTCCTCCAAACTCTTTCTTATAATGTGTTCGTCGTTTCTGTCATCTTCAAAAAGGTCTTCAATGTATCTCCCCATCTGTCTAATATTTTGTCTTTTTCCATGATAAGCGTGCCATCTTTTGATTTTAAGCAACCAGTTGATGTGCATGTATTTTTCCTGTGGACAATTTCTTCAATTCGTCTATACATACCCTGAGGATCGTTTTGTGTCGGTCTTCTATTTCTTTGCATTTTGTTTTCAGCCAAGCTTCTTAGCTTCATTGCACCTTTTCCTGATTTCTTTGTTTATCTTCCTGTATATCTCCTCGTTTCTCTTTGCCTTCCTCCGTTCCTCCATCAAGCCTAAAATTTCTTTTGTCATCCAGTTCTTTTTTGCTTTTCTGTCTACTTCAGGGATTTCTTCACAAGCTTCATTATCGAATTTGTCAACTTTGTCCATTGTTCCTCACTGTCACCAACGTCTTTAGAGCACTGAATTTTCAATAAAAGACACTGAACAGTAACTAAATGTTGTTTTCTTATGTATCAGTCCTTGGATTTCTTATTGATTGTGATAACAATGAATGATAATATTATGTATTCGTGTGTATCTGCGTGCGTGCGTGCGTGCGTACGTGCGTGCGTGTTATGTGTGGTGTGTGAGTGTGTGTTTGTGTGTGTGGTGTGTGTGTGTGTGAGTGTGTGTTTGTGTGTGTGTGTGTGTGTGTGTGTGTGTACAGTGTAGGGAGTGTGTGAAATTATTAAGCATAGTTGTGTGTGTGTTGTGTGTGTGTGTGTGTGTGTGTGTGTGTGTGTGTGTGTGTGTGTGTGTGTGTACAGTGTAGGGAGTGTGTGAAATTATTAAGCATTGTGTGTGTGTGTGTGTGTGTGTGTGTGTGTGTGTGTGTGTGTACAGTGTAGGAGTGTGTGAATTTATTAAGCTAGTGTGTGTGTTGTGTGTGCGCGCGCGCGTGCAGGCGTGTGTGTGAATTTGTGTGCTGACCATTAATTTTGAGGTTTGATTTTTTTACACTCCAATGAGCATTTTAATATTACCTTTGTGGTAAAATAGGCCTTATCTTGTTGACGGTCATCGCGTTTGGATTGGCTACGATACTTTGTTTACCTGGTGATTTGATCACATTTACTGAGAGTTCCAGATTGTACAGCTGAAATTACATATCTGATCCTGACACTAAAGATAGCCTACTAATTGCAAATCAAAGACCACCTGATGGCTATTATTGATGAATATGCAAATCCGCTTTGTGGTATTGTTACTTTGCTACTGACTTTTCTTGATGAAGATACTTTTTAACATGTGTGACTTTTAAAGTTACTTTAGATTAATAGATTTACGTACTGTTATTGTACTGATTTGTGTTCATTAAAATGAAAGTTGGAGAGAGAGAGAGAGAGAGAGAGAGAAGAGAGAGAGACAGAGACAGAGACAGAGACAGAGACAGAGACAGAGAGAAAGACAAGGCAGATAGACAGATAGACAGTGAGACAGGCACAGAGAAAGAGAGAGAGACAGACAGACAGACACACAGACACACAAGACAGACACACAGATAGATAGATAGAGAGAGAGAGAAAGAGAGAGAGAGAAAGAGAGAGAAGAGAGAGAGAGAGAGAGAGAGAGAGACAGAGACAGACAGAGAGAGAGAGAGAGCGAGCGGAGAAATACCTAAATCATTTTCATTTGCAACAATGGAAACTACATGAGGTGCATTTTCTAATAGCAGCATCCAACTGCTTCTGAATAAATGAATTGTCTGTTTGCGTTGTCGAAAAAAAATGCAAACGCTGAAAGAGTGACTTCCTCTGAAACCAGTGAAATAAAACATAAAAAAAGAACTTTCCGCGTACTTATTATGTTTTTTGTTTTAAACAGGAACATGAAACGTGCTCCTATAATAGTGCTCACATTCCTATCATAATATTTTGTTTAGTTGAAAATAATGATTTCTACTGCCAGAATTGTTAAAGTGAGTGTATATTGGCCCACTGGAAATGTGCTCAAATTGAACTCCACAAGATGATGACAACACACAAAAAAACACGAAAACAGCTAGTACAGTACAACAGAGTTGACGTTGAACTTGTAGCGTTGTGTAATCTGTAAGTCGTCAGGTATTTTGCGATACTTGGTAGAATATGTCATTAATCAATTACAATATCACGGATCAATTCTGTCAAGGACAGGGTTTAGTTTCACTGAGATGGAGAATCAAAGATCCTTGTTAGATACGCATTTCACTTTAAATCAATGGAACTACTGAGGTCGCTAAACCTATGTCCCGTTGAATATCGTACACCATACACACGGCTTCAAAAATATCAGCAACTGACAATCGTCACAGAACACAACCAAATGAGCAATCGTCACAGATACAATCAACTGTGCAATCGTAACAGAATACAACCAACTGTGCAATCGTCACAGAACACAACCAACTGTGCAATCGTCACAGAACACAACCAACTGTGCAATCGTCACAGAATACAATCAACTGTGCAATCGTCACAGAATACAACCAACTGTGCAATCATCACAGAATACAACCAACTGTGCAATCGTCACAGAATACAACCAACTGTGCAATCGTCACAGAATACAACCAACTGTACAATTATAACACAGGACACAACCAACTGTGCAATTATAACACACGACACAACCAACTGTGCAATTATAACACATGACACAACCAACTGTGCTATTATAACACATGACACAACCAACTGTGCTATTATAACACAGAACACAACCAACTGTGCAATAATAACATACAACACAACCAACTGTGCAATTGTAACACACAACACAACCAACTGTGCAATCGTAACACAGGACACAAGGGCTATATCTGGTTAACCCTTTGACTCCGTTACACCATCCACCAACTCAAAAATTTAGCACTCAGACTTCTTCACCCTATCTGGAGTCAAAGGGTTAAGCTTTCTGTTTGCTCACATGATCAATAATGCAAGATGCTGATGGACAGGGTTACGGGCGTCAAAGGGTTAATACGCAGGTGTAAGTCTATTCATTTCACATAATGAAGGCTGTAGTAGGAAGGTGAAAGTCTGTTACTGTGCCAGCCAGCTTTGGCCATTAAGAAAACATTTTCTTTCATATCGGTTGATTGTATGTATATGCATATGTAATCAAGAAAAAAGATACATATTCAAGAAAAGACACTCAACAGTACATTGAATGTTGTTTTTCTATTATATATCGGTCCTTGGCTTTCTTTTTGATGGTGATAATAATGAATGATAATATTATGTGTTCTCGTATATGTGCGTGCGTGCTTGTGCGTGTGCTTGTGCGTGTGTGTGTGTGTGTGTGTGTGTGTGTGTGTGTGTGTGTGTGTGTGTGTGTGTGTGTGTGTGTGTGTGTGTGTGCAGTGTGGAGAGAGAGAGAGAGAGACAGTACTGTTTGAAACAAAATCGGACAGATACTACCCCTGAAATCAACGCCATGATACTTAAAATGAATATTTAAGAAAAATTATACTGCATATTCTGTGTGTGTTGTGTGTGTGTGTGTGTGTGTGTGTGTGTGTGTGTGTGTGTGTGTGTGTGTGTGTGTGTGTGTGTGTGTGTGTGTGCGTGTGTGTGTGTGTATATATGTGTGTGTGGGTGGGTGGGTGTGCGCATATATTCGTGTGTGTGTGAGTGTATGTACTAACCATTAATTTTGAGGTGTGATTGTCTATACTCCAATCAGCATTTTAGCATTATCTTTGTCGTAAAATAAGCCTAATCTTGTCGACGGTCATCACGCTCGGATCGGTTGCGATGTTTTGTTTACCTGGTGATTTGATACTTTTACTGACAGTTCCAGATTGTACTGTTCAAATTACATATCTGATCCTGAGAGAAGACAGAGACAGAGACAGAGACAGACAGAGAGAAAGACGCAGAAACAGACAGTCAGACAAAGACAGACAGAGAGACAGAGAGGAGAGAGAGAGAGAGAGAGAGAGAGAGAGAGAGAGAGAGAGAGAGAGAGAGAGAGAGAGAGAGAGCACAGAAATACCCAAATCAGTCTCACTTGCAACAATGGAAACTACATGAGATGCATTTTCTAATAGCAGCATCCGACTGCCTCTGAATAAACGCATCGCCTGTTTGGGTTGTTGAAGAAATGCAAACGCTGAAAGAGTCACTTCCCCTGAAACCAGTGAAATAAAACTTAAAAGAAGAACTTTCTGCTGTATTTGTTAGTTTTTCGTTTAAAACAGAAACATGAAAAGGTGCTCCTATAATAGTGCGCACATTCCTATCAAAATAGTTTGTTAAGTTGAAAAAAGTGGCTTCTACTGCCAGTATTGTTAAAGTGATTGAATAACGGCCCACTTCAAATGTGCACAAATTGAACTCCACAAGTTGACGACAACTTGAAGAATGGACGGAAAAAAGCTGATCTAGAACTATCAGATATGATCATGAGATTTTAGTGTAGTGTAATCTGTAACACGTCAGGTATTTCGCGATACTTGACTGCATATGTCATTAAACAATTTCGTTTTTGAATGATCAGTTTTGTCTAGGACAGGGATTGCTCTCATTGAGAAATTGAACCAAAGGTCTTTGCAAGATACACATTACACTTTAAATCAACAGAAGTAATGAGGCCACTAAACGTGTGTCCCGTCAAAAGATCGAACACACGGCCTCAAAAGTGTCAGCAACTGTGCAATCGTAACACGCAACACAACCAACTGTGAAATCGTAATGTCACACGACACAACCAACTATGAAATCGTAACACAGAACACATCCAACTGTGCAATTATAACACACAACACAACCAACTGTGCAATTGTAACACACAACACAACCAACTTTTCAATCGTAACACACAACACAACCAACTGTGCAATTGGAACACACAACACAACCAACTGTGCAATTGTAAACACACACACCACAACCAACTGTGCAATATAACACACAAACACAACCAACTTGCATCTTACCCAACAACCAACTGTGCAATGTAACAACACACAACTTTTCAATGTAACACACAACACAACACTTGCAATCGTAACACACAACACAACCAACTGTGCAATCATAACACACAACACAACCAACTTTGCAATTGTAACACACAACACAACCAACTGTGCAATCGTAACACACAACACAACCAACTGTGCAATCAAAACACACAACACAACCAACTATGCAATTCTAACACACAACACAACCAACTGTGCAATTGTAACACACAACACAACCAACTGTGCAATCGTAACACACAACACAACCAACTGTGCAATCATAACACACAACACAACCAACTGTGCAATTGTAACACACAACACAACCAACTGTGCAATCGTAACACACAACACAACCAACTGTGCAATTATAACACAGAACACAACCAACTGTGCAATTATAACACAAAACTCTACCAACTGTGCAATTATGACACAGAACACAACCAACTGTGCAATTATAACACAGAACACAACAGCTGTGCAATATAAAACACAACACAACCAACTGTGCAATTATAACACACAAACACAAGCGCTATGGTTAACCCTTTGACTCCCCTACCCTATCCACCAACTGCAAAAAATTAACAGTTTGACTTCCTCACCATCTGGAGTCAAAGGGTTAAGTTTTCACTTTGCTCATATGATCGACAATGCAGGATGCTGGTGGACAGGGTGCGGGTGTCAAAGGTTAATACGCAGGTGTAGGTCTACTCATTTCACATGATGAAGGCTGTAGTAGGAAGGTGAAAGTCTGTTACTGTGCCAGCAGCTTTGACCATGAAGAAACCTTTTCCTTCATATTGGTTGATTGTATGTATATGCATATGTAATCAAGAAAAAAGATACATATTCAAGAAAAGATACTGAACAGTACATTGAATGTTGTTTTTCTTTACATATCGGTCCTTGGCTTTCTTTTTGGTGGTCATAATAATGAATGATAATATTTTGTGTTTTCGTGTATGTGCGTGCGTGCGTGCTTGCGTGCGTGCGTGTGTGTGTGTATGTGTGTGTGTGTGTGTGTGTGTGTGTGTGTGGTGTGTGTGTGTGTGTGTGTGTGTATGTGTGTGTGTGTGTGTGTACAGTGTGGAGAGAGAGAGAGAGAAGTACTATTTGAAACAAAACCCGACAGATACTTACCCTGAAATCAACACCATAAAACTTAAATAAATATTTAAGAAAAATTTACTGCATATTCACCCACCTCTCTCTCTCTCTCTCTCTCTCTATGTCGGAGTGGGGTGGGGGTGTGCGCGTACGTTCGTGTGTGTGTG
>CM060305.1:145458267-145473267 GCA_030674185.1 Monoplex corrugatus
CACTTTTACTGAAAGTTCCAGATTGTACAGCTGAAATTACATATCTGATCCTGACACTGAAGGTAGATTACTAATTGCGAATCAAAGACCACGTGACGGCTGTTATTGATAAATACGCAAATCTTTTTTTCTGGAATTATTACTTTGCTGCTGACTTTTCTGGATGAAGTTACTTTTTAACATGTGTGACTTTTGAATTTACTTATGGTTAATAGATTTACGTAGACTAATTGCACAGATTTGTGTTCATCAAAATGAAAGTTGGAGAGAAAGAGAGAGAGAGAGAGAGAGAGAGAGAGAGAGAGAGAGAAGACAGACAGAGACAAGACAAGAACGAGACACAGAGACACAGACGAACAGACACAGACGACAGACAGAGACAGAGACAGACAGAGACAGAGACAGAGACACAGACGAAACAAAGACAGAGACAGAGACAGAACAGAAGAAAGACAGAGAGACAGAGACAGAGACAGAGAAGAGACAGAGACACAGAGAAAGAGAGAGACAGAGACACAGAGAAAGAGAGAGAGAAGAGAGAGAGAGAGAGAGAGAAAAGAGAGAGAGAGAGAGAGAGAGAGAGAAAAGAGAAGCAGAAATACCTCAATTATTTTCACTTGCAGCAATGGACACTACATGGGATGCATTTTCTAATAGCAGCATCCAACTGCCTCTGAATAATCGAATCGTCTGTTTGCGTTGTTGAAAAATTGCAAACGCTGGAAGAGTCACTTCCCCTGAAAACAGTGAAATATAACTGAAAAAAAGAACATTTCCACTGCACTTATTAGATTTTCGTTTCAAAAAGGAACATAAAAAGGTGCTCCTGTAATAGTGCACACATTCTTATCAAAATATTTTGTTTAGTAGAAAACAATGACTTCTACTGCAAGTATTGTTAAAGTGAGTGTTTATTGGCCCACTGTAAATGTGCTCAAATTGAACTCCACAAGTTGACGACAACACGAAAAATCGACGAGAAAAGCTGGTGCAGTATGTTCAGATTAAGAAGCATTGTGTAATCTGTAATACGTCAGGTATTTCGCGATACTTGACTGAATATGTCATAGATCAATTACTTTATCAAGGACAGGTGTTGATCTCATTTAGAAGGAGAACCCTTTCACTCCGTACCCTATCCACCAACTGGAAAAATTTAACACTTTGACTTCTTCACCCTATCCAGAGTCAAAGAGTTAAGTTTTCACTTTGCTAACATGCTGGTGGACAGGTTTAATACACATGTGTAGGTCTACTCCTTCTCATGACGAAGGCTGTGGTAGGAAGGTGAAAGCCATGAAGAAAATATTTCCTTTCATATCTGTTGATTGGATTGTTTATAAAAGGAGATTATTTTAACGTTAACCCAAGGAAACCTGACTTTCTCACATGTTAAGGCAGGCGCTCAGCATGTTTGACTTTACGTTGCCTGAACAATTTGAGCCAACCTGCAAAAGCATTGAGACAGACTAATATGCTTCTGAAACACACACACACACACACACACACACACACACACACACACATATATATATATATATATATATATATATATATATATATATCATCATCAATCATCATCATCATCAGGTGCCTTGCCGCATGGTGTTGGCGATCATGTCTCTATCTATTGTTGCCTTAAGCATCTCTTCCACCCTCCTTGTCTTCAGCCACTCTGCAAGTCCGTCTAGTATCTTCTCCCTGGGTCTACCTGGTGCTCTCTTTCCCTCCAGCTTTCCTGTTGTGACCAGGTGCTCCAATTCCCCTCATAAAACGGCCGAAAAATGTTGCCTGTCTTTTCCTAATCTTCCTTATGAATGATCTACTTGTGTCTGCCTCCATCAAGACTCTGTCGTTTGTTTTCTTTGCTGTCAATGGAACTCTCAACATTCTTCTTAGAAACCACATCTCGGCTGCCTCAATCTTGTTCTGGCTTTGCTTGTTGACTGTCCATGCCTCACAACCGTGCACCAGTATTGGTTCTATATGGCATTCAAGAACTCTCTTCTTGATGTTAATTGATAGGCATTTGTTGGTAAGAATGCTTTTCAACTTGTTGAATGCTGTTTTGGCTTGGCTGATTCTGCTGACTGTTTCTGATGTGCATCTGCTGTATGGTGAAATGATCGTTGCCAGGTATTTAAGCTTATCAACCTGTCTCAAGGTTGTGCCATTTGCTGTTATTTTGCATGAGGGGATTTCATGTTTTTTACTGATCACCATGACTTCAGTCTTCCTGCTGTTTAGTTCCAACCCCTTTCCTTTGCTTTCTATTTCGAGTATATTCACAAGGCTTTGTAGGCCCCCTTTCATTTTCTGCAATTAGCACGGTGCCACCTGCGTATCGAATGTTGTTTATCATTTTTCCTCTAACCTTTAATCCAGGGTCTTCCTCTAGGTTTCTCATGATGTTTTCGTTATAAAGTGAAAACAGACCTGGTGTCAAACACAACCCTGTCTGACTCCTCTTTTGATGTTTTGGAAAGAACATATCGTTTTCTATTCTCATTGCAGCTGTTTGTTTCCCAATACATATTTCTGAATATTCATAGATCTTTTCCATCAATATTGAGTTTTTCTAGTTGGTTGATCAATTATTCATGTCTTACAAAATCGAAAGCCTTGGTATAATCAACGGAGCATAAATGTAAATCCTTATTCATCTCGATTGACCTCTCTATGATATTTCTTAGGATGTATATGGCATCAATAGTTCCTTTCCCTTCCACAAATCCACACTGTCCATCTGCTATTTCTCTTTTGATTCTATTTCTTGTCCTCATCATGATTATTCTTAATAGAATTTTTGTTACATGACTCATCAAACTAATTGTGCGATGGAGTTCGCATTCTGTGGCCCCTGCCTTCTTTGGAAGTGCAATGAAAATTGATTTTGACATATCTTTGGGGATTTTTCCAGTGTTGTAAATTTCATTTAGGAGGACTGTTATTTTTTCAATACCAAATTCCTCCAGGGCTTCAATCATCTCTGTAGTAATGTTGTCTGGTCCTGAGGCTTTTCCTGGTTTCATCTTTTTCAGTGTTGCTCTAACTTCTTCTTTCATTATGAGTGGTCCTCCAAATTCTTTCTTATAATGTGTTCGTCGTTTCTGTCATCTTCAAAAAGGTCTTCAATGTACTCTCCCCATCTGTCTAATATTTTGTCTTTTAAGCAAACACGTTGATGTGCATGTATTTTTCCTGTGGACAATTTCTTCATTCGTCTATACATACCCTGAGGATCGTTTTGTGTCGGTCTTCTATTTCTTTGCATTTTGTTTTCAGCCAAGCTTCCTTAGCTTCATTGCACCTTTTCCTGATTTCTTTGTTTATCTTCCTGTATGTCTCCTCGTTTCTCTTTGCCTTCCTCCGTTCCTCCATCAAGCCTAAAATTTCTTTTGTCATCCAGTTCTTTTTTTGCTTTTCTGTCTACTTCAGGGATTTCTTCACAAGCTTCATTTATCGAATTTGTCAACTTTGTCCATTGTTCCTCACTGTCACCAACGTCTTTTAGAGCACTGAATTTTCAATAAAAGACACTGAACAGTAAACTAAATGTTGTTTTCTTATGTATCAGTCCTTGGATTTCTTATTGATGGTGATAACAATGAATGATAATATTATGTATTCGTGTGTATCTGCGTGCGTGCGTGCGTGCGTACGTGCGTGCGTGTTATGTGTGTGTGTGTGAGTGTGTGTTGTTTGTGTGTGTGTGTGTGTGGTGTGTGTTGTGTGAGTGTGTGTTTGTGTGTGTGTGTGTGTGTGTGTGTGTGTGTGTGTGTGTGTGTACAGTGTAGGGAGTGTGTGAAATTATTAAGCATAGTGTGTGTGTGTGTGTGTGTGTGTGTGTGTGTGTGTGTGTGTGTGTGTGTGTGTGTGTGTGTACAGTGTAGGGAGTGTGTGAAATTATTAAGCATAGTGTGTGTGTGTGTGTGTGTGTGCGCGCGCGCGTGCAGGCGTGTGTGTGTAATTTGTGTGCTGACCATTAATTTTGAGGTTTGATTTTTTTACACTCCAATGGGCATTTTAATATTACCTTTGTAGTAAAATAGGCCTTATCTTGTTGACGGTCATCGTTCTGGGATTGGCTACGATACTTTGTTTACCTGGTGATTTGATCACATTTACTGAGAGTTCCAGATTGTACAGCTGAAAATTACATATCTGATCCTGACACTAAAGGTAGCCTACTAATTGCAAATCAAAGACCACCTGATGGCTGTTATTGATGAATATGCAAATCCGCATTGTGGTATTGTTACTTTGCTACTGACTTTTCTTGATGAAGATACTTTTTAACATGTGTGACTTTTAAAGTTACTTTAGTTTAATAGATTTACGTACTGTTATTGTACTGATTTGTGTTCATTAAAATGAAAGTTGGAGGGAGAGAGAGAGAGAGAGAAGAGAGAGAGAGAGTAGAGAGAGAGAGAGAGACAGAGACAAGAGAGACAGAGAGAGAAAGACAAGCAGATAGACAGATAGACAGTGAGACA
Organism: Monoplex corrugatus; assembly: GCA_030674185.1. Lineage (NCBI taxonomy): Eukaryota > Metazoa > Mollusca > Gastropoda > Littorinimorpha > Ranellidae > Monoplex > Monoplex corrugatus. The sequence goes on from CM060305.1 coordinate 145,462,764, forward strand.
GGCACAGAGAAAGAGAGAGAGACAGACAGACAGACACACAGACACACATACAGACACACAGATAGATAGATAGAGAGAGAGAGAAAGAGAGAGAGAGAAAGAGAGAGAGAGAGAAGAGAGAAGAGAGAGAGAGAGACAGAGAAGAGAAGAGAGAGAGAGAGAGAGCGAGCGGAGAAATACCTAAATCATTTTCATTTGCAACAATGGAAACTACATGAGGTGCATTTTCTAATAGCAGCATCCAACTGCTTCTGAATAAATGAATTGTCTGTTTGCGTTGTCGAAAAAAAAATACAAACGCTGAAAGAGTGACTTCCTCTGAAACCAGTGAAATAAAACATAAAAAAAGAACTTTCCGCTGTACTTATTTTGTTTTTTGTTTTAAACAGGAACATGAAAACGTGCTCCTATAATAGTGCTCACATTCCTATCATAATATTTTGTTTAGTTGAAAACAATGATTTCTACTGCCAGAATTGTTAAAGTGAGTGTATATTGGCCCACTGGAAATGTGCTCAAATTGAACTCCACAAGATGATGACAACACACAAAAAAACACGAAAACAGCTAGTACAGTACAACAGAGTTGACGTTGAACTTGTAGCGTTGTGTAATCTGTAAGTCGTCAGGTATTTTGCGATACTTGGTAGAATATGTCATTAATCAATTACAATATCACGGATCAATTCTGTCAAGGACAGGGTTTAGTTTCACTGAGATGGAGAATCAAAGATCCTTGTTAGATACGCATTTCACTTTAAATCAATGGAACTACTGAGGTCGCTAAACCTATGTCCCGTCTGAATATCGTACACCATACACACGGCTTCAAAAATATCAGCAACTGAGCAATCGTCACAGAACACAACCAAATGAGCAATCGTCACAGAATACAATCAACTGTGCAATCGTAACAGAATACAACCAACTGTGCAATCGTCACAGAACACAACCAACTGTGCAATCGTCACAGAACACAACCAACTGTGCAATCGTCACAGAATACAATCAACTGTGCAATCGTCACAGAATACAACCAACTGTGCAATCATCACAGAATACAACCAACTGTGCAATCATCACAGAATACAACCAACTGTGCAATCGTCACAGAATACAACCAACTGTACAATTATAACACAGGACACAACCAACTGTGCAATTATAACACACGACACAACCAACTGTGCAATTATAACACATGACACAACCAACTGTGCTATTATAACACATGACACAACCAACTGTGCTATTATAACACAGAACACAACCAACTGTGCAGTCAGAACACACAACACAACCAACTGTGCAATTGTAACACACAACACAACCAACTGTGCAATCGTAACACAGGACACAAGCGCTATATCTGGTTAAAACTTTGACTCTGTTACACCATCCACCAACTCAAAAAATTAGCTCTCAGACTTCTTCACCCTACCTGGAGTCAAAGGGTTAAGCTTTCAGTTTGCTCACATGATCAATAATGTAAGATGCTGATGGACAGGGTTACGGGCGTCAAAGGGTTAATACGCAGGTGTAAGTCTACTCATTTCACACGATGAAGATTGTAGTAGGAAGGTGAAAGTCTGTTACTGTGCCAGCCAGCTTTGACCATTAGGAAAACATTTTCTTTCATATCGGTTGATTGTATATATATGTATATGTAATCAAGAAAAAAGATACATATTCAAGAAAAGACACTGAACAGTACATTGAATTTTGTTTTTCTATTATATATCGGTCCTTGGCTTTCTTTTTGGTGGTGATAATAATGAATGATAATATGTGTTCTCGTATATGTGCGTGCGTGCGTTCGTGTGCGTGTGCGTGTGCGTGTGCGTGTGTGTGTGTGTGTGTGTGTGTGTGTGTGTGTGTGTGTGTGTGTGTGTGTGTGTGTGTGTGTGTACAGTGTGGAGAGAGAGAGACAGACAGAGAGAGACAGAGAGAGAGAGACAGAGACAGAGACAGAGACAGAGAGAGTACTGTTTGAAACAAAATCGGACAGATACTACCCCTGAAATCAACGCCACGATACTTGAATTAATATTTAAGAAAAATTATACTGCATATTCTGTGTGTGCGTGCGTGTGTGTGTGTGTGTGTGTGTGTGTGTGTGTGTGTGTGTGTGTGTGTGTGTGTGTGTGTGTGTGTGTGTGTGTGTGTGTGTGTGTGCGTGTGTGTGTCTATGTATGTGGGTGTGTGTGTGTGCGCGTACATTCGTGTGTGTGTGAGTGTATGTACTGACCAGTAATTTTTAGGTGTGATTGTCTATACTCCAATTAGCATTTTAGCATTATCTTTGTCGTAAAATAAGCCTAATCTTGTTGATGGTCATCACGCTCGGATTGGTTGCGATGTTTTGTTTTCCTGGTGATTTGATCACTTTTACTGACAGTTCCAGATTGTACTGTTCAAATTACATATCTGATCCTGAGAGAAAGACAGAGACAGAGACAGAGAGAAAGACACAGAGACAGACAGTCAGACAGACAGACAAGGAGGCAGACAGAGAGAAAGAGAGAGAGAGAGAGAGAGAGAGAGAGAGAGAGAGAGAGAGAGAGGGAGAGAGAGAGAGAGAGAGAGAGAGCACAGAAATACCCAAACCAGTCTCACTTGCAACAATGGAAACTACATGAGATGCATTTTCTAATATGAGCACCCAACTGCCTCTGAATAAACGAACCGGCTGTTTGGGTTGTTGAAGAAATGCAAACGCTGAAAGAGTCACTTACCCTGAAACCAGTGAAATAAAACTTAAAAGAAGAACTTTCTGCTGTATTTGTTAGTTTTTCGTTTAATACAGAAACATGAAAACGTGCTCCTATAATAGTGCGCACATTTCTATCAAAATATTTTGTTAAGTTGAAAAAAGTGGCTTCTACTGCCAGTATTGTTAAAGTGAGTGTATAATGGCCCACTTCAAATGTGCACAAATTGAACTCCACAAGTTGACGACAACATGAACAACCAACGGAACAAGCTGGTTTGAAATGATCAGGGATGTTATTGAAGATTTTTTCATGGTTTAATATGTAAAACTTTAGGTATTTCGCGATGCTTGACTGAATATGTCATTAATCAATTATGTTATCAATGATCAGTTCTGTCTAGAACAGGGATTAGTGTCATTGGCAAATTGAACCAAAGATCTTTGGGAGATACGAATTGCACTTTAAATCAACAGAACTAAAGAGACCACTAAACTGAGTCCCATCTAAAATCGAACCCACAACCTGAAAAGTATCAGCAACTGTGCAATCATAACACAGAACACAACTAACTGTGCAATCGTAACACAGAATACAACCAACTGTGCAATCATAACACAGAATACAACCAACTGTGCAATCATAACACAGAATACAACCAACTGTGCAATCATAACACAGAATACAACCAACTGTGCAATCGGAACACAGAACACAACCAACTGTGCAATTGTAATGCACAACACAACCAACTGTGCAATTGTAACACAGAACACAACCAACTGTGAAATTATAACGCACAGCACATCCAACTGTGCAATTATAACACAGAATACAACCAACTGTGCAATCGGAAAACAGAACACAACCAACTGTGAAGTTATAACACAGAATACAACCAACTGTGAAATTATAACGCACAATACATCCAACTGTGAAATCGTAACACTGAACATAACCAACTGTACAATCGTAACAAAGAACAAAACCAACTGTGCAATTGTAACACACAACACAACCAACTGTGCAATTGTAACACACAACACAACCAACTGTGCAATCGTAAGAAACAACACATCCAACAGTGAAATCGTAACACAGAACACAACCAACTGTGAAATCGTAACACAGAACACAACCAACTGTGCAATCGTAACACACAACACAGCCAACTGTGCAATTGTAACACACAACACAACCAACTGTGCAATTGTAACACACAACACAACCAACTGTGCAATTGTAACACACAACACAACCAACTGTGAAATCGTAACACAGAACACAACCTACTGTGAAATCGTAACACACAACACAACCAACTGTGCAATTGTAACACACAACACAACCTACTGTGAAATCGTAACACAGAACACAACCTACTGTGCAATCGTAACAGAACACAAGTGCTATGTGGGGTTAACCTTTTGACTCCCGTACCCTATCCACCTTATCTGGAATCAACGGGTTAAGTTTTCCTTTGCTCACATGACCGAGAATGCAGGATGCTGGTGGACAGGGTGCAGGCATCAAAGGGTTTATAACATGTGTAGGTCTACTTGTTTCACACGATGAAGGTTGTAGTAGGAAGGTGAAATTCTGTTACTATGCCAGCCAGGTTTGACCTTGAAGAAAATATTTTCTTTCATATCGCTTGATTGGATTGTTTATAAAAGGAGATTATTCTAACATTAACCCAAGCATACCTGAATATATTGCGTCTTAAGGCAGATGCCTCAGATTGTTTAACTTTCGTTATGTTGCCTGAGCAATGTGGGCCAACTTACAAAAGCATTGAGACAGACTAATATGCTTCTGAAATACACACACACACACACAAAACACAAACACACGCACACATACATAGATAAATGTTATACATAGATAAGCATATACACATATGTATATATATGCAAGAAACAAATATCTATGTATTCAAGAAAAGACACTGAACAGTACACTGAATGTTGTTTTCTTACATATCGGTCCTTGGCTTTTTAATTGGTGGTGATAATACTGAACGATAATAATATGTGTTGCATGTATGTGGGTGCGTGTGTGTGTATACAGTGTGGGGGAGAGAGAGAGAGAGAGAGAGAGAGAGAGAGAGAGAGAGAGAGAGAGAGAGAGAGAGAGAGAGACTGTGATATTTGATAAAAAAAAAAACCGTGTGTGTGTATGTGTGTGTGTGTGTGTCTGTGTGTGTGTGTGCGTGTGTGTGCGTGTGTGTGTATACAGTGTGGGGAGAGAGAGAGAGAGAGAGAGAGAGAGAGAGAGAGAGAGAGAGAGAGAGAGAGAGAGAGAGGGGAGAGACTGTGATATTTGATAAAAAAAAACCGACAGTAACTTCCCCTGAAACCAACAACATAATATTTAAAGAAATTCTCATGCATATTCGGTGTGTGTGTGTGTGTGTGTGTGTGTGTTGTGTGTGTGTGTGTGTGTGTGTGTGTGTGTGTGTGTGTGTGTGTGTGTGGTGTATGTGTGTTGTGTGTGTGTGTGTGTGTGGTGTAGTGTTGTGTGTGTGTTGTGTGTGTGTGTGTGTATGTGTGTGTGTGTGTTTGTGTGAATGTGTGTACTGACCATTAATTTTGAGGTTTCTGAATGAAGTTACTTTTTTACATGTGTGACTATTGAATTTGATATGATTAATAGATTTAAGTAATGCAGTTGTTGTTCCGATCTGTGTTCATTAAAATGAAAGTTGGAGAGAGAGAGAAAGAGAGAGAGAGAGAGAGAGAGAGAGAGAGAGAGAGAGAGAGGAGAGAGAGAGAGAGAGTGCTATTTGAAACTTCCCCTGAAACCAACAACTTAATACTTAAAGAAATTATCATGCATATTCGGTGTGTGTGTGTGTGTGTGTGTGTGTGTGTGTGTGTGTGTGTTGTGTGTGTGTGTGTGTGTTGTGTGTGCGTGAGTGTGTGTTTGTGTGTGTTTATTATGTGTGTGTGTGTGTGTATGTGTGTGTGTGTGTGTGTATGTGTGTGTGTGTTGAGTGTGTGTGTGTGTGTGTGTGTGTGTGTGTGTGTGTGTGTGTGTTTGTGTGAATGTGTGTACTGACCGTTAATTTTGAGGTTTCTGAATGAAGTTACTTTTTTACATGTGTGACTATTGAATTTGATATGATTAATAGATTTAAGTAATGCAGTTGTTGTTCCGATCTGTGTTCAATAAAATGAAAGTTGGAGAGAGAGAGAGAAAAGAGAGAGAGAGAGAGAGATAGATAGAAGAGAGAGAGAGAGAGAGAGAGAGAGAGAGAGAGAGAGAGAGAGGAGAGAGAGAGCACAAGAAATACCTAAATCAGTATCACTTACAACAATGGAATCTACATGAGATGGAATTACTGACATGAGCATCCAATTGTCTCTGAAAAGACGAATCGTCTGTTTGTGTTGTGAAAGAGATACAAATGCTGGGAGAATCACTTCCCCTAAAACCAGTGAAATAAAACTTTAAAAAAAGAACTTTCTGCTGTACTCATTATGTTTCTCGTTTCAACTACATGAGGTGCATTTTCTAATAGCAGCATCCGACTGCTTCTGAATAAACAAATTGACTGTTTACATTATCAAAAAAATGCAAGAGTGACTTCCCTGAAATCAGTGAAATAAAACATAAAAAAAGAAATTTCCGCTGTACTTATTATGTTTCTTGTTTTAAACAGGAACATGAAAACGTGCTCCTATAATAGTGCTCACATTCCTATCAAATTATTTTGTTTAGTTGAAAACAATGATTTCTACTGCCAGAATTGTTAAAGTGAGTATATATTGGCCCACTGGAAATGTGCTCAAACTGAACTCCACAAGTTGATGACAACACAAAAAAGAGACGAAAAAAGCTGGTACAGTGCAACACAGTTGACGTTGAACTTGTAGCGTTGTGTAATCTGTAATTCGTCAGGTATTTTGCGATACTTGGTAGAATATGTCATTACAATATCACGGATCAATTCTGTCAAGGAGAGGATTTAGTTTCATTGAGATGGAGAATCGAAGATCCTTGCTAGATACGCATTTCACTTTAAATCAACGAACTACTGAGGTCGCTAAACCTATGTCCCGTTTGAGTATCGTACACCGTACACACGGCTTAAAAATATCAGCAACTGAGCAATCGTCACAGAACACAACCAACTGTGCAATCGTCACAGAATACAACCAACTGTGCAATCGTAACAGAACACAACCAACTGTGCAATCGTAACAGAACACAACCAACTGTGCAATCGTAACAGAACACAACCAACTGTGCAATCGTAACAGAACACAACCAACTGTGCAATCGTCACAGAACACAACCAAATGAGCAATCGTCAAGGAACACAACCAACTGTGCAATCGTCACAGAATACAACCAACTGTGCAATCGTAACAGAACCCAACCAAATGTGCAATCGTCAAGGAACACAACCAGCTGTGCAATCGTAACAGAATACAAACCAACTGTACAATTATAACACAGAATACAATCAACTGTGCAATCATAACAGAACACAACCAACTGTGCAATTGTAACACATAACACAACCAACTGTACAATTATAACACAGAACACAACCAACTGTGCAATAATAACATACAACACAACCAACTGTGCAATTGTAACACACAACACAACCATCTGTGCAATCGTAACACAGGATACAAGCGCTATATCTGGTTAACCCTTTGACTCCGTTACACATCCACCAACTCTAAAAATTAGCACTCAGACTTCTTCACCCTATCTGGAGTCAAAGGGTTAAGTTTTCAGTTTGCTCACATGATCAATAATGCAAGATGCTGATGGACAGGGTTACGGGCGTCAAAGGGTTAATACGCAGGTGTAAGTCTACTCATTTCACATAATGAAGGCTGTAGTAGGAAGGTGAAAGTCTGTTACTGTGCCAGCCAGCTTTGGCCATTAAGAAAACATTTTATTTCATATCGGTTGATTGTATGTATATGCATATGTAATCAAGAAAAAAGATACATATTCAATGAAAGACTCACAACAGTACATTGAATGTTGTTTTTCTATTATATATCGGTCCTTGGCTTTCTTTTTGGTGGTGATAATAATGAATGATAATATGTGTTCTCGTATATGTGCATGCGTGCGTGCTTGTGCGTGTGCGTGTGTGTGTGTGTGTGTGTGTGTGTGTGTGTGTGTGTGTGTGTGTGTGTGTGTGTGTGTGTGTGTGTGTGCAGTGTGGGAGAGAGAGAGAGAGAGAGAGAGAGAGAGAGAGAGAGAGAGAGAGAGAGAGAGAGAGTACTGTTTGAAACAAAATCGGACAGATACTACCCCTGAAATCAACGTCATAATACTTAAATTAATATTTAAGAAAAAATATACTGCATATTCTTTGTGTGTGTGTGTGTGTGTGTGTGTGTGTGTGTGTGTGTGTGTGTGTGTGTGTGTGTGTGTGTGTGTGTGTATCTGTGTGTGTGTGTATGTGTGTGGGTGGGTGGGTGGGTGGGTGTGCGCGTACATTCGTGTGTGTGTGAGTGTATGTACTGACCATTAATTTTGAGGTGTGATTGTCTATACTCCAATTAGCATTTTAGCATTATCTTTGTCGTAAAATAAGCCTGTTCTTGCCAATGGTCATCACGCTCGGATTGGTGGCGATGTTTTGTTTTCCTGGTGATTTGATCACTTTTCCAGATTATACTGTTCAAATTACATATCTGATCCTGAGAGAAAGACAGAGACAGAGACAGAGACCGATAGAAAGACACAGAGACAGACAGACAAGCAGGCAGACAGAGAGACAGGCAGACAGAGAGAAAGAAGAGAGAGAGAGAGAGAGAGAGAGAGAGAAGAGAGAGAGGAGAGAGAGAGAGAGAATATATATAGAGAGAGAGAGAGAGAGAGCACAGAAATACCCAAATCAGTCTCACTTTCAACAATGGAAACTACATGAGATGCATTTTCTTTATAGGAACATCCGACTGCCTCTGAATAAACGCATCGCCTGTTTGGGTTGTTGAAGAAATGCAAACGCTGAAAGAGTCACTTCCCCTGAAACCAGTGAAATAAAACTTAAAAGAAGAACTTTCTGCTGTATTTGTTAGTTTTTCGTTTAATACAGAAACATGAAAACGTGCTCCTATAATAGTGCGCACATTCCTATCAAAATATTTTGTTAACTTGAAAAAAGTGGCTTCTACTGCCAGTATTGTTAAAGTGAGTGTATAATGGCCCACTTCAAGTGTGCACAAATTGTATTCCACAAGTTGACGACAACTTGAAGAATGGACGAAAAAAAGCTGATCTGGAACTACCAGATGTGATCATGAGATTTCAGTTTAGTGTAATCTGTAACACGTCACGTATTTCGCGATACTTGAATGGATATGTCATTAGGCTAATCAATTTCGTTTTCAATGATCAGTTTTGTCTAAGGCAGGGATTGCTCTCATTGAGAAATGGAACCAAAGGTCTTTGCAAGATACGCATTACACTTTAAATCAACAGAAGTAATGAGGCCATTAAACCTGTGTCCAGTCTGAAGATCGAACACACGGCCTCAAAAGTGCCAGCAACTGTGCAATCGTAACACGCAACACAACCAACTGTGCAATCGTAATGTCACACGACACAACCAACTGTGAAATCGTAATACAGAACACATCCAACTGTGCAATCGTAACACACACCATAACCAACTGTGCAATTATAACACATAACACAACCAACTGTGCAATCGTAACATATGACACAACCAACTGTGCAATCGTAACATACAACACAACCAACTGTGCAATCGTAACACACACCACAACCAAATGTGCAATTATAACACACAACACAACCAACTGTGCAATTGTAACACACAACACAACCAACTGTGCAATCATAACATACAACACAACCAACTGTGCAATCGTAACATACAACACAACCAACTGTGCAATCATAACACACAACACAGCCAACTGTGCAATCGTAACACACAACACAACCACCTGTGCAATTGTAACACAAAATACAAGCAACTGTGAAATCGTAACACACAACACAAGCAACTGTGCAATCATAACACACAACACAACCAACTGTGCAATCATAACACACAACACAACCAACTGTGCAATCGTAACATACAACACAACCAACTGTGCAATCGTAACACACACCACATCCAAATGTGCAATTATAACACACAACACAACCAACTGTGCAATTGTAACACACAACACAACCAAATGTGCAATTATAACACACAACACAACCAACTGTGCAATCGTAACATACAACACAACCAACTGTGCAATCGTAACACACACCACAACCAAATGTGCAATTATAACACACAACACAACCAACTGTGCAATTGTAACACACAACACAACCAACTGTGCAATCATAACATACAACACAACCAACTGTGCAATCGTAACATACAACACAACCAACTGTGGAATCATAACACACAACACAGCCAACTGTGCAATCGTAACACACAACACAACCACCTGTGCAATTGTAACACAAAATACAAGCAACTGTGAAATCGTAACACACAACACAAGCAACTGTGCAATCATAACACACAACACAACCAACTGTGCAATCATAACACACAACACAACCAACTGTGCAATTATAACACAGAACTCTACCAACTGTGCAAGTATGACACAGAACACAACCAACTGTGCAATTATAACACTTTGACTCCCGTACCCTATCCACCAACTACTAAAAAAATAACACTTTGACTTCCTCACCCTATCTGGAGTCAAAGGGTTTAGTTTTCACTTTGCTCACATGATCGACAATGCAGGATGCTGGTGGAGAGGGTG
>CM060305.1:145475767-145485767 GCA_030674185.1 Monoplex corrugatus
GATTTATTTATTTATTTATTTATTTATTATCTTTTTTTTTCAGTTTAATATTTGTTTATGTAGTTATTCAGTTGTTCTCTGAGTGTGTGTGTGTGTGTGTGTGTGTGTGTGTGTGTGTGTGTGTGTGTGTGTGTGTGTGTGTGTGTGTGTGTGTGTGTGTGTGTGTGTGTGTGTGTGTGTATGTGTGCGTGTGTGTGTTTCTCTTTTTTTTTTCTTTTTTTCTTCTCCATTTTGATATAACCTTGCCTTTGATAACATGCCACGAGTTCTATAAATGAAAGATGCTCCCAGGATTCACCGAAAGGGGGAGAGAATGATGAATCCATCGGCACTGACTCCATCACGACTGGAAACGCACAACGGATCATGATTAATGACCAGATGGAATTTCCGTGTGCGTGCGGAAGGAGATTCACCACCAAACGCGGCATGAAGATCCACAGGACAAAAATGGGCTGTTTGAAGACTCATACGAACCAGCAGCAGCGCACTGCGATAGCAGGTGAGACGTTGGGTGACCAAGGCCAGGATTTAAACCATAGTGCCAAGGACATCCACGCTGATGGTTCTGGTGCGGATTTTGCACAAGCTCTTAACGCCAAACGTGAAAAACTCAATTTGCCGCCTGCCGGTGCCAAAGAACAATGGGAGAAATTAGATGAGGAACTTGTCCTTAAGCTGAATGCGCTAATAGGGAACAGTACGCTGGAACACAAACTTGACACATACGGAGACATCATATACTCTATCTGCAGGGACACTTATGGAGTGAAACAGCCAAAGACAAAAAACGCCTCCCCAGAAATCCAGAAGACAGCAACAGATGGAGAGCATCCGGGGAAAGAAAAGGAAGCTTAAAAAGCGAATGAAAACTGCCTCAGAATTCGAGAAGCAAGGGCTCCTGGAACTCTGGAAAGATCTGAAAGCCAAACACAATGCTCTCAGCAAAGTGGAATCAGCAAGGCGAAGAAAGAGCAAAAAGAAGAAGACTCAAGATCGTTTCTTCAAAGATCCCTTTGACTTTACAAGAAAGCTGTTTGAACAACCCAAATCAGGGACTCTCACAGTGGGCAAGGAAATCCTAGAGCAGCATCTCAGGGAAACATATTCCGATTCTCAGCGCGAGACACCACTTGAAATCCAGAATCTGGTTTGGCCTGCAGCGCCAGAAGGAAAATTCAATAACAAACCACCAACACTGGATGAAGTGAAGAACGTAGTAAAGAAAGCCAGAGCCAAGTCAGCACCTGGACCAAACGGAATACCATACCTGCTCTACAAGAAATGCCCAAAAGTGCGCGAGTGGCTCCACAAGATGATTCGATCAGCATGGAGGAACCAGAAGATCAGCGACCAATGGATGAGAGCTGAAGGAGTATACATTCCGAAGGAGCAGAACTCCAGCAGCATCAACCAGTTCAGGCCAATATCACTTCTGAACGTTGAGGGGAAAATCTTTTTCTCTGTTATGGCAGCAAGATTGACAAAATACCTGACTGAAAACAAGTATCTGGATATGTCAGTCCAAAAGGGAGGCATACCAGGAATGCCTGGATGCTTGGAACATGCCACGTTGATTTGGGATGCCATCCAAAAAGCAAGAACAGAGAAGAGAGACATTGACGTAGTTTGGCTTGATCTGGCGAATGCATATGGATCAGTTCCACACGATATGATCCAGCTGGCTCTTGAAATGTATCACATCCCAGAAAACATCCGAACAATGCTGAGGAAGTATTTCCAAGGGTTCTCAATGCGGTTCTCTACCAAAGAATACACCACGGACTGGATAGACCTAGAGGTGGGCATTGCAATGGGCTGTGCAATCTCTCCCATACTGTTCGTGTTGGCAATGGAAGTCATCTTGAAAGCTGCAATGAAGAGTTCAGGTCCAGTGAATCTGGGAGATGGATACCAGATGCCTCCTCTGAAAGCTTTCATGGATGACACAACAGTCTTGTCCACGGATGAGGAAGAGACACACCAAATCTTAAAGCAGCTGGATAAGCTGGTGGCCTCTTCAAGAATGAGGTTCAAACCAAAGAAATCCCGAAGTATCTCACTGCGAAAAGGAAAAGTGGCAGATTCAGTCAAATTCATGGTAGCCAACCAAGCCATCCCCACTGTCACAGAAGAACCAGTAAAAAGTCTCGGAAGATGGTATGATGACTCCCTGAAAGACACACAAAGGGGATGTGAAACCAAGCAAACAGCAGAAGAAGGCCTGAAGAAAATAGATAACTGCGGACTGCCAGGCAAATGCAAAGTCTGGTGTCTACAGTTCATGCTGATACCAAAGCTGCTGTGGCCACTGCTAATCTATAACATTTGCACCAGCACAGTGGAAGCAATGGAAGCCAAAATCAACAAATACACAAGAAAATGGCTCGGTGTCCCACCTGGTCTCACTGATGTTGCATTCTACTGTCGTCAAGCAATGCTGAAGCTACCTCTCAAATCCATAGTGGAGGAATACAAAGTTGGAAAAGCAAGACTGTTGAATCGGAGGAATCGGAAGACAATACCGTGAGATCAGTTCAGCCAAAGCTGAGAACTGGCAAGAAATGGAAAGTCCAAGAGGCTGTAAACAATGCCAAGAGAAACCTCAGCATCAAAGAAATAATTGGACACAACGCAAACCAACAGACAGGGACTGGGAGCAACGAAAATGCAGTGGTGGTCCAAAGCCAAAAGGAAGGAAAAAAGAGACATGATCATACAGGAGTTGAAGAAAGAAGAAGATGTCAAAAAGTGCAGAAGGCAGTCCAGCAAGGTCAACAGGGGCAATGGATAACATGGGACAGTGCACTCCAAAGAAGTCTCAGCTGGAACGATATGTGGCACATGGTTCCTCTAAGGATAAGCTTCCTCCTCAGATCTGTATATGACCTGCTCCCCTCGAATGCAAACTTAGTGAAATGGGGGAAATCAGATGACCCAGCATGTCCGCTCTGTCAGAAGAAACAAACAGTGGAACATGTCCTAAGCTCTTGCAAAATAGCGCTAGCCCAAGGAAGGTATACATGGAGGCACAACCAAGTTCTGAAAGTGATCACAGACGTGGTTAGCGAAAAAACCATGACCCCAAACGCACCATTGCTATGACAACGTTCTACAAAGCAGGAGGGAAACAGGTCTGGCCCGAAATTGCTATGACAACCAGCACATTGCCAAAGGGTCTTCTGGATGGAGCAGTCGACTGGGAGTGTACAGCAGACCTCCCAGAGTGGAGAAATTACCCAGATGTCATCAGCAAGACAGGCATGAGACCAGACATCGCTCTCCACTCCGACTCCTCGAAACAAGTGATTCTAATAGAACTCACTGTGCCATACGAAAGTAGAATGGAAGAAGCACATATCTACAAGACCGAAAAATACGCCGGTCTTGCCAGCACCCTGAAGAAAGCAGTTCTGCGGGTCAAAATCTTCGCCATAGAGGTCGGGGCAAGAGGGTTTGTGGGCACCTCCGCTTATGATCTCATAGAAACAACTCGCCATTTCTGGGAAGAAGAGGATTAGAGCCCTTAAAGCGATGGCAGAGGCAGCAGAAAGGAGCTCAAGCTGGATCTGGGCAAGGAGGAACCAAAAGTGAACTTGATAAGGATTAAATTCCCTACAGATGATGTGTGCCCCGTTAGCACATTGGTAAAACCGCGTACCGCAGTTCTGAAGCGCAGAATCGCCCAGGTTCGCTCCCCGGCGTGGGGAAAAAAAAATAGACAACAGCAGAAGGACATCCAGAAGTCATGACCTGGATGTGGCCCGGCCCCCCGAGAGTGTAAGGAGTTCAGGGCCGAAACACTTGTCTAAAGGGGATTACTTCTCTGAAGACCTGTTGTCTAGCTCTCCCTAGAGTTTCTTTATACCTTCTACCTAACAGTCACTGATCAACACACAAGCTTGCTGACAAATCATTTCTACATTTGTCTTCTGCCCCTATCCAAAACCTCCCACCCGTGGCAGGACTCTGCCACCACCACCACTACCACCACCACCATCATCATCACCACCACCCAGGAAGTTTTTGGCATCCCCGGCATCGTCAGGGCATTCCCAGTACGAATAAGCCTGGCAGTGGAGGGGGGAAGGGGGAGGGGGGAGAAGAAAAGAGCTGTAATCCCGGAGCGAGCTCTCGTTACACCTGGGATGGATTGCTGAAAGATTGGGCCGCTGGGTGTCTCTACCTGAGGCTTTCTCGGACTATTTATCTCTTTGTACTAAGATCGGCGGGTAAGCCAATCGACTGTGAACCTGTTCTCTGTCAAATGTGGGGAGCAAAGTTTAAGAGTGCTTGTGTGGTGTTGTGTGTGTGTGTGTGTGTGTCTGAGAGAGGGTGGGGGAGTGTGGGTGTGGGTTGTGGATGTGGGTTGGGGGGAGAGATGGGAGGTTGAGGTGGGAGGTCTGGAGAAAAGCAAAACCATACGAAGAAAAAGCCCATGCAGCGTCAAGCCATTGTATTAATCTCCCTTTATTTTATTTGTCCATTTTCTCTGATTCTTGGGACATTTCCTCTAAAAGGCAACTGACGTCAATGACAAATGTTGGCAGTTAGTTTCACTAAACAGCATCAAACATAAGATTCCTAAATCCATCAAACATAAGATTCCTAAAACCATACAAACATAAGACTCCTAAAAGTATCAAACATAAGATTCCTAAAACCATCAAACATAAAGATTTAATTTTTAATTCAACTGGTTTGTATATAGATATGAAACATTCAATAAAAATATTTTAAAAAGGAACAAATTTGCGTCAAAATAGTCCAATCAGGCCACATTCACTCGACCTTGGATTATGCACCTGTAATGTAATGTGGTCCAAATTGGTTACAATCCTTGTAGATATTTATGAGTATGCTTTACATAATCGTGATCTTGACCTTTTGTGACTTCAATATTTTTCTTTTTGAATGAAACTTTTGGTTAGCACTAATACACACTTCTGCCGAATAAGGTTGAAATCCTCGGTAAAATAGTCGATATATATCTTCACGTCAAGATTTATTTTCTCTTTTCTTCGTTTCTTTTTCTTTTTCATTTTTCCACCACCCAGTGTACACTTTCAGTCATCCTCATCCTTACAAGTGAATTCATTACAAACTACTTATCGAAATTGACCTGTAAGTGAATTGTGGTGAAAACACATCAACAGACAGCTGAAACACATTTTGAACAGATCTTCTTTGCATCCATCATCCATCCACCCATCCATCCATCCATCCATCCATCCATCCATCCATCCATCATCCATCCATCCATCCATCCATCATCCATACATACATACATACATACATACATACATGCATACATACACACATATATACGTAGGTATGTACGCACAGACAGACAGACAGACAGACTAACAGACAGACAAAGAGACTCGTGTCAGTATTAGACGATCTACCTCCCCCCCCCCCACCACCCTGTTTTTCTTAAGAAACACTGAGACAACGGGGTGGCGGTGGTGGTGGTAGTGGAGAGGTAGGCGCTGACTGAACAGCACAGAAGGTGTGCGCAGATTGTTATCTGTGAACGTGCTACGTGTATTGTTGTTTGGAAGTCGAGATTAGGCTTTAACGCCTGGTTAAAGGGGTAGGAGAGGAGAGGAATTAAAGTGTTGACAGTGTGCTTACCAGAGTGTGTGTGGGGGGTGGGGGGTGGGGTGAGGTGGGGGGGGGAGGGTCTGGGGGAAACACGTTGGGGGATGTTTCTGTGTGTTTGTGTGTCTGTGTGTCTGTCTTTCTGTCTGTCTGTCTCTCTGCTGCCTGCCTGCCTGCCTGATTGCCTGTCTGTCTGTCTGCCTGTCTGCTTGCCTGTCTCTGTCTGTCTGTCTGTCTGCTTGCCTGTCTCTGTCTGTCTGTCTGCCTGTCTGCCTGCCTGCTTGCTTGCCTGCCTGCCTGCCTGCCTGCCTGCCTGTCTGCCTGTCTGCCTGCCTGTCTGCCTGCCTGCCTGTCTGCCTGCCTGCCTGCCTGCCTGCCTGTCTGTCTCTCTGCCTGCCTACCTGCCTACCTGCCTTCCTGCCTGTCTCTCTGCCTGTCTGCCTGTCTGTCTGCTTGCCTGCCTGCCTGCCTGCCTGTTTGCCTGTCTGTCTGTCTGTCTTTGTTTCTCTGTCCTTTCTGCTTGCTATATATGCATTGGCTGAATCTGCAATTTCAAGTTTGAGCAGGTGTGCGTTAATCTGACCGTATACGTGTTGTCTATTGGAACGTTGTGCAATGTGATCTTTGTTCCTTACCATTTGTTGCTGAATGAATGAAACACCTAGTAAGACATCAGATCAAGCTCGCTTCTTTTTAAGAAAAAAATGTGTCACTGATCTGCAGGAATTGGTAGATTATTGTATCATGTGCCTAGACTGTTTGTTTCTTTTTCATTATTTATGTATGACCATATATAGTTCGCCGCATGTTTTCATCATACCGGTAAAAGCTGACATGCATTTGCTTTACGTTTGTCGCTCAGTGTCATTCACGCTTATGTGACGGGCTCAGACCGCTTGTGAGAAGGTGCGCTTCAGAAGTAGTCATTATTACTACTACTATTACTACTATCATCATCATCATCATCATCATCATCATCATCATCATCATCATCATCATCATCATCATCATCATATCACCACCACCACCACCACCATCATCATCATCATCGTTATTATTATTGCTGTTGTTGTTTTTGTTGTTCTTGTTGTTAATACTATTATCAATCATCAATCATCAATCATCATCATCATCATCATCCATCATCATCATCATCATCATCATCATAATCATTGTTATTATCATTGCTGATGTTTTTGTTGTTCTTGTTGTTCTTGTTGTTAATACTATTATCATCACAATCATCAATCATCATCATCATCATCATCATCATCACATCATCATCATCATCATTCATATCATCATCATTATCATCATCATATAATCATTATCATCATCATCATCATATCATCATCATCATCATCATCATCATCATCATCATCATCATCATCATCATCATCATCATCATTATGAAGTCGAAGTAAATTATTTGCACGTCTTGGCGAAACATGCGTGGCAAAAGTAAAGCAAACACTCTCTGAGATTAGAAATATTTTGAAAATTGCTATGGGCAACAGCTTGACGGGAAACATGTAATTACTCTCCTCTTTGGGATTGTTATCTCCTTCAGTATATACACTTCATTTAAGGACAAAACATTTGCCAGACGTTTGTGAGCGTTTCTTTGACGTGGTGTGATGTGAAAGCCTGTAACAATAATGTGTAATTTGCAATTAATACTTGGGAGGACTCCGTTTTCTAGAGGTGAATTTAACTGATAAGAACACGACAGTTAACAGGTTATGCACTTTTAGAGGTGTAGGGTAAGGTCAATTCTTTCCAGGAGATGGGGTGTGAGGGGGACATAGTTTGTCTTGAATATTAGATGAATACCCATGCCAAAAAAGTTCCTGGCAACTCATCCCTTAGACCTTCGTGTTATAATTCAAAGTGACTTTGGTTAAAAATACAAGTCGCCAATTCTATGCAGACAGAAAGAGAGATGGTGAAAAATGAAGAAAAAGATATAGAAGGAAGAGGAGAGGGAGAGAGAGAGAGAGAGGGAGAGAGAGAGAGGGAGAGAGAGAGATACAGAGAGAAGAGACAGAGAGCAGTTACTACAAGGCTGTTGTCGAAATAATGATGCGACAATCATTCTATTTATCTATTAATAAAAAAAAACCACATCCTGGAATTACCAACCCTTTTGGACACAAAGTGTGTGAATACGAGTAATGTGCTGCTGGTAAACTACTTTACTCCACCATTCGTCTTTTACTAATCTGCACAAAAGAGACCATAGACAACAAAACACATTCATCAAGCACGCTCCAGACCAACAGCATAAAAAGGCAGCTGTCATGGCCACCTGTAATTAGTCTATCAGAAGAGGCGTACAAGGCTGACAGACGACAACAACGAGTCCTACAAGAACAAGGTCATTCCCATTGTGTGTGGGTCATGTCAAAGGGTTTTGGTTAAGTCGGTGATGAAACGAGCTGGGCCCAAGTACAGTCTGACGAGACGGGACCAAGGCTGAAGAAGCTGAGTCTTCCCAAACGCTTTTTTCTTTCTTTCTCATCTGCCTGACTGGGATCAAGCGGGACGGACAGGCACAAATCCTATGATTACCTGCCTGTCATCGGTGAGCCTTGGAATGTTTCACGACGAACGTGTTCCTTCCAGGGCTTGGTCCACCAAGCCGTGTGAAAAATCTTAAAATGATGTTTTTTTCCTTACTTTTAACACGTACAATTCCCTTTCCCACGTTTCCCTTATGCTATTTCCATTTCTATGCTCTTCTTCTTCTTCTGTTTCTCTATCATCATCATCATCATCATCATCATCATCATCATCATCACATCATCACCATCATCATCATCATCATCATCATCATCATACCATCATCATCACCATCATCATCACCATCATCATCATCATCATTATCATTGTTACGTGCCCTGCCGCGCAGCGTTGGCGATCATGGCCCTTCTTATGAATCTATCCCCTGTCGCTGGAAGTACATCTCCAACCCTCTCTGTCCTCAGCCACCCTGCAAGTCCGTCCTATATTTTCTCCCTGGGTCTACCTGGTACTCTCTTTCCTTCCAGCCGTCATGTTGTGACCAGATACTCTAATTTCTCTTTCCTTATAAAGTGTCCTATAAGTGATGCTTGTCTTTTCCTAATCTTCTTTATTAATGATCTTCTTGGGTCTGCCTCCTTTACGACTGTCTCGTTTGTTTTCTTTGCTGTCCATGGAACTCTCAACATTCTTCTTAGAGACCACATTTCAGTTGCCTCAATTTTGTTCTGACTTTGCATATTGACTGTCCACTTCTCACAGCCGTACACCAGTATCGGTTCTATATAACACAACAACTCTCTTCCTGATGTTGTTGATAGGCATTTGTTGGAAAAAACGCTTTTCGTCTTCTTGAATGCTGTTTTAGATTGGCCGATTCTCTATATTAAAAATCTTATATTTTACACAGGATAAGATTTATTGGTTGGCCTAGAAGTAGAGCTCCCATCATCCAATCTGACCGCACAGAATTCCCTGGATTCGAACCTGGCCAGTCGAAAACTCTAAATGGGGGCTCTAGTCCACATAGCTGTGAGTGGGTATCTGACCCATTTCAGAGCTGGGGAAAACAAAGCATCAGGAATTCCAATTTTCTCAGGCCTGCAACAAAGCTTGATAGAAGACCCATCCATGAGCAAACCACCGAGACTACAGTGGTTAGCTGAGATGTTTAAATAACAAAAAGTAGAAAACATACACATCTGTGGCTTGAATAGTTCTACATGTTTCGTCCTGTGCTGTCCTATTTTCCGACTTATATCAACATACAATTCTTTCGGTTGGGAGACGATAAAACAACAGTGAGAGGAGATCGGCATCACCTTCATAATGACGGCCCCAAGAATGGTTGATGTCTCTACCATCTCAATCCCTTACGACCTTAGGGTTACGAAAGAGCCATTACCTTAAGTAATTAAGTTTGAGATTTGATTTGTATGTTTTTAACCCTCCTTCTCTTGATGTGTTTAGGTGTCTTTCTGTTTGTAGTTCTCATATGTTTAACTAGCATTTAGCTCAAGCCTTCTTTGTGTATGGCATTGCGTATATCTGTGTTTAACATGTATCTTGGCGTCTTTCTGTTATTAATTCTGATGTTGCTGACAAATGTTTCGTCCATTTCTACAAATTTCTATGAAATGAAAACAAGAAGATTCACTTGTTGTGTTTTTATCTATCTATCTATCTTCTATCTATCTATCTATCTATCTATCTATCTATCTATCTATCTATCTATCTATCTATCTATCTATCTATCTATCTATCTATCTATCTATCTATCTATTTCATTATTTATAGATTGTACGAAAGTATTGGTAGATAGACACCACTCTTCACCCCAACTTAACCGCAAAATAATTTCATGCTTATTGCC
>CM060305.1:145498267-145500767 GCA_030674185.1 Monoplex corrugatus
AACCAATTTCTTTATATCTAAATTGTGATGTAAAGAAAAAGTGCGCTATGTCTTGGTGAAGTAGGTTGACCCATTTGGAGTCATAAATCATAATGATTTGTCTTTCTTTTTCTAGCGAGTGCAAGTAGTGCTTGCCACAGTTACATACCCAGTCCATGCATTCTCTGGTTGAATCAGGTATATTTTTGGATAGGATCCTGCCCAACAAAGAGTAAAAACTTGCTGGTTCGTAAGTTTCAACATGGGGCTAATAATCGTATTGATCTTGCATTGCGAACATTTGTCGTTCTAGTCTTGTTCAGCAGTAAAATGCAAGCCATTTAATACAGTGAGATCATATCTCAACTTCACTGTAGCCTAATGTTGTTCGATTTCAGCAAATTGATCCATAACTTGTTTTCTTTCTTTGTTTTTAATAATTTTTGTACTTGCGTATGCATCCAATAATTTTGATAAAACCACTGTCAACTTTGATTAGTTTCTAGAGCATGTGGGACAAAATCTAAAAAAAGCAACAGTTCTACCATTTGAACAGATCATCATACATTTCTTCCTTTAATGACTTGAATGCCATACCACTTCAAACGAAGAGAACGGTCAAAGTCGTCTGTCTACATTGGATGACATCTAGGACAACCTTTTTTTCTATTGTGTTGTAAAATTGTGTGACAGTTCTGTTCTGTTCTGTAGGTTTTAAAGTCCTACCACTCTCAGAGTATGCGAGGTCTAGAGAGAAAATTGCTCAAAGAAGCCTTCAAAAATTTTAGTAGTATTGTGAGATACCGATGCTTGATTCGGTTCTCCTGCGTGATCCTCTGGATGTGTCACAGAGGTTCAGACAGAAAGTTATAAGGAGAGATGCTTGCCACGCATGCAAAACCGGCTTGCTCGCAAAAGTTTCACATACACCTAGACGGGCCCCACGTGGTACAGTTTGCTTAACCCATTTTCTTCCTCACCTTGGAAGCTGGTGGATAAAGTGAGGGATGGTAAGGGTTAAAGGAAAATCAGTGCCTAAGTGGCTGTGAGCATTCCTGCGTCAGCCAGTCTATCAATTTATAAGCTTTCCAAGCTTCATTATTCAGGTATTGTCTTTCAGATGGTTTCTAGAAACGCGTCGTTACCATTCATAACGTACTAAAGCAAAGGGCTGGACAAGATCGAGTTTAGTGTGATTCAACCATTTGATTTGATTTCTTTTTCTGTTTGATGTGAGAGAGAGAGAGAGAGAGAGAGAGAGAGAGAGAGAAGAAGATAGTAAGTGTTTAGTTATATGATATGTATGTGTGTGTGTGTGTGTGTGTGTGTGTGTGTGTGTGTGTGTGTGTGTGTGTTGTGTACTTCACGATAAAGTCAAATGTGGTATAATTTAACACAGTGACCCAAATATTATAAACATTTGACACTTTGGCAGCAAACAAATCTTAGAGAAACTTCTGTAGCATGCATGGACTTAAACATTACATAGGCCTGCAAGTCACTGCTGAATCGGCAGAACAGGCGGTCTTGAACATCAGCATGGGATTGCCTTAGTCACTCTGCAATTAGAGTACAGAGCCCGGTGTCTGGCTGTTTCCTATCGTGTGCAACAGAGCTCCTTTGTCTGGCATTTTCTCATGCAGGAAATCGCACACAGACTCTAACCTAATTAGTGGGATAGGTAAGGAAGAAAGCTGAATGAAAGCATAATTGTTTGGTCACGAAGTCGTAGTCTAATTTAAGCGTGAACTTCTTTGGTCTTTATTCTATAGAAAAGGGAGCCCATTGTCTGTAAGGGTCTGTTGGAGTGTTGGTGATGAAGAACAAAGATTTGTCAGACTGGAAGTAGGGGGTGTAAATGAAGATGGAGTTGTTATTTTATTGCCTTTACTGATAAGGACAAGGTCACGGAGTAAATTACTGGACTTCCCATCCACACGTTCGTGACAGTCACGTAGGAATTTCCGGTTTCAGCCATTTCACAGACCAGTGCCTTTCACTCTTGTCACTCACAGCCCCCCCCCCCCCCCCCTTCCATATTTCACCCTGGCGTTTTATCTCTCTCGCGCAATATCATCATGTAAAGCAGATAAATGTCTGTTCCTTTTTGCATATTTGTTTCCTTCGATTTGTTAGTTTGTTTTTAATGCTTTGTATTCCTGGGTGGACGGGCGAACTTATTTCAGCACCGGTGTGGTAATTCCACCATTTTTTTGTCAAGGTATTTCAACGACACTGACATTGACAGTGCCTCTTTGAGTCCACGCTGCTATCATTGATTCATTCAGATGGATGTCTCTTCACCTTTATTAAATCTTGTCTTTCATCACCAACTCATCGACAGATGATCATGCCATATTTATGACGTTTTTTTCCCCCCAGTAATAGCATTATATGTCCGCATGCCTCGTAAGCTTTCCCTCTCTTTCTTCGCATCAGTTTAGGTCTATTGTATGATTTATTTCTCTTTATCAGTTTTAATACATCAAGTCCTGTAATGTTCTGTACTGTTCGTTTTGAA
>CM060305.1:145505767-145553267 GCA_030674185.1 Monoplex corrugatus
GAGCTGCACGTTTTCACTTTTACCAAGACCTTTCTTCAACAGTAGCAGAACTTGTCAAATCTGAAGTCTGTATCAGCTTACTGCCAAATCCTTCTCCTTATGCAAGGAATGTATGTAGCAGGGATAATGAAGGCAGATAAAATTTCTCCGTAGTTTCAACCTGGTATGGGTGTAACGCTGTGTACATGTAAACTATGACCGGCCAAGTTAGTCTCGCCTACGTTCACACGGCCTCGGCTCTTTAGCATCAAACCAAACACCCGACACTGACAGTACTAAGTGTGTTTGTCGTTCACCGTACAACTTGCTCAAAGCCCATTTGTTTGCTCACGTTTTTCAAAGAAGACATTATATAAGTGATCAGTAGCCCCATAAACGAATTTTGCTTTGGGAGTAAATGAGCTGTTAGTATTAAAGAAAACAAGGCATCATGGATAATTTCGACACGGGCACAAATCCCACCCTCACCCCCCAAAAAAAAAAAAATAAAAAAAAAAAAAAACAGGGACAGGAATCAGTGTAATAAAAGGGAAAAGTAATAAAATGTAATAAGTAAATATTGACAGTATAATCCTTGAGGCGGACTTTTTGATCAAGCTATAGTCTACATTAGATTGAAAGCGAGAGCGAGAGAGAGCGAACGAGCGAGAGAGAGAGAGAGAGAGAGAGAGAGAGAGAGGAGAGAACAGACACAGACATTCAGACAGACAGACAGTTAGACAGATAGACAGATAGACAGACAGACAGACAGACAGACAGACAGAGAGGAGGAGAGAGAAGAAGAAGAAGAAGAAGAAGAAAAAGAAAAAAAAGAAGAAGAAACTAGTAGTCTATTGTGATAGAGGTAAAATGAGAAGAACAGCTTTTCAGGCATGACTAGCTCAGTGTGGAAGTACAAGTGTTCATACAGCAG
Organism: Monoplex corrugatus; assembly: GCA_030674185.1. Classification (NCBI taxonomy): domain Eukaryota; kingdom Metazoa; phylum Mollusca; class Gastropoda; order Littorinimorpha; family Ranellidae; genus Monoplex; species Monoplex corrugatus. The sequence continues at coordinate 145,506,681 of CM060305.1, forward strand.
AACCCTTTGCAGAAACAGAATTCGAAAGTACAAGGGAATAGTAGTGCGTTGCAGTATGTACAGTTTTTTTAACGAAGTCAGAACAGATTACAAAGACAAGAAGGGGAAAAAAAGGGAAGAATAAAACAGTGCCTGTAGATCAAGAGCATGGAGATCCGAGAAGTCAAATACAAAAGAGGAATATAAGAACGTTTCGATCATTTTTTATATGTATTATATCCGTATAGTTTTATTTACCCACGCGATTCATGTTGCGAACATAGAAGTACAGGAGCTACAGAAAATCAAGTACGAATTACAAATTGAATATTATTTTGAAGAGGAAAATCAGCTAAATGATGTCAGTGTATAATGTTCCGCCGTGTTTAAAAAAGTTTACACTTTTGAAGTTCAGTTATGTCCAATCGCTGATGCCAGATCGAGAGGCCATTCTTTCGATGGAGGTATATTGCGCATCGTATTTTGAAGATCAGTCGCGGACGACTTTCTCTGAATCCAGTCAGGCAGTTCTCGACCTTGCAGAACTGTTATCGTTCACCATATTTCTCAAGAATGGAGCAGCACTGCCCGTAGCAAAGTGTGTCACTGATGTGTAATGGAATACTGTATGTTTCAGGTAGCCATTGCAACACTGACTTATAATAAACCGTTTATACGTTCGGGTATTCCATACATTCTGCTAAGTTAACCACAAATATTTGCAGCGATGTATCTGTAGTCCTGTTTGGATAATCAGAATGCAGTGAACTTTATGGAGCTTACACCATCTTAGTTCTTCCGCGTTAGCCCGTTTGCGTGTGTAGACCTTCAGAGTCAGTACCGGCTGCCAACAACAATAGTAGTAATAACCTTCGCTGCCAGTAACGCTATCAGGCTCCATAGCATGTAGTATATATTTATAAACGAAAAACTAATGGAAACACGAAAACACTTCCAGCCAGAGTTACCGGAAGACACAATAGCTTCTCTCATTGACCTTACAACCCTTACAATGGCTTGTGTCCACTTGACCCAGTACGGTACAAGCAAAGAGTATTCTCTTTGGTACAAGTGCAAGGTTGTTCTAGGCCGGAAGTCTTTTCATTTGCCGTCGTTCTCTTATTGCTGGAAACGGTTTTATGAGCGCTGATGGCGCTATGCAAGGGTACGGGAGGAGGGGGAAGGGGATGTCTTTGGTTCTCTCTCTGCTGTCTCAGTCTGTTTCTCTGTTTCTCTGTCTGCTCTGATCTCTCTCTCTCTCTCTCTCTCTCTCTCTCTCTCTCTCTCTCTCTCTCTCTCTCTCTCTTTCTCCCATGTACATACTAAACATCATTGATTCTTATAAAGATTACAGTTTATGAGTTTGTCGTTTGGTTGATTTGTTAATTCATTATTAGAAATACTGTCTCCTACCCTTTTCTTCCATGTCCTGCCACCACTCTTTCTCTGGGTTGTGCATACAGCCAGTAGAAGACTACCTTATTACTAGAATTCTCTTTCATTCGTTTCCCCATTTAAATCAAGATCGTTACATTTAAAACTTGTCATAGAAATGCTCTGACCTGTCTACACATAAATCATGCGTGTTATTGGCAAGATGACTATAGATGTCTGGAGGCCGTGGCGTGCGTTCTAGACATATTTTGTGAACAGAACACTTCGTTTCCTTTATACCAGTTTTCATTGTCTACAGTCTCCAATTGTGAGGTGAGGTGCGGTATGTAACGACCTTTCAGAGTACCTACTAACCAAGTTGGCACTGGTTACGCCAGTACAGTATCATGTATGTATGGATGTAGTATCAGTTCCAAACTGCTTCTCACGAAACAAGCCTACATTTCTGTCTATCAAATAGATACATAATTATATAATTTAATAAAATCAATAGTTAACATGCTCATAGCGCCTATATTTCTTTTCTTTATAGATAAAAGATTCCTTGTATATTTGTATTTTTTTTCCTCTTAAGACTGAATAACCTATAAAAATATATTACTGCTCCTAAATCTGGCTTGAGTTTCAGAAAAGAATGACAGAGTGTACCAGTTGTACCCAGTGTCAGAGCTAAGTGCATTACGCAATCGTCAAAAGTCAGACAAACCCTGGCACGGAGTCTGTTCACAGACTGTGCTCTGACAATGGAACAACTCTCTGGCAAGACACAGTCATTCTGTGGCTTCGTTTATTCTTTGTGGTCTTGTGTCGGGTGATGGGGTGGAAAAGAAATAGTAGCGTGGGGGAGAGAGGGGGTAAGCGATGGGAACTTTAGTGTGTGTGTGTGTGTGTGTGTGTGTATGTGTGTGTGTGTGTGTGTGTGTGTGTGTGTGTGTGTGTGTGTGTGTGTGCGTTCTAAGAGAGGGAGAGACAGAGAGAGAGAGAGGGAGAGAGAGAGACAGACAGACAGACACAGACAGACAGACAGACAGAGAAGGGGGTGGGGGAGGGGTTACTGTACGTACCAAGAGGGCAACCGGCAAGTCTGGGATTACCTGTGATGTGCTGCAAGCCGACAGGAACCAAGTGCATTTTGGCTCGATGTAAATCTTTTTAGCGCACAGTTGATTCTTGCCTGGAAGCGAGGTACACTCATTCGTCTTTGTGCTCTCGACTCCTGTCTCACCGGTCCGCCCCCCTCTGCGGCATCATGCTTATGCGTGTGCAGCATAATTAGGATTCGTGCCAAGGCTTTCTGTGCGTGTGTGTGTGTATGTGTGTGTGTGTGTGTGTGTGTGTGTGTGTGTGTGTGTGTGTGTGTGTGGTGTGAGTGTGGTGTGTGTGTTGTGGTGTGTGTGTGTGTGTGTGTGGTGAGTGTGAGTGGTGTGTGTGTGAGTGAGTCTGTGTGTGTGTCTGTGTCTGTGCTCTCTCTCTCCCTCCTTCTCTCTCTCTTTCTCTTCGTGTGTGTGTGTGTGTGTGTGTGTGTGTGTGTGTGTGTGTGTGTGTGTGTGTGTGTGTGTGTGTGTGTACAGACGCACACACACACACAATGTTTTGTCTGTATGACAGCCTGTATTATCATCATGTGTTCCTACAGGCTCGTATTCGTTTCACGCTCCGACGACAACCCTTTTTGGCAACGCCGAGGTGATTAGGGAGCAGGAGCATCCGCTACAAAGACTGGCATAGCGTACTGACTTGTCTGTCGCCGTTGTGCAATGGTTAGCTCAAAGACTAACGACCGGAAGATTGCCGGTTCAAATTCCCATTTTTCCCAGAGATTATTAGACCGCTACTTTCTACTACCAAGGATACCGAGTTCTCATCTGCTATGGGCTTAGTTGAGAGCTTGGGACTCAAACTATGAAGAGTTAGTTGTAGGCCTAGGATCATCAGTTTTACGGATACGTGATTAGGATGTTGTTTAGATTTACTGACTAGCACCGCTAGCGCCTTTGTTTTTTTTTGTTTTTTTTTTTACTTCTGTATTGGGGATTGGAAGTACGGAATGGGGGCGTCGTATATTAATACCAGGAATGAAGTCACACCGATAGGAAGCATAGAATACAACTCTTTTTCAAAATCAAACAAACTTGATAAACTTAGTTTGAGTCATCTGTATTACAGAGACACACACGCGCGCTCGCGCACACACACACGCACAGACAGACAGACAGACAGACACACACACACAACACACACACACACACACACACACACACACACCTCTTTTCGTCTCCACTGTCTCAAGATTGAAAGTGGCCAGAATCTGCAATGTTCGTTGGTGTTGTTCAGCCGGGTGAGACCTAAGCTAAAGCATAATTATCAGGTAAGATCCCGACAGGTTACATTGTGTTTTCCTCTGAATAGCCTTGTTATCTCTTCGCTCTTACTTTAGTGACGTTCGTGACCGTCTTTAGTCACAAAACCTATAAAATCAGAGCAGATACTCTGATAGCTTGCACTCCATTCAGCAGGCACTGACTCGCGAAAGAGGGTATGTGCGCGAAGCTCCCAAGAGAGAGAGAGAGTTGGAGATAGGTAGATAGGTAGATAGATAGATAGATAGACAGATAGATAGATAGAGAGAGAGAGAGAAGAGAGAGAGAGAGAGAGAGACAGAGACAGAGACAGAGACAGAGACAGAGACAGAGACAGAGAGAAATTTTGTATGTAATGAACAACCGACACCTAAAGTGTGCGGATACTCTGAGCATATCGGAACCCTGCATTTACGTTTCATCCTGTGTCAATGAATGATGATGTAGAAAATGGGAAAAATACTTCCCAAAGGTTACCATGAACGGTGTTTCAAAATTGCCACAACTTCTGTGGCAACTAGTGGCACTTTTCACAGTCGACATTTTCGGTTTCCCGGCCCTCAAGGGATGGAAAGTTCACCAGCTTTTGCACGCTTAAAACAGAGGAGCTATGCTGCATAGAATGCTGCTGGTGCCTTTCATTCCATCTAGAACTTTTCAGTATACATGGAATATAAATGTACATTTACGGCGGCTTTAGGCAGACTCGTATACCTGCCCAGAATACAAAAGCAAACATTAAGCTTACTATGAGAACAGAATCGGAGAATACATTAAAAATATGGTCTCTGCCCATGAGACACATTATATTATAGCACTAAGCTGGGCATTGTGTTTCATTTTCTCAGAAATCGTTGTCCAAGGAGCTTAGATCATTTTTCAAGAGCCTGAATTTTCGCTGTTGGGAGCCGCTAGAAACTGAATGTCTTTATTACATGCGCGGTACATAATCTTTTAATATTTTGAGCTGTAATTACTCATCACATAATGGCTTTCATGAAAGCGTAAGTTAGTCGTAAACATGGCTTCAGGACAACACTTAGGCCAATGGTGCGTTGTGTGGTTTATCATTACATAGATGTGTATTACATTAGAAAAGACAGTCTCTGGCCCATTACTTCTGTCGTAAATGAATGACAGAATGCCGTATTTTTTGCGTATGTTATGCTCCAGTCGTATGCATTGTACTGTCTTTTAATTATCCAGCCTGAACCTCGTTGGATTGCCGAGAACTTTTTTTTTCTATGAGATGGTCGCCTAATTTTATGTCACTCATTTGTCTTTCCTTATCCTGCTTTTAGTCTTTCTGTCGTCTTCTTTTCCGCCTTCCATTCCACTCAGCTATCACTGGCGAGAGAGCTGTCATTGCCTCTCATTTAGTACTGTTAATATCTGTGTGACTGGGATTTCTACTACCAACTGGCTACTATTGCTATTATGTTTATAATGTGTGCGGATGTACTTGTCATCATCATGTGCCATGCCGTATGGCGTTGGTGATCATGGCCCTCCACAAGAATCTAACTTTTGTCGCTGCAAGTATATATCTCCTACCCTTCTTGTTCCATCCGCTTTGCAAAACTATTATTTTCTCCTTGGGTCTACCTGGTGCTCTTTCTCCCTCTAGCTTTCCTGTTGTGAGTAGGTGTTCAAAATTCTCTTGCCTCATAAAATGTCCTATAAAGTTGCTCGTCTTTCCCTTATCTTCTTCATTGATATTCTTTTTGTGTTTGCTTCTTTGAAGACTGTCTCGTATATTTTCTTTGAAAGATGGTTCATTTATCCTGTCTTACAACACGTGTGGTCAAGTCGCCCTCCCTAGGGAGTCATTTTATGTTCAAGTCAAAGCGTGCACTTGCCGTAGATTGGAATTCGTATAGTTTTACCACCCACTCCCCTATTGGGTTAATACTTTTGCCACGGATATGGCCAGTGGCACAGCCCATGGAATTCTTCTTCTCCCTTAACTTCGTGACGTCATTGGGGCGCGGCATTGAACTGTTCACCAGATTTATCCAGCGCTGTCGGTTGTGTGCCAAAGCCAGGGTCTTTGAGAATGGTAAGAAACATTCCGTTAGATTTAGGGCTTTAAATTCAGAGCTAGTATTATAGTATTCGTTTGCTCTTCCAATGTACTCTTGCCATTCTCGGTACAATGAAATGAATTGTAGTAAACCAAGAAATAAAGCTGCCAAGTCAACATTTCACAACATATGAGAGAAGTCAAGAAAACTGAAACAAAAACGTAAACGTAAACAACAGCAAAACAACTACTTTGTACATGCAATTACAGTTTAAGGCCGTTGGGCAAATGGACGTCTTCCAAAACAAGAGTATGGCATTCTGACGACAGTTTTAGGTACGATCCAATATTGATACAGTGACGCATCGAAGTAACCTGATAAGATCGTGATTAAAATCGTTACCCCGCTCAGTCCAACTTGTCACCCGCTGCCGTACCTTGGCAGAGACAGTCTAAGCCAGTGAAAGATACCGTAACCTCTTCACCCCAGATGGGTCGGAAAATGGGTGACATGCATGCATTCACCCAGTGTCTGAGGGACAGACGCCGGCCAAGTCTGAGCAACAAGTTAACGTCAGCGGAAAAAATAAAGCGTTGCACGTTGTGCGTGTTACGCAGATGACCTCAGCATTGCAAGGTTTTGTTTGAGAAGTTTTAGGGAGGGCGGCAACGCCGTTAAAGATACCGTCGTTTGAATGAGTGCTTTAAAAAAATCGAAAAAATCTCTCGTTTGTAACAATATTCAATCATACGAACACATCACTCATTAAAAAGCAGTTCAGTTTCCTCTTTTTGTTTTTATTTGTCTTTCTTACTGTTTCTGTGATTATTTGTTGAATTTGTTTGTGTTCACAAAATAATGTTTGTTGCCTTTTACAAATGCAGCTTTTTTTTCGCTTACTGTTCCAAGTAAAAAGAAAAAAATAGGTGTAAAACTAGAATAAATGTTTGTTCATACAACGTTATATATTGATATAGTATAAGACAAATCGCAATAAACATTTTTAAACCGCTGTACAAAAGAGAGCGAAATATTAATGGGCATACCCAAATGTTTAAACCACTGTACAGCAGAGAGTGAAATATTGATGGGTGTATAAAAATGGTGAAATATTAATGGTGTACAAAGTAACTTAAATGTTTAGTAAAGTCTGGAAACTGTTTCTTTATTAGCAAATAGAAGATAGGAGAGGGTCGACAGAAAGAGAGAGAGGAGAGAGAGAGAGAGAGGAGAGATAGAGAGAGAGAGAGAGGAGAGAGAGGAGAGGGTGGGTGGGGTGGGTGGGGGGACAACGGCACCCGACTGCACTAAACAAACACAACTCGGTGGTTGGAGCCAAACCGTGTTATCAGAAGGTCACGATGACTGAAACTTCATGTTGAGCGTAGATGTCAACAAGGTAATAATGGAATCTTCCACTTGATCTCATCCTTCATACGAAAAATTAAGGGAGAAACAGGGGGCATAACATCTGATCAAAGCTTAACTTAAAACACAGACATATCTGTCTGCATGTTTGTCAGGGAAATTTTTTTCCTGCCGTTCTATGCTATGTTATAACAGTGATAAAACCCAGATAATAACGTTCATGATTTCAAACTGCTGACTTGCATGACCAGCTGCGAGAGGAACCGTAACGTACGCTTTGTTGTTCCAGCTGCCTTTTAATGGTAGCGTGGGGGTTGGGAAGGGGGTGATGAGAAGACGTAGATGCCAAGAAACTTCGCGCTCCAAAAATCAGTTATAGAAAAAAAAAACAAAAAAAACAAAAAAAACCCCTGGCTTCATTGACATTCTGCCACAGAAGAGAAGCAAGGCAACAAAATTTTTTCTACGTTCTTTCGTTGCCCATATCTTCAGAATAAATATGCCCAGGAGTCGTATCTGACGGCTTCTCATATAACATTGCAAATCGTTTTACGATCTTCTCAGAATTGCGGCCATGCGCGACTATCTTAACTCGTCTTTGCGTCAGAAGTTTGCGTATTTCATGTTTTAATCTGACCGAAACGTTCGCTTTCTTTTGCTGAAGGGCGTGGGCGAATATTTCACATAGCGAACTGAGTTTGCATGACGATGGAACTAAGACCTGGTTGATGTGAGAAAAAAAAAACCATAAAAAAATGAAGTTTAAGAAAAGTGGGGATGATCGCCATCAGTATCGAAACTGTGTCTGGACAGATTTTAGCAGAATTTATGTTAAGTTATCACGATCTCCATATAACTTGACCATATGTGTTGTGGGGTCTCGTTGACTGTGAAGTCTTACCATTTATCAACAAGAAATTAGTCTATCTTAAATTTTTCGACAAGAAATTAGTCTATCTTAAATTTTGTGTTCAGATGACGGGACACAATTCCTCAACAAGAAATTATCTTAGATTTTGTGTGGAGGTGGAACCTGTAAAAAAAGCTTTTAACTTTTAAGACTGGGTGCACATGGCCAGTTTTGGGGTCACAGAGACTGGAGAAATGAAAGGGATCACCAACAATTACATTGCTGTTTATGAAATAAATAACATAAGAATTAAAAGAAAATGACAAAAAAGGAATATGTACACAACTAGATGCATATTTTCTGCTTTGGAAAAGGTGAACATTTTCGAGAGCAGGAACAGTTGCAGTTAGAAGATCATGCCATGCATACGGGATTTGCTGTTCCTTTTGTTTCGATACTTCATAATAAACCGGGAAAAAATGCACTGCTGGATATTTGACCATGACAAATAACACTAAAAGCTGAGAGAGAGAGAGAGAGAGAGAGAGAGAGAGAGAGAGAGAGAGAGAGAGAGAGAGAGAGAGAGAAACAAATACATACATACATACATACATAATACATACATACATACATACATACAGACAGACAACAGCAGAAGACAGACAGACAAACACTCAGAGACAGAGAGCAGTAAATATGAATAAAAGTGCCTTAAAACAGTACAAACAAAGAATGAGAAAAAAATCAGATTGTGTGAAAAGGTAAAGCGGAATTAAATTACCAGAGGCATTGGGCAACTTGTGCTGTTAAGCAAATCTAGGCCTTTTAATCGAGTCGTGTCATCATTGAAGTGGAGAACTATACTAGCAAAGGGAAAAAAAAGAAAGTGTAGGCTCCTAGGAGCCGAGAAGAACACTAGAGATGACACGCTTTTGTGCAGTCTTTACAGTCTTATTCTGACACCGGAGCGGAGTTCTTTCCAAAAGCTAAAAGCCCAGACAAGTCAGAGACTGATGTTTCGTGAGAGCTTAACCGTTAGATAATATCTATCCCCTTTTCACCTCCACAGAAGCACGTATACAAGCACTCGTGTGCTTTCAGAGTTTGGAGTTACGAGTTTAGAGTTTGTTTAATTAAGAGGGATTCCTCGCACTCAGACCATCCCACATGCGCTCCTCCCCAAATCCTCCAGCAGTTTATTTGGCAGACATCCTGAGTGTGTGCAAAACCCTACTGCGCTAGCAAGTTCTTGAAATAGGGGATTGGGGAAGGGAGAGGTAAAACATGACCTTCCTGAGAATGCAATCGATAACCCCTGCGTTATGACCATACCCAGAAACAAAACAATAGACACACACACACACACACACACACACACACACCACACACACACACACACACACACACACACACACACACACACACACACACACACACATACACACACACACATACAAATGCTCTCTCTCTCTCATGCACACACATCTCTCTCTCTCACACATACTTTCACACTCACACACACACTCACACACACACACACACACACACACACACACACACACACACACACACACACACACACACACACACCACACACACACACACACACACACACACACCACACACACACACACACACACACACACAAAACACACACACACACACATACACGCGCGCGCGCGAGCGCGCACACACTCCACTGACACGAATTACTGCTCTTAGTGTAGTTTTTTTCTTCAACCTTCACATTTTAGCGTCTTCGAAAGTCTTCGCCCGAGATATCGTTTTACTGTTAGAAATTCACTGTGGAAGGCATAAAGTGTTGTGCTTAAATGTGTGCACGTCTTACATAATACCAAAACAACAGGCACAAACAGACAGACAAGACAGAGAGAGAGAGAAAGTAACTACTAGCTACTGAGAGAGATAAAGTGGAGGGGGATTGTGTCTAGTATGTGTATAAGAGAGATGTAAAAGAAAAGGGCTGGGGGCATAGCGTAAGCGTCGCGCGCGAGCTCGTGGGTGCGTGTGTGTGTTATGGGTGTGCGTAGGCGCGTGACAACGTCATCGACTTTAATTCAAAATGTGTATTTGCAAAGGTTTTCACGGTTTAGTCCGTTATTAAAATGCTGTCTGACAACGGAACACTTCATCTGTCTTTCAGTTTATGTGTGTGTACTTGTCTTGTTATCCTTTCATTCCCTCACCCTATCCAACAGCTTCGACTATCTTTCTGTAGGAAGCTGGTGGTTAGGATGACAGCGAAAAGTTGAAATTATGTCACCTGTTGTAATTAGGGTAATGACGGTGCAAGGATTATGTCGGGTGGCGTTGTTCCAAAAAGAGGTTTGTCACACGGCATACTTGACCCCGGGTGCCGCGCAGATTATCTGGGATTTGCAGATTTGCACCTGGATCGCGTCGTTGAAGAATGCGAAGATTAGAATAGTTAATGTATTGAATCATACGTCGCAGCTTTCGCCTTTGACCTAAATTGACTATAGGAGACTTTCCCAAGCCTCTACGGTATCTGGAGTCATAGTTGGTCGGCCGAATCGTCTGAGGTGAATGCCAATGTTAAATTTCAATGAAATGAATAAAACAGACAATTTGGATTAATAATCGAGATGTTTCCCTAGGCACGACAGCAACAATAACATTAACAATAGCATCACAACTATCATCCTTATCATCAAAGAGAGAAGTCAAATTATTTGTCATTAAACTTTTCAACAATTTCTGGAAGGACAGTCCAAGGGTTGCTGGAAATTTAGAAGCACTATCTCAAATAGGAACAACAACAATAGCAACAATAGTACGTCATAAGATTCAGTCTTGCTGATGGCATTCTTTGTATTATTTTAGACTGACATAGACTGTCTGACAAACAAACAAACAACAAACAAACAAACAAACAAACAAACAAACATGTGTAAGACAATATAGAACAGTAAAAGTGTGTGTGGCCTCTGTTGCACTTTGCGAATGGAAATAGCACAGCCAGGAAAGGTAAACTGAACATGGAGGGAGAACGTAGGCTGACACCACCCTAAGTAAGCTGACCGCAAAGAAGCAATGTCTCCGTCGTCTCTCCTACCAAAGACCTTACCTCATGTCTAGCGAAAACCTTTTCCTTAACAGTTTTACATGATATACTGGTAAGCTCGCATTTTATTACATGGTGTAAGCAGATTATTCTCGCAGGCGTTAAGGCCTGGTCTTAACGGTTTGTGAAAATCATTTTAATTAACAGATTTCTCCCACCTGAGTACACATTTGTTAATGATTATTACAGTAATTATGACGGTACTTTCCTCGGATTGCCCCACCCTGAAACAGTAATCTTTAGATAATTAGCTCTAACCTGGTTCTGAGTATTCGTGCTTAAAACTTTATGTTTTTGTTTGTTTCTTTCTTTCGTTCCCGTTTTCTTTTCTTTTCTTTTTTTTCTATGTTCTCTCTTTTCTTTTCTTTGCGTTCTTGATTCTTTTGTACATTGTTTCGCTGCTGAAGCGTGGGTCTCTTATATATGGGAGGATCTGCCTTGACCAAGAAGTAATCGTAAATCAGCTGCCTAATTGCTTGCATAGTTATGTTGGACATAATCTTTGCTGATTCTGTGTCTAGCCTTACACGGAGACCTGTGTCTTTGCAGGCTGGGTGATATAGTTGTGCCGTTTTTTGCCACTGCCATCGTCACGATTCTCGACGTCTTCTACAAAGTCGTACATATTAGAATCTCTCTCTGCTTGTATGCCAAGATAGGCATTTTTGACTATCTGTCTGTCTGTCTCTGTCTCTGTCTCTTCCTCTCCTCTCTCTTCTCTCTCTCTCCTCTCTCTCTCTTCCTCTCTCATCCAAACACAATCATAGCAAGAAATGGCTTTGTGGAATACAAAAGAAAGGTCTTTTCATTGGTTCGTTATTACGACTTGTTTGAGAAATCGTGCTCACGACGAATTTGTCATATATTTAGATGTTTACGTGCAAATATTTCACAACAGCTGTTTTTGTTGTTGTTGTGGTTTTGATCCTTAAATAGCTCTAAAAGGTCAGTTTGTTCATAAAAAAAATGTGTAAAGAATGTAATAGGCTTTAGCCTTGTTCTTTCTTTCTTTTCTATCATCTCTCTCTCTCTCTCTCTCTCTCTCTCTCTCTCTCTCTCTCTCTCTCTCTCCTCTCTCTCTCTCCTCTCTCTCAATCTGCTGTCTTCTAACATATTTTTGTGTCTGGAAGAATATTGCTTTGCTGTAAATTGTTCATGCCATCTTTAAGCTTACAATGTACATTTGAAGGGCCAGTTTACACACAACATTCTTGCATGCACCCAGTTGGATAATACAGTACGTGGCGTCATGGATGCGATTGGTCATCTTGTATGCGATCATTTTTATAAAACAGTTTCGTACAACTCTTGGATTCAACAGTCGCAACCATGCAGCTGTTCCATTCAGCAGTCGCGTACATTTCACATACCTTCTTAATTGTCCGCAAGTGACCGCACATACTGACCTGACGGCATTCTGTCAATGTCGGGGAGTGATTAATCAAATTAATGACTGGTCAGTGTCTTGTCAGTTGCTAAGTAATCAATCCGTCAGCTGTTAAACTAGGTATGTTGATTGCCTAGTTTACAGTCATATGTCTTATGTTTAAGCATGTCACGAAATATAACATTGAAATACACAGCCCAGTTAGTATTACTTCCCAGTAAAGCCAAGGTCACTAATTAGCTGAATTAGCTGGCTAAAAATAATCCTGTACAATTACATCATAATGATTTAATATATACGCATTTCAGTTTATGTTTTAGGTTACCGATGAGAAACTGAACAGATGTATTGATTTATTTATTCTTTTATTACAAAGGCAAAATTCACTCGATTAAAACTAGTGATGTGGGCACAAGAAAAACAAATGAAGACTATTCAGTACGTTCGTGATGAAGTCTCGACCTGATCGTGTTCATCCATTATGAAGATGTTCAGAGTTTAAAAATTCCGTCCGCGTATTAAATTTTGAATGTTAAGTAAAGAAAGCAGAACCGATATTTTCAATCAAGAAAATAGACAAGAAGAATTTTAACCCTTTGACTCCTGCACCCAATCCACCAGCTGCAAAAACTTAACCCTTCGACTCCCTCACCCTGTCCATCAGCTTCGTGCAGGGTTAGGTTTTTTGCTTTGTTAGCATGATTGACAAAGTAGGCTGGTGGTTGGCAGGGTTCGAGAGTCAAAGGGTTAATCAAGAAACGACAGAAATGTCTAAAATAAAATGTGAACAAGGACTCCGCATGATGTGACTCAATGTGGCGAACACGATCTGCGGAACAAACGGTGCAGCAATGGCGCTACGAGTAGCGCTGATGGAGGGCCACGACCTTACACACGAAGCGTATTGACGTTGGAGCAGAGACTTGGGAAAACAATTTGTCCCAGACTTCGCCTGATGTCTTCCATCTGTCTAGTCCACAGTCCCTGCCACTAGAAATTTTCCCATGTTTTCAGAGTCACGTGCATGTGCTCTTCTCCACCCTGTCTCACAGGATAATCTTCACGAGGGAACTGCGCGTTAAAGACCATTAACAACTCTGAACTGTAGACGTACTGAAGACCCTGGCTGACGCTTCAAAGTAGTCCGCAAATGCAGCTGGTCTGTATAGTTTTTGCTGAGATTACTGACCGAGAATCAGTGACTGGAATAAGTGGTTTGTCCGAGCCATCAGCAAGACAGAGAGGAACCTGCTTCGGCTCCAGGGGCGTGGCTGTCTAATTCTCAAGCATAACAGACCCCGGGAGTTAAGTTTTGGGTTCCTCGGTGGAGAGGGCAGCGACAATTGACTCTGTCCAGTCCAGCGGAAATGTTCAACAAGTGTGAACAAAGCCGGTGGGACGTTCAGGACAAGGCTATGCACCCTGGTTGTGTTGTTACAACTAGGAAAATCCTTCGTGCACTGAGGCTAGTCCACATCAAAGAGCCGGCCCAGGACAATATTTAACGTTGGTTCAAGGGAGCGGGTGGGATGTTGATCTTGTTACGATGGAGCCTGGTACGGGAGGAAATCGAGCATGATCCCTTCGCCTGCGCCCGTGCTCTGTCGCAGGGTGCACCTCTCCCAGTCGTCGACAAGTTGGGGGCTGTTGCGAGCAGATGTTGGGTTTCACGCTTGATGCGTGAATAAACATCAGTCAGCGGCATTGGGTTACTTACTATCAACCGCTGGGTTTATTATATGTGGACCCGGCGAGACAGACAGGAATGTCTACAGTTCCATGGAAGGAGGGAGTGACGAACGAACAAGAAAACACGAGAAGACAACTGAAGGGTTTAGATTTTGTCGTCACTGCAATTTGAACGTCCCGAACGTCTGTTGCAGAGGTGATCGCAAAAAGAAGAGAAGGATTGGGAGGATTGAGGGACGAAAAGGGCAGACTGGGGGATAAAAGGTGGTCATTCTTTGGCTCTTTCTTTTTCCTTCTGCTCCGTATTAATTTGGACCGGGTGTCATTTTTGTTTAGACCGTATGATATGTTCACATGATTGTTATTGATCCATTATTCAGCCGTGTGACCTCCATGTTCTGAGATAAACCTTTACCACACCAGTTACGAATGAAATGGCTGTATTGCAACATTGACATTCTGAAACATAGAGTTACCAATCAAAGCATGACTGATAAGCATTTTTGAAATACACAGTATTATAATTTGGACTGTTTGTCTCTGTATCTTTGTCTCTCTGACTCTGACTCTGTCTGTCTTTGTGTGTGTGTGTGTGTGTGTGTGTGTGTGTGTGTGCGTGGGGTGCGTGCTTGTGTGTGTGTGTGTGTGTGTGTGTGTGTGTGTGTGTGTGTGTGTGTGTGTGTGTGGCGTGTCTTTCTCTCTCTCTCTCGCTCACTCGTCCATTTGCTCGCTATCTCTCTCCCTCCACACTCTTTCTCTCTGTCTCTTTCTCTCTTCCCCTTCCTCCTCTCACTCTGGTTTTGTCAAAGACACACCAACAATACTAAGACGGGATCAAGGGAGAGTCTGGTTGTTTCATGAGAGAATATTATGAGCTGCTAAGCTGTCACCTAGCTTTTATTTGCTGTGACCAAGTACAACGTACAGTGCTATGACTGTAAACTTTATTATAGTATGACATTGACTACTTCTTCACTAACCATTATGAATACGGTAAAATAAGTTGTCGTGTCCAGTTATTCTACTCTGTCAGATACTGTGCTTTTATGTCTGGCTTGGCTACGTCGCCAGGTTTTGATTTTAGCACACTGGCCCCACTTTCGAGTACTTCCGGCCCACTGAGATTCACATTGAAGAGGTTTTGCATCTCCTCTTTTCCGATACTCTAACTATTTATACGCTCATGCTAATGGCAATAAGTGGGAATGATAAATTAAGAACTTTAAATAAATCAATTACTGTAAATATCTTTCGCACTTCCATTGTAAAATCAATGCAGTGTAAACTGTGCCTCCCAGGCCTGTATAAATATACCTGAAAACACTTAACAATGCATTCTAAACAGCTATCGCAACTGAGCAACAAGGTAAACGTGAATGGCTTTGACAAAACAGGAAACGGCTTGCAGACTAAACAAATCAGCTACAAATAAATGACAGAACATTTAAAGAGTTTGGAGCTTAATGTTTGTGATGCAGGTTTATTTTCTGTTTATATTACATACAATTAAGAGGTAGGAAAACATTTGCTATTGCGAAATGTTTGTTTGAGCTGTGTTCTGTTATATCAGATTGCACAACTTCTGTAGGCATGAGGCAATGTTTAGCACCGGAAAAGTGATGCAGCCGTTCTCCTCGATTTTTCCGCTACTGGAAACTCGGCATGCTGCGTGTGGGAAATGCGCAGAAGTAGCGTTCACTGACACTTCCGCTGCGTTTCCATTGTTGGTCTGGTGATACCCTTTTCTAGGCTACACCTAGGATGGATGGTAAACTGTTGTACGAATTGTTGTGAAACTTGTTTGAAAAGTGCATCGGTAGTAGTCTTATATCAATTGAAAAACATAATAGATTAGAGGTGAATGGGAGGTTCTGTAGCGTTCTTGCATTTTCTATATCACTCTCCCTTCACCTCCTTCACTCCCTTCTCCACAAAGTACAATCGCCAGCTCATCAAAAGAAAATATAAGTTTCGGACGCAAACATTAATAATCCGCTCCCCACCCCCCCCCCCCCCCCCCCCGAACATCTAGTTAAAGGAAATTGAGAATATGTCTAAATGTGGCCGAGGTACTTTATAAAGGAGTAGTTTCTATCGACTGCAGAGCAGGAGAAAAGATCCGCTGCCTGTCTGTGTGTAAACTCAGAAACTGGTCAGTGAAGCACATATCCTGCACCAAAAGAAACTGTCCAAGCCGTGGTTTTTATGTCTGGGCACACAGTGTCAAAATGCGGCGGATGTATGTGACAGGTGACACGGCGGGGAGAGAGAGAGGGGGAGGGAGAGAGAGGAGAGAGAGAGAGAGAGAGAGAGAGAGAGAGAGAGAGGAGAGAGAGAGAGAGAGAGAGAGAGAGAGAGAGAGAGAGAGAGAGAGAGAATGCGAATGGTATACTTTCTGAAATGCGTATACCTGTTTTGAAACGGTATGTACATTTTAAACATTAATACAACTGATCAGCTGCTATTCTGAAGGCCAAGAACAGATGTCGAATCATGACATTTGCGCTATTTTGTTGAGTCTAAATTTCTTATCTGAGGCACACACATTGTCTAGACTCAAATTATGACACAGACAATGCAGTTTTGTTGAATCTTAAATATCCTTATGTGAGGCGCACACATTATCTGCAGCTTGTTTTGTTTATAAGACATATTAGTAAACTGAACATGGCAAAAATTTTGACATGTTCAACAGATCACGTAAAATCTCTCTCTCTGTCTTCTCTCTCTCCTCTGTCTGTCTGTCTCTCTCTGTCTCTCTCTCTCTTTCTCTCTCTCTGTCTCTCTCTCTGTCTCTGTCTCTCTCTGTCTCTGTCTCTCTCTATCTCTCTCTCACACACACACATAGATGCACACGCGCACAAACACACACAGACACACAGACGCACACACAGACACACACACAGACACACACACTAGACACACACATATATTGTATGTGTATGTGTGTGTGTGTGTGTGTGTGTGTGTGTGTGTGTGTGTGTGTGTCGGGGAAGGAGGCACATGTTCTTCAGCAACTGCTGCATGGAAGGAGTCTTACAGCCGGTCCCACCTTCTTTTGAATATGTGCAGTTTTGCGCTGTTCAATCGGATTGCGACAGTGCCATACTCGCATTGATGTCGTCAAATGCTCATCTGTGGACAGTCTTTCTAGGTGTTAGTGTTGCTGCCACATGCGATGAGGTTGGCCTTCAGAGTATCCTTGTATCGCTAGAGTAGTCACCTGTGGTCATTGGGCCCTAGCTTCAGTTCATCGGACCGGAGCATCTGTGAGATGCGCTTGTTTCCCGTACAGACAACATGTCCTGCTCAACGAAAGTAGCAATTGATGAGTAGACTCTCAGTGTTTCGCAAGCCTTATTATTATTATTTTTTGTTGTTGTTGAGAACTTGAAGGTTGGACTCTCAATCTTTTGCCAAGTGATATTGCAGAGCTTATGACTGGCCAGTACAGGGAATTTTTAAAATGTGGAGATGGCGTGCAATCCTCTTTCCGTTCCCTCGCCAACTGATGCTTGTAGTTCTGCAAGTGCAGTGATTGCCATAATTATGTAGAATGGCCTCAGCATGTGCTGCTTTGTTGTTTGGAACATCCGTTTCTACTATCTGGCTCAAGATGGATTTCTCGGAGGCTTGGGGGTAGTTCTCATGGCTGGGCCACTTGACTGTTTTGAAATCAAACTTCAACGTTTTCCCTCCCCTGAACGAACGGCCTTGACAGGGCTAATGTGCATCATCCACCCGGGACATGCATACATACATACATACATACATACTATATACATACATAGATACATAATACATACATACATACATATAACATGAATATATACATACATACATGCATGCTACATACATACATACATACATCCATGCGTACATACATACATACATACATACATACATACATACATACATACATACATACCTACATACATACCTACATCCCTACATACATACGTACATACATGTACGTACACGTGTCATACGATACCTACATACATACATACAACATACATACATACACGTAATCGTCATTATGAGCAAAATATATTATTAGTAACTGACTAACGTTGAATTTGTACTCAGATGACAGTCAACCAGTAACATGTAGGCAAATATGTAGAGGCGTGCTTTGCACTTGTTGACACTGGCCACCTGCTGTCACCCCCCCTCCTTCCCCACATCCCTACCAGTGTCCCCACACGGGAAAATAACAGCATTGGGATCTAAAGCAAACAGGACTTGCTAGGGTGAGGGTGAGAACAAAAAGCGATTTCTTCAGTCTAATAGTCCCCATGAGTAAGCGAAGACCTAGGAGAGTACACTAACTGGCTTCAGCTGTCTAGACGTGCTCCCTGCTCCAATTACTAGTGTTGTTTTTACCTTACTTCCCATGCTAGAGATCTAATTTCTCCCTCCCAAAGTGTAGTGGAGACTTTTTTTTTATTTGCTTCCCATCCCGCTGGGCTATAAGCAATATGAACCCGGGTCCTTGGAAAAGAAGAACCACCATTCCTTCCCGAATCAGTGAAAGAAAAACATTACGGTAATAGTGGAGATTAACCTAAGTTTTGTGTCCATGTGTATGTAGGTTTATCTATTTATTCATTCATTTGTTTGCTTTAAAATAAAACAGAGGTACTCATTGCAGTGAAGTATGTATTTCTGAAGTGCATCTGAGGAGGAGATAGGGAAGGGTAAACTGTGAGAGCGAAAGAACCAGAATATTATTTTTCTGTCAAAATCTTTGAGAGAGTGCATCAAATGGCTTCATTCGTCTAGCCTTGGTCTGTCTTAATAGAGTGGAAGAAGTGGTTTCTTTTCATGCATAGGGGAATTTTTAATGGAATATCAATCTTTCAGACATGAATTTTCGTAGCCCGCAGGCAGACTACGCCTGTTGATTATGAAAGTCTAGATGAAAAGAAAGATCATATACTTTTATATAATTTTAATGGAATTAAGATTTTAGTAGAGTCAGACGGCAGATGCACATCAGAAATAGCCAGCAGATCGGCCAAGCCAAAAAGCGTTCAAGAAGATGAAAAGCGTTTATACCAACAAATTGCCTATCAATTAACGTCAGGAAGACTGTTCTTAAATGTTATGTAAAACCGATACTGTTGTACGGTTGTGAGGCGTGGACAGTCAATACGCAACGTCAGAACAAAATTGAAGCAACTTAAATGTGGTTTCTAAGAAGAATTCCAAAACAAGTGTGACTGCCCATGTTGAAGCAAACAGGAACCAGAAAAGAAAAACCACGAAAAAAGAATCAGAATGCGTATTTCATGTAACCAGACAAGACAAGCGTAAATTTTCAGCCAACTGGTCTTTGTCAAGCGTAGACATAAGATCACAAACGAACAAACACCAAATACAAAAATTAGGAGAAAAAGACTGAAACTTCCCTGCTGCTTCGTCCAGTGTGAGAAAAGGACTACAATGATTCATTGTTGGTGGACAGACCGAAACAAATCCGAAGACTTGAGCATAAAACAAGAGCTTTTGGCCGTCAGAAGTATGCCGACGAAAAGGCCAATTACTCTAAAAACTGTTCCATTGAAATATCGAACATGATTTTATCTTATTAAACAAAAGGGATCACTACGCCTAATTTAATCTTGTTTAATGTAAGAAAAAACGTGTTAAGTACGAAGCCAGTCTTCTTTTTAAGTTTTCTTAATCAAAGTGACTGCCAGCGTTCAAGCAAATTGGAACCACGAATTCACAAAACAGAAGCGGAAGGCGTATTTGGCTCAAAAGAAACTTTAGATAAGTTGTCTTTCTACTGTTTTGTGCTTTCTATGTTGTCATTTGTATGTACGCAGTCGGACAATTCGGATATGCCGGCAATTATTTGGTAGACTCCTCGAGCCTGCACAAAACCCTATGCCTTGAGGGAATGCGGAGGGAAAGGAGGGGGATAGGGTCAGACTTATGAAACAGTAAGCTGACACCAACAGAATGATTAAAGCATTAAAATGGGCAGTAAACATGGCCAGTTTCTATGTTGCGGGTTGGGATTGAATTCGAGACATCGGATCTCGAGTCCGCGGTCTGTCAAAAGAACCAACCAGTCCGTTGTTAAAAAAAAGTGGCTCACCCGGCAGTTAAATCTACAATTCTCTACGTTATGAGCATGGCACTCTAACAACTTAACTGACCGGGCACTGAAAAGACCTGAAGGGATGTTTTGTAAGTTATGTAACCTTAGCCCTTATTCAGGAATGCATCGCTTAGAAAAACCACCTGGCTTACACACCTTCAAACGTGTACATTCCGTTCTTGAAATAAGCAGCAGTTGCTGCTTGTTAGCCTCTCAAAAATCTCTGAGATGCCATTCAGATTGTTCCCCGTATTTTTACTCTGCTTTCTTTCACACATTTTAGTCTGCTTTCTTTCACACATTTTAGTCTGCTTTCTTTCACACATTTTAGTCTGCTTTTTTTCACACATTTTAGTCTGCTTTTTTTTCACACATTTTAGTCTGCTTTCTTTCACACATTTTAGTCTGCTTTCTTTCACACATTTTATCCTGCTTTCTTTCACACATTTTAGTCTGCTTTCTTTCACACATTTTAGTCTGCTTTCTTTCACACATTTTAGTCTGCTTTCTTTCACACATTTTAGTCTGCTTTCTTTCACACATTTTAGTCTGCTTTCTTTCACACATTTTAGTCTGCTTTCTTTCACACATTTTAGTCTGCTTTCTTTCACACATTTTAGTCAGTTTTCCTTCTATTGTCTTTGTCGTTTTGATCGTGGAATGACAACTTCGTAGTTGGACCAAGTCAGATTAAAAAGAATTCAGCAGTATGTATGTGTTAGTAATGGTGGAACCATAAGACTTAACACCTGTACAAATGTCCAGTGTTTCGCACTGATTCTAGTACGTTATTTTGACAAGAGACTTTCTACTTCCCATAGCTATGAAGTAGGCCTATGACTAAGATAATGTGCATACTGGGCACATGACTCATTTTAATCTGATATCCATTGCACTGAATGGTTCGCTTAACTGTTTGCTTTAGATATTTGGTATTACGTTTACCTCTCGAAATAACTAGGGTGGCTGTTCGAGTTCGACGGTGACGTCTGTTTGCGCACTTCGATGTCATCTGTTGTGGACATGCATGTGGCTGTAGGGTGCAGTAGCGTACTTGAGCGGCGTAGATATTCACAAACATGTAGCCGTTGACTACCTTGGAAACCAGTTCTTTGTGAGATGGTTTTCTTTCCAGAAATGAGAAATGAAGGGGAAATATACAATACTTGAAGCATAATAATATTAATACACCCCCCCCCCCCTTTTCCAAAAACATTTAGGAATTTGTTTCGGTTGTTACCTGCTTAATCATTACACTTGTACATATTCATCTGCGTGGAAATCTCTTTCAGTAGGCTACATTTCCACTCCCCACCTCCAGTCCAGATTCATGCAGAAGTTTTGTGTTCAGATGTTACCTGCTGAAAACATGTATATATAAATATTGCATAGGAATTTCTTCCATCGAAAACGAGTCATACCGTAAATATAAGTAGAGTGAGATTTACTATAAGTACTAGCATGAACTGGCAACTCAGCGTAGTTCAGGTCTGTGATAGCCTCGGCGTAGATTATTGTTTGTTTTGTCAGATTAACGCCTTTATACTTCGAAATGATGTTTGAGAACGTTTTAGTAAAGATGCTTGGTAAACATATTATCTTCATTATGATGGTTAAACAGATTATATTCATTGTGATGGTTTGCACTTATTTCTGTATTACTGACCAGACGAGAGCTTTCTCTCAGATTTGTTGTTGTTTTTCTGCTTCAATTTTGAGCAGTTGGGATCGTAAATGTCTGTTTAAAATAATTTGTAAGTTGTTTGCATGTCATTTCTTGTTTATCTAATAACAGAAATGTGTCACAAAGTTAAAGTGAAGCTGATTTTGATAACAGAAATTTATCACAAAGTTGAAACGAAGCTGATTTTGATAACAGAAATGTATCACAAAGTTGAATTGAGGTTGGTTGAATGACGCAGCAACGTTCTGTACGTTTGGGAACCCTGTGGCATAGCAAGGCGATCTTATCGCAGAATGCGGCAGAGCTAATTGCCAGCTTTTCTATTGTTTCAGGTCCGCCGTCAAAAGCCATGATATAGAATGTTTAAGTTTCCATAGACGTTGACGAAGACATTAATCTTGTTGCTACATGAACATGGGTATTTCTGTAAAACTCCATTATGTGTCTTTTGCCTTTTTTTATCCTTGTCATTAGGGGGTCGGTCCTCAGGGCGGTATTTAGCTTGCCTGTATTCACAACTGAGACGGTGAAACAATCCCTGCTCTTTGGGCGTTGCTTCTGCTGGTCGCCTTACCTTTTCACGGGTGTTCATGAAACCTGCACCTCATGTTTTCTTCAAAGCTGTTGTGTTTCAACAGCAGAAGCAATACAAACCACTCTCACATTTTTACGCGTATTTGCCGTCTGTGTCGGAGGCTTGAGGCATGTGGGGTCACACACTTGGCAAAGACATGTGCCTGGGTTTGGTTTCCCCTGAGTCTGGTTTTCCCCATGTTGAGAAAACGTGTGCTTTTGAATGTACACTTATGTATCAAGTTTGGTTTACACATGGTGAAACCAAGGTATGATAAAGACTATAATATACGCTTGTGAATGTATGGTGAGGGGTGTGTTTGTATAGGCCCTGAAATGGTCATTCAGTAAAGGTGTGCACAGTCAAATAGCCTCCACCTGCAGAAAAGGAATGCGCTCAGAAAATGCCAGTCTCGGCCTGTAGCCTTTTGAATGACTCTCCACCGTTGAGTGAAGGTCGCCCCGTGTGTCCGTATTAGACACGTCTAATATAATAGGCTTTAAAGACATTTTTCCCCTGCACATTGAGCTAATGACCCGTAACGCCGACTCCTTGCCATGCAAACTCATGTTCCATGCTCGCCTGTAGTGAACTGAGATTTCATTGAGTAGGGGATTTCTAAAGCCATTCAGCTTGTTGAATGAAAAGAATTATTGCATCGAGGATTTGTTAAAGCTATGTTCGCTGAATGAATTGTATTTGTTTCCTTCTTCCGTCACGGTAGTGTAAGTTTGTAAATGAAAGGGTTCTATGGATAGTTAGGCTCGTTTGAGCAGCGACACCCATAATCAAGTGTGTGTATTCTTTTAGAATGGAGCTACAAGTAATATGCTTTAGCTTGTCGCTTTTGGGACAAGGTAGCTGTTTGACAGTTTTTTTCCCTTGTTCATTGGTGTTCATAACGGAGAAAGATTGAATGACCCAGTCACTATACCTGTTATGAATATTAATTCACATGATTAACATCTTTTATTTCTTCGTTGAATTTGTGATAAACAGAGCACTCAAAGGTATTTTATCTGCTGTTTTACAGTTCCCAGACCTGGCATTCAAAAATGATAAGAAGAAGGGAAATGACTGAAAATATAGAAAATTTTTTCCCCTGTTTCCGTTCAGAGCATTCCACACTACACATGTTTTCTTTTTTAATGAATTAACCTATCTTACCTCTCCTGTCTCAAACACCCTTACATTATTCCGCACATATCCCTTAAAGGACGTATAAGGAAAAGTAAGCCTCGAGAATGGAATAGTCATCCTTTGGTATCGACAAGGTTTCAGAATGTTGAGAATTTCCGTGTGGCACCATATTTGCGTCTTAACTTTTTAATCGTTAAGATTTGCTGCAGTCTGCGTCCTATGTTTAAATTCACGTCCTTGTTTATGTTACAGTCACGTTAAAGTCAGTAGTCCACTAAAGTGGCTTGAGGGAGGAAGTGAGTGTCAGACTAAGTAATGAATCTTCTCCAATGCCAGGTCATGCTGGTGACTGCATTTCGGAAGGCTTGTTGTATCGGTGGCTCTGGAAGAGGACGTGGAGACGAGTGAATGACATAATCGAGGCAGTCACGTTTCAGTTTTTTATGTATTTATATGGCTTCTTATCATTGACTTGAGCCCGGTCTCAATATATATATATATATGTGTGTGTGTGTGTGTGTGTGTGTGTGTGTGTGTGTGTGTGTGTGTGTGTGTGTGTGTGTAGTGTGTGTGTGTGTGAGTGTGTGAGTGTGTGTGTGTGAGTGTGTGTGTGTGCGTGTGTGTGTGTGTGTGTGTGTGTTGTGTGTGGTGTGTGTGTGTGTGTGTGTGTGTGTGTGTGTGTGTGTGAGAGAGAGAGAGAGTTGAAGAGGGGATGATTTTATTTTTCAGACTTCGTTTTATGACGTAGTGTGAGAAAGGATGGTAGCTGTAATAAACCCATCAGTAAGTAGCGCCACAAATACCATAATCACCACCTCCGAAATAGTAACAGCAAGCAACAGCATTAAAACAGCTCTGCACTTAGAATTTCCCGCCACTGAATAAACCCTTTTAGTCTTCCAGTCTTCCAGAAAAGACTAAACAAACCAGTGCTTTGACGAGAAGTCGGAGAACTGCTGGCTCTGAGAGAGGTTTGTTGTTTACTGACGGAAAATCGATTCCACGTGAGGGGATTTTCTGTGTGAAAGAAAGTTAATCACTGACACTCCAAAGTTTACTACCCCCGAACGTGCCAAGAACTTTGTTTTGCACTCCGCAGTCACCAGGGGATGTTGGGAAGGGGAATAAGCCACAGAACGCTCCTGTTATCTCTCCATCCGGTTATACTGAGTTTTCATACTGGACAGAATCGGGTTCGCTCCGCTTTCAGAGAGTTGGCGTGGGGGTATTTTAGTGATGTGTCCGAATGGTCTAGAATATTGTTTCTTGGTCTTCTCATGAATGTTGCCGAGATTTTCAAAAGTTATCTTTTTTTAAATAGTCATTAGTTTCAGTTTTCATTTTATGCGTTGTATGCACCCAATATAACTAACCATCGAACACACTCTCAATCGCAAACTTTATCTTTTTATAGTCTGGTCTTCTGAAGTTCCTTAGATCATGGCGCATAACACATCTAGCTAAAATCAGGTAATTAGGAAGACATTTTGTTGGGATCGAAAGACTATATTTTTTTTAAAATCAAAGGATTCTCATTACTAATATCAGATGTTTTAAAATCCCTGGATTGTACGTCGTAGGGATACAAGCCACCGTTCGTAATACAAGATGACCTCGCTCTTGGAAAGAAAATGAAGCCAGCCAGCATGCCTGAATAATTTTAGCATATAAGGTTTCATTACATTTCACGGTGAACAACGTATACCCCACCCATACGTAGGTTACGCCTGTTCGTACCAAACTAAAACAAACACGAAGAGGACAGTTGATAGAGGAATTTCCTTCCATTAGAGACAGGCAGAGAGAAAATTGTGAGGATGCCCTTTATCTCTGTCCGTGAATTCCAGTGGTAGGCTGATAAAATACCAGTATGAAATATAGATTATGTAAAACATAGTCTAGGTAGGGCCTCAGGACCTGGCCAGCTCATGGGTTTATGTGCAGGCTTAAGGCATGTGCCGTGGCACCTGTGACGTTAGTGCATATATAGAAGTTGTTCTGAGCGTGGAGACGTCACCTTGAGAAACTGAAACTGAAACTCTGTCCATGTTTATTTCATCCGAACATAGACTATGAACACGAATTCTAGGCAGCACAACACTAACAGTCTCCATTCGGGGCCACAGGTGAATTGGAGAAGCCCTGGAATGTAAGTGGAAGGTCCAATTTCATGTCCACCACACGCGCCATGGTTTATTGTCAAAGAGGCGTTGCTGGCTTGTTAGACACGCGAAGGTTTTCATACAACCGCTTAAATGAGGTTAGAAACACAATACTCTGTGTGGCTCTCTTTTTTTTGCTAGCTCCACAATATGGGCAAGGAAAGCTTTTATTTGACGAGAAAGGCAATCTGTGGACAAAAATATATTTGCTTTTCTGTAGCCAAACGTTGTCGCCAATTGTACCGTCGCTCAGGCCAGAATGAAGGTTTACTATTGTTTCATGCGCGCGTTTTTAACGCTTACCTTATTTATTTTGAAATCAGTTAGCACTTCTGTGTGTTGTGTGTGTGTGTTTGTGTGTGTGTGTGTGTGTGTGTGTGTGTGTGTGTGTCTGTATGTCTGTCTGTGTCTCTCTTTCCCTCTCTCTCTCGCTCTCTCTCTTCTGTCCCCCCGTCTCCTTGAAACCAACTGACCAACAGTTTTCTCTGCGTTAGTTTTAAAGAGATACCCGTGGTGACAGTGACGTTTTGGCGAAAGACACTTCTGTAACTTTTAGTTTATACACTTACATGGTTAACAAGCTGGCAGAAACTTGAAAAGGTACTGAAAGGAACTGGTGAATGTAACCTTCAGTAAATTCAGTAAACTAAAATGTAAATATTTCCGTAACATTAAGATTGTTGAGCAGTGATGTGATAGAGAAAAACCGGGAACATTTTCTCCGGATATCGTTTTGATGACTGATTCCACTCCTGTTTGTCACTGCTTTATCTTCCTCAAAGCTACACGCATTTAGGTAACAACTTAAAACTATAGGCGAATGGACCGCAGGCATGCATAAAATTTAAGGGTCGGGTTCAATTCGTGCAGTTACACTGGAGGGCTGGAGAGCTCTACGTCAACGCCATTCACGCCTTTAACTGTAGGTGTTCAGTAATATTCACCGGCAGACAGTTAAGCTTTCCTCCAGCCGATTGTGCATGGTAAGCGAATTCATGCTTCATAGATCGGTCTGCGTGGAGTCGCCTAGTGTCAAGGGCTCTCGGAAAATCAAAGAAGCCATAAACTGCCGTCACGGGGACCGTTTATTTCCTGAATGGTATTCACTTCACGCCCATTATGGCAGAGTTCACTGGCATTTGAAATTCCGCTCGGAATGAAATTTTGTTATATATATGGCGCGGTATTCTCTCTCTGTCGCTGTCTTTGTCTCTGTCTCTGTCTGTCTCCCTCGCTTTTTCTATGGCACGGTGTTTTCTCTCTCTCTCTCTCTGTCTCACTGGCTCTCTGTCTGTCTGTCTGTCTCTTTCTCTTTGTCTCGCTCTCTCTCTCTTAGTCTCTCTGTCTGTCTGTCTGCCTCTGTCTCTATCTCTGTTTCTCTCTCTCTCTCTGTCTCTCTTCTCTCTGTCTCTGTCTGTCTGGTCTGGTCTGTCTGTCTCCAGAATAGTCACCAAAATAACCCATGTACAGTACATGGCAAGCAGTAGAGCGTAAGTTGTATGCTTTCAGAGGTGTTTCCTTTACAAGAGATCTCTGCGTGGGGCCGCATTTCTTTAACGACATGTATCACTTGACATTGAGTCAACTCTTTCATACTCTCTCGCCCTTCTACGTTATATTTTTCTTCATTTCCTTCTGCCAATCCCCTTCTCTCGAAACTACAAGATCTCCTTTTGGTGTCCCTCTCTGTCTTGTTTTTGCTTACTTTTTTTTACCTCTTTTTCTGTTTCATCTCAAGTTACTTTGGTTTCGTCTTCATCTGTTTGTGTCATTCTCGTATTTCTGCTTGGTTGATGATCAGTTTATCTGCTAACTTTTCTTTCGTTCTTTTCTCTGTCCGTCCTTTATACGGGTTTCTTTTCAAATCTTATGATTTCGTCTTAGAGATCAACTTTGTAGCGAACAGGAGATTGATATCTCCATGTGCTGACCACCCTCGATCTCTTTTCTTTTAGAGACTTTCTGCAAATGAGATGGGGGGGGGGGTGGGGTTGGTTTGTGAAGTGATGATGTGGGCTGCTTCTGGAGAGATACCCGGATAGTAGTGATGTACTTGTTTAACTCGGATTTTGTTCCAGTAAAAGCGATTTACCTCTGACGATCATAAACTCAGAAAATTATATCCTTTGTAAAATGTACATAATTTGTTTCAAACGCTCATTACCAACCTTCTTCCCTCCCTCCCCCCCCCCACTCTCTCTGTGTCAGAGGTGAACAAATTTTGCACCTGGCCTCAACTCCCTTTCTACCCGTCTCTCACCCTCTGGCAGTAGCATGTGGCCAGTCAGGTAGAGAATAGGCAACACCTGGCCCAGGTGATAACAGGTAAACGTTGCCTTAAACTTCCACTCGCCTCCAGCGGCATTCAGCTCCATGGAAAAAAAACTGTGGAATAGGTACACCACCGTACTTGTTCTGGCTTACTTTTGCTTGGAAGTCTTGTTTGTCCAAGTGGGTGGCAGGAAAGCAACCAGTCGAATACGCCTTATAAGACGTGCGCAGGAAGAAGGAATCAGCCGAGATTGAGCTAACAGAACTTCCATTTGATGTCTCTCAGCTCTGGACTTTCAGTCACAATGGAAAACCTGCTGTATAAAGGATCTGGAGATAAACACTTTGATGGAAGATCGAGTGAAGAAACCAGTCTATACTCATTTAGATTTACTTCCATATTTTATGATAGTTTAAAAACAGTAGATACGAGTTTGTTTGTAAGGTTGTCGTATCATCTAATATCATTTACAGTGAAAAGACGTTAAATGAAAGAAAGAAGGCTATCCTGTCCTTTTGGAAGTGAGATGGTACAGATCTTAACACTCCTAATCACCGTTCTTAAGGTTTCTCCCACGCTCCTTTATCTCCATCTCTAAACAGAATCAGGAACCTGTTCACAGCCAGGAGAACTTAAGTCACCCTCATAAAATTTCACGAGTCAGCCGAACGAGTATATTCAGACTTGAGAGTTAGAGATGTGTCTTACTCCATCCGTGTCTGTTTAGTGTTAATTAAATTTTATTACCGAGTTCATCGTCTACATAGCGTGAACATGTAACCTGTCTAGATAATGGCGCAACGAAGATCACACTTGACAAAAAAAAAAAAAAAAAAAAAAAAAAAAAGAAAAGAAGAAAAAGTCTCTTGCTGTAACAGTTACATCGCATATAGATCTAGTGTGACTTTTGCATTTTAAATCAAATTATTTGATCAGTAATGTTTGCCGGAAACTCGTCTCCTGAAGATCTGTATATTACCTGGTGCAAGAGTTGTTTACTGTGTATGTCCAGTCTATTCATTTGTACAGAATTAACATTGCAGTTGAAAAACGTTTTCGTTTTATTTCCCCTGTTTACCTAAGAGAGAGAGAGAGAGAGAGAGAGAGAGAGAGAGAGAGAGAGAGAGAGAGAGAGAGAGAGAGAGAGAGAGAGAGGAGGAGAGGGTGGGTGGGTGGGTGGGGGCAGTTAGCCTTTTTAGAAGAAAAAAATGGATCCTTGACAAAACATATTAATGTTCTGAAAGTGTTCATCAGTCAGCAGACTTAATGATAATCTCAGACTGGGCTTTTAGAAATTTTGTTCTGATAATTATGTTAGTGTGTATCCACCTGTCTTGCTGATTATGCTTCCAAATTAAAGTCTGCTTCAGATACAACTGCTGTCACCGCTGGCACAATAATTGTATATGTGTGCAAAAAGGATTAGACTATGATGAACGCGTCATTCTGATCGATGTACACAATAAAACATTGTAAGACGGTACGTAAAGTTATTTGTAAACACTGCTTTGTCTTCTGTTGAAATGTAGTGGTTTCTCTCTCCTGTGCGCACGTGCACGTGTAGGTATGTTAATAGCTGAACACTTTGTATTAGAATGGGAATGGTGTCGAATTTTATCGAGCATTGAGAAATTTTCTGAAGTTCTGATATTTCATAGACACAGATAAAAGGACTGGATAATGCTAGTAGCTGAAAGTTTGATTCTTCGCACACAGATAAAAGGATGCAATAATGATAGTGACAGCAATGGTCAGACAAAGGACAGTGATGGGAGTGACAACAGTGGTCGTTCAGTAAACTGACATAACCATCGGAAGTAATTATCACAAAGAGACTGTCTTGCCAGCGAAGCCTTATTAGCGGTTGCTGGAAGTTATATCAACAAGCAGATGCAGCTGTAGGATGGTTACACCGTGTGTCTAAACGTTGGAAGATACCCGCTGTTTTGCTGACATACCCAGCAGATGGCTTATTGTGAGGATACTACGCTTCCTGGAATGACCATATCGATCTGTTGTCATAGTTCAAGCTGCCGTGGGAGAGAGAGAGAGAGAGAGAGAGAGAGAGAGAGAGAGAGAGAGAGAGAGAGAGAGAGAGAGAGAGCAGTCTGGAGGGTAGAAGAAAGGGATGGGTGATCAGGATGGTAGAGAAGTCGAGGAAAGTGAGGAGGAGGTGGAAAAATAAGGGGCGGGGAATGGGGTGGGGCTAGGGAGAAGTTTGATTCAGTTTCTGAGCTGTACACCGAAGGGGTCCGGTCAACTGATGTTGTGGCAAAGAGATGCCTGATTAAATATCAGGCCAGGTCCTCGTTAGTTGTGTGCGGCAGATGGTGGCTTGTTCAATATGTGACCATCTTTGTATTCTTGTGTAGCCTACGCTATTTTAGGTTCTAATGATCTCCATTTGGAAGGTTCTTTGATCAGTCATTGTACGGAGAGGGTTGACAAAAAGATTGTGTTGCGTGCATTATTCACCTACTGCCATTTTTTATTATTAAATATTGTTTTGAAAAGCAGAATATTGACTCTGTTCAACTGCATTATTGTTGAAAAAAAAAACAAACCAAAACCAAACAAAAAGCAAAACTTTACAAAAATTGCAAACATAAAAGAAAAGATACCAAACAAACAAACTGCCCCCTTTTATTCTCTCACTCTGTATCAGGATCTAGCAGTTGGTTTTTGTTCCTGTATTTTTGCGTGCGATGATGTTAGAAATTTGGAAGACGTAGTGTAGAAGCATGATATAAAGGGAGATAAGTTACTTTGTGTAATGTGGAGTTATCATTCGTGTGAAAAGTGAGTTTGTTTAAAAAAACTGTTCGAGCACTATGATTCTCAATTTGAAGCTCAGAGATCTGAATAATTTCGAGAAGGCAGGACGTATTTATGGCCTGTCTGTTTTGTACGATACTGTTGAGTACTAAACTGTTGATGGATCCTGGATCCATTTGGCACTCTAGGCAGCGGTTTTTTTGGTGTAAAGAGTTCTGTGTGAGATCTTAGTCAGAAGATGCTGTCTGTGAACAAAGAGACAGGGACTGTCAGAGGTTTTGTAAAAAGGACCTAGAGATCGAAACATTTATGTTTTGAAATTATGACCAGAAGAGATTTGAGATAACTGTGACCTAGCGGTGATTCTGAATATTCTGTTGCGAATTTGTTTTAGCGCTTGTGCATTGTGACATGGTGGATTTTAGATGTATTTCTATTGCGTGCGTATTGTTTATTTTTGAGATCGTGAGAAGTTGATTTTGATGAAAAGCCCCTCAACTGAACGACTGGTCGATGTGATGAGCTAATGTATTTTACTTTAATTCTGATAAACATAAAAAAGAAACATGTATATTTGTCTGTCGTTGTAAGAGTCTGTTGCGTGACGGGAGCCTTGACAGTCTGTCTGTCTGTCTCTCTGGGAAAGTAAAGGATGGAAGAAAGTGTGTGTGTGTGTGTGTGTGTGTGTGTGTGTGTGTGTGTGTGTGTGTGTGTGTGTGTGTGTGTGTGTGTGTGGTGTGCGTCCGTGTAAGTTACTATCTTAACTACTGGTAAGAGTGAAACAGCCTTGGATCCTGTTACCCAGTTGAGGGAGAGATGTCAATGAAAGAAATGAACAGCGAGGAGTAAAAAACGTAAAAGAAGGAAAGTATCACTGATATAAAAACATAAAAAAGTTCTCTGTAAGTGAAGGGTGTATGGGGGGGGGGGGGGGGTGCAGAAAAACAGGATGATGAGAAAAGAAAACAGATTGAAAAAGCTCTGCTGTTACTGTCCGCTGATGATGATGATAATGATGGAGATGACTGTTGTTGTTTCGGGAGCTGTTGGTTTTCTGCAGTTGTTATTGCTTCTGTTCAAATTGTTGTTGTCACTGTTTTGACTGCTTTTGGTTACTTAGGACTGAAGACTCAAAACAGAATGACAATCGTAAGTACCCACATCCGAACCCAAACCAGGACCACGAAACGATTCCAGTCGGTATCTTTCCTTACCTGTCAAAACTGGTGACATAACACGCCTCACAGAAGGCCATGTCACAGCCTTAGCGTCGCCAGCCTTAACCTTTAACCCTTTGGCTCCATCAGTCAGTCCGGATGCTTAAAGCAGCAGGAAGCTGGTAGATAGACTGAAGGTGTAAACGGTTAACAGCGAGGAAAACATGGATTGTGGTCTGCCCAGCGCCACTGGCGCGGGTGGAAATCCTATTACCTTGACGTTAATGAGAACAAGCCCGTCTTTTATTTTCCTTCAGCGCTTTGACTGTGGTGGCCCAGTCCCACATGGGGACAGAAATCCACGCGCCGTGTTTATTATTTTGTGGCTTTGGCCCGTCTCCTTGCTCGCTTGAATGAAAACATCGCGACGAGTTCCTTCAGTTTGCAAATTGAGATCAGACCGTACAGGACGTGAATGGACGTTCGGTAGTAATTGCCCATTTCAGAAATTACTATGCATATCGTACTACAGTCGTGAAAAGTATTATGTTGTGTATGTTATGTACTGAGTTGCCAAAATCAGCGAACTTTTATAAAAAGCCACGATAAATCGTGACTGATTCGAATTTAGTTTAACTTTAATATGACAATTCAACATTGGCAAAACAGTCGCTCTATATGCTGAAACAATCCCTAGAGATGTAGAGTTAACACTCATTCATACATGCATAACCATATCCGTAACATTGTGTGTATGTGTGCGTGCTTGCGTGTGTGTGTGCGTGTGTGTGTGTGTGTATGTGTGTGTGTGTGTGTGTGTTTGGGATAGATAGATAGATAGAAGAGAGAGAGAGAGAGAGAGAGAGAGAGAGAGGAACTGGAAATCGACTTTATAGTGTACGTGCCAGTTCATGGGGTGTAAACGAGTTAAGTCACTCGTGACTGAATTTAAGATGAAAAGTGATTTCTTTGTCCATACAAGCCGAAATCCGGGTAGAGGGAGGTTAGTTGTGTTACATTAGGTCTCTGTTTGGTACATGAGATCCTGCGTCAGTACACGAGTTACCCGTATTTTGGGGAGGTTAGTTACCATTTTCTTTCGTTGAAATGGAATATGGAAGTCAAGTTTGTAGTTATAGATAGATAACGTGGGGAAGGCATGTTGATTATCCGTGTTCTTTTTGTCCCTTTGTCACACTTTCAGATTCTGTACTTTTTCCAGGAAGTAGGCTAAGGCCAAATTTTCACACGTCATTGTTTCAAACCTACACCATAATTATTACCTATGGCCACATTTGAGTCTTTCAAGCACATCAGAGCCTCTGTTTCGTTGTGGCAGACTGTGTCAGGCATTGTTTGTGTCTTCTGTGATCTTGTCAAGTTCGGAACCGGCCTAAAAGTAGTTGGCTTGGTTAGATAACCAAATAAAAGCAAGCCCTAAACTCATGTGCCGTGTTTGTGTTTCAGATGCTGTTCGAGAAATCGACCTGCTGAGCGCAATCGGGATCCCCGAAGACACGAAGGTCGGGGTGACCTACACGGCGGGTCTGGATGGTTACCCCACCTTCCTCATTACCTCCCAAGCCTTCATCCGAGAGCCAGCCCAACTGTTTTTCAGGCAACCGCTCTTCAGCGAGTTTGCTATTACCATGACTGTGCAGCCCTACAGACGCGAAGGCGGCTTCGTGTTCGCCGTGGTGAACCCCTACCAGACCATTATATCCTTCGGCGTGCAGATTATGGAGTATGACAACACACAGCAGAACGTGGCACTCTACTTCACGCCCAATACCCGCATCGCTGAGCAGTCCGACGTGATCGCCAACTTCACCGTACCTTCCATGGTGGGCCGGTGGAATAAGTTGTCTTTCAAGGTGTTGCGGGACAAGATTGTGCTCTACTACAACTGTCAGGAGTATGAGCAGGCTTACTGGTTCCGCACTGTGGAGAACCTCGACTTTGAGCCAGGCTCTTCTCTGTACGTTGGCCAAGCCGGACCGAATTTCCAAAGGACCATCCCCAGCTTTGAGGTTAGACTTTTTTTTTTAATATTGAAGAAGATGAGCCTCTTTACGATGTATCTGTTTGGGGGGGAGGGGGGGTTATTTGTTTATCTAAAGGCTGTAAAAATCGTGTAGAAACTGGCCAATCCTCTGCATGCCTCTAAGAAATGACCTGAGTTTGTAAAACTTCGTAAGTTGTGTTGTGTTGCAAATGGAACATTCTATAACGTATTTTCTCTATTACGGAGCAACAACTTTATCAGTATTTCAAACAGAAAAAGAATTGGAAAGCAACACGCATGACACCGAGATGGGCCATAACTACTGCAGCAGTCATTTTCCTAAGCGGAGATCTGTACGTTTACTGCGAGCTTTCAAATAC
Organism: Monoplex corrugatus; assembly: GCA_030674185.1. Taxonomy (NCBI): domain Eukaryota; kingdom Metazoa; phylum Mollusca; class Gastropoda; order Littorinimorpha; family Ranellidae; genus Monoplex; species Monoplex corrugatus. Next base: position 145,541,100 of record CM060305.1, read on the forward strand.
GCACGACTTTTATGGCTAGAGTTTTCAAAGCAGAGTTACAAAAACGCAGAATATTTGCAAAGAATTTACTAATCTTTGCACAAACAATGCAACAGTTGCTATTTATCTCAAGCCACTGCAGAGAGAATGTTAGTTTCAACAAGCATTTATGAAAAGAAAGTCGTGAGCGCAGCGCCCGCGCGTGTGTGTGTGCGTGTGCGTGCACATGTGCATGTGTGTGTTTGTGTTTATTTGTTTGTGTGTGTGTGTTTGCTTGTTTGTTTGTGTATACATACACACACACACACACACACACACACACACACACACACACATTGTGTGTGTGTGTGTGTGTGTGTGTGTGTGTGTGTTGACCTTAAGCCGAGCCTTTAAATGAATTCCCAACAGAACACCATGTTTCAGGTTTCTTTCTGCATGTCTGCACCTCTAGAATGTCTCTCTCTCTCTCTCTCTCTCTCTCTCTCTCTCTTTCTCTCTCTCTCTCTCTCTCTGTCTCTGTTTGTCTGTCTGTTTCTCATATCTGTCTTTGTCTCTAAAATGTGGCTGTGGTCTTACTCATAGTGTTTCTAGAATATTACTCGTACTGGCCAATGTCTATGATTTGACTTAAGCCTACATGGATTAGGACTAGTTATTTGATTTTGCTTCCTTGTTCCACTTTAATCAGTAATTGGTATGACAGGCTTTCGAAGTGATTTTGATTTTGTGTCTACTGAGCTTCACTTATTTCCATTGCAAGGGTGGCACAGAGAGAACACTTGCAATGACAACCCGTCTTGGTTTGACAATTTTTAGCGCACTGCACTGCAAGATAGGTTTATAAGTTCATGAGTCCACGTACACTTGAAACTGTGTGCATTCTCAGACGCACACTACATTTCTAATCTCTTTTAAGACTTCTATATACAGTGGGATCAGTGATCCGTATATACTTGGTATTGTGACGGTAAAAGAACAAAGCTATAAATTGACACTGGCTAGTCTCTCAGCTGAGAACAGACTGTACCCGATTTCACTGGCAAGGGTCGACTAGTATTATTTCGACCACGGAAAACTTGTGTGACTGGAAACCCTGAAGGGTAACGGCCGGGTAGACTGGCGGAAAGCGGGGGTAATAATGCGATCAAGGAGAAGCAAATGCAAAGTATGTGGGACAAGGCAAGGCACGAGACCTCAAAGGAGACACCCGTTCCCTTGTTCATCAGCTGCCACATTGCTTGCATACCTTCCCCTTCCTGCCTGCTTCTGGAACTGATTTGGTTCTTCCCTTTATTTTACTACCTTAGAATCTGGAACTTACCGGTTGAAAGAAAAGATAGGGTGGGTGGGGTACCGGTAATGAAAAGGTGTTTATGGTACATGTTACTTGCAGTTACACTGAGGAGAATAGACCTGGCGTTACTCTTATCTTTGCTCACGCAGACTTCAAAGTTGAAAGAATATTCACGATGTTGCGAATTTTTCGACCGTAGTTGAGAAATGTGTTGGTTGGGAGTTCCCTGACAGGTGGGATCATGTTACAGTGTAGAGTGTATCAACATGTTTTTAATTTTATGAAAGGAAGATGAGAGTGTGTTGATATAGTGCATGTAATTAATTTAAGAAAAGTTGATAGCGTGCCTCCCGCTATAAATATCTGATGGCCCCCCAAAATTGGGTAGAGTGCTTTGGAAGCAGAAACATCCGACCTGATGTTAGAACTCACGGTGTGGCATTTGAACACTGCAGTCCTTCTTTGGCATATGTTGGCATCATGTGCTACTCTGAAATGTTGTCATGGTACATCCTAATCGAAAGTTAGATTTAACAGCTTAGAAACATTCTATTTATAATGATGTTTGATGTGAACGTTATGTTCATGCTACTTACTTCTGGTATTAAATTGGAAACTGACTTGTTGCTGAAAAAATCAACATTCAAATAATGATGCATGGCTCCTGCATATCCATTAACTTGATGTTGATTACAGGAGGAAAAACCGCTGTTTACATCTGTCATTGAAAATAAAAATCAAGAAGAAGCAAACAGACAAACAATCAGACACACACAGAGACACACAGATACAGACAGACATACACACACAGAGGGAGAGAGAGAGAGAGAGAGAGAGAGAGAGAGAGAGAGAGAGAGAGAGAGAGAGAGAGAGAGAGAGAGAGGAGAAATAATGAAAGGAAAGAAAAAGTCCCGATAACATGCAGAACGAACAAATTTTCATAAAATGTTCAACCATGCCGCTGTATCGTTGTTTGATGAACTTCTGTATGCTACGATTATTACCATTACTGTAATGATCAATGATTCAGTGTAAATGCACCTGTCCGCCAGTTGACGTTTCTTAGCTGGACAAGATGTTAGCATTCAAAGGAGAAAAGCTGTCTTTGCGAAGGTGACCATTTTTTAAATTGGCGAAACCATCAACTTTAATCAGTCGGAAAAATAGGGCATTCCAAATCGTCCATGCCGTGTGCAGTGTACCACAAAGGTGTGTCTCTTAAAAGACACAGTATTTTGTAAAACTGCTGGAGCAACATGAAGTGACCTGAGTCTGCACAATACAGTCATGTTATGAATACATGATGGTTGTGAAAGAAGTCGTAGTGTAAAAAAGCAAGAGTGTACAAAGAAATAGTATTAAGCAATAAAACGAAGACAATGAATAGTAAAACGAAATAGTAATACGAAGAATTTCCAACTGCAGTATTATTTCGTTGCGTATTCACAGCATCATTGTATTAGTATCGTTATTGTTAACGAAATTGTCGTTAAGTCCTCAGAATCCAGTTTGCAAGACTGCTAGAAGTGGTCTAGTAGCAGAGATTGTGTTTCTGACATTATTTCCACCAGTTACGAATTGATTTGAAAAGCATCAGTGATCTTTTCCAAGTATATATTTTGCGCTTCTGTTGTCCGTCACATTTTCTACTCCTGGAGATTAACCAGTTCATCACCTTATTTGATAGTCACGGACTTTGTTGTTGTAATCCACTGAAGAAATTGGTTCATCATATCACATGACACTGCGTCCATACAGTATATCCCGAAACACAATAGAAAGAAAACACGTACTTTTGCTTTTATAACGATAAACGCGCGCTCGCACACACACACAGACACACGCACGCGCTCACACACACACACACACACACACACACACACACACACACACACACACACTCAGAGAGAGAGAGAAGGGGTAGGGATGGAGGGACAGACAGACAGACAGACAGACAGAGACAGAGAGTCCATGGATCCAGTCCTCCACATACATGAATTGTCCAACTCCAGGAATTTGCTATGACACATAGTGATCTTCATGGAAAACAGTGTCAGTACACGTGTTTTTCGTTGCCGGTTGTATCAACCAACTACCAACCCCACCTTTACGGCGCGTGCCATTGCAATTTAAGAATCAGGTAGTATGACCATTATTTCCGTGCCAACGCCTTCCTCCTCCCCAACTTCCTGACATTCTCTTCCGTCTGCACCCAGCGGTTTTGCATTATCACGATGACTGTTTGCGTGCTGGCCACACACGCTATGACGTCAGCTTGCCACGTGGTAGTGCGAACTGGTTTTTGTGAACGCAATGATGGTAGGGTTAGAATTTAATTATGGCCCTTTGGCATTAGTTTTTGTGAAACATTGATAGCAGATTTACAACCTGGTATTAGGTCTTTTGCTGTAGTGTTGTGAAAACGTTGATGCAGATTTACGACTTGATATTGGGCCTCTGGATGTAGTTATTCTGTGAAAATATCTATGGCAGATTCACAACTTGATCATGGGCCTTTGGGTGTGGTGACCCACATGGATGGGTGATTTGATTTGTCTCAGCTTGAACAATCCACCTCAGTCAACCCAGCCGTAAATGATTACATTCACCTTCTTGATGGACGAGAAAGGTAAAGCAACAAGTAAGCAGGAATGGGCACCACCCGCATTATTCTGACCTGAGAAAAGATGATGTTCCTTACATCTCGATCCTCAACAGCTGCTCAAGTTGTGAGAAAATATTTTTCTCAGCATATACATTAAACAGATAGATAGATAGATAGATAGATAGATAGATAGATATAAATAGCTATATAGATGTTTTTCTCAGCATATACATTAAACAGAAAGATAGATAGATAGATAGATAGATAGATAGACAGATAGATAGATATAGATAGATTATATAGATATAGATCTATTTAATGTCAGTGTTTGTGTGTGTATGTCTGTGTGTTTACATATTATGATATGTTTTGTTATGTTATGTGTTTATATACGTGTGTGTGTGTGTGTGTGTGTCTGTGTGTCTGTGTCTGTGTATTTGTGTGTGTCTGTGTCTGTGCGCGCACTTTCATGCACTGATCTGTGTGAGAGTGTGGGAGTCGGTGTTGTAGCCATGATGTCCTTTATTAATTATGATATAATTTATCTACATGACGTTCTTAGGAACACACCAGAGTGGACCAGATGTGAAGAAGACTGTCCTGCCGTGCGATCCGATTTTGTTTTCAATTTTGGTGTGCAGGACACCAGTCTATGAAGTCGTGTTCGCAAGCCTGTGTAATAATTGCTGTGGAAAGTATATAACGCTTATTCATTATACATTGTCTCAAATCTGACATACATGTATCAACTGCCTGAAGTAATGGAATAGTACCAGCCTATATTTAAAAATGTGTCATACTAATCCGCATTATGTCAAATGTTCAGCACAAATCTGTTGTTTACAGTCATCATCATGTGCTCTGCCGCATGGCGTTGGCGATTATGGCCCTCCATATGAATCTATCCCTTGTCGCTGCAACAACATCTTCTACCCTCTCTGTCCTCAGCCACCCTGCAAATCCGCCCAATATTTTCTCCCTTTGTCTATCTGGTGTTCTCTTTCCATCCAGCTTTCCTGTTGTGACCAGGTGCTCTAATTCCCCTTTGTTTACAGTGTATAACGGAAATTCATATACTGAATGTGAAACACCATCTTCATGTATATCATAAAGTGTCTACCACTAATATTACGTTTTTATCTGCAAAATGCTTTTTGTTTTGTCTAGTTCACAGTGCGTTCTAGTCTCTCACCCTACGATTTTATAAAGTGTGAAAAGAACGACAACTCATGCTTGCACCACGAAAACGGTGACAGTTCATGCTTACACATGAAAACGTGTGGTTTAACACGTTAATGGCTTCAGTGGTTGGTTTCTTGTTTTTTTGGATGGTTGGGTAGGGGTCTTGGGCTAATTAGCGAAAAAGAAAAAAGACCGCTCGGCTCATGCGATACAAAATCACAGCGCAAGATTTAATCGGTGCGGTGAAGTCGGCAAATTAAGACACGGGTCACCACCAATCTGATTTGTTAATGAGATCTCTAGCTGCGCAGAAGACATTCTAAGAGTTGAATCGTACTGTAGTGATCTTACGTTGTTTGCCGTAAAATTAGATTACATGTTGCTAAATTGGATTATACGTGGGATTCGGGATTAGAGCTCATGTCATAAAGTGCAAAAGTCCGTGATCTCTCTCTCTCTCTCCCTCTCTCTCTCTCCCCCCTCTCTCTCTCTCTTTGTCTTTCTCTGTCTCTTTGTCTTTCTCTTTCTTTCTTTTTCTATCTCTCCTCTCTCTCTCTGTTTGTCTGCCTGTTCGTTTGTCTCTCTCTGTCTCTCTCTGCCTCTGTCTCTCTGTCTCTGTTTGTCTGTCTGCCTGTCTGTCTCTCTCTGTTTCTCTCTCTCTCTGCATGTACGCACTCATCCCGTCCTCTGTCTCTCTTCTCTTGCATTGAATCATCTTTTGATAATTTGAATGTAAAGGCGGTTCAGTATTTTCTTTCTGCCTAGTCTTGCATGCAAGATAAAAAAGATTAAAAAAAAAGAAAAGAAAATGGAACAAGCACATCCCACAGCCTGATTCACGGTGGATTTGTGTACATATCCATTTTCTTCAAGACAAGTATTATTAAAATATTGCGAAAGGATACAAGAGATAATTAGATAAAAAACAACAACAACAACAACAGAAAAAAAACATTCATTATCTTCAAGAAGATATTACATCTGATTTGCTGTCTGTAACTCCCTTTTTAGGAAACCTGAATGCTTTCCAGTTAAGTGAAATAACAACAACAACAACAACAGCAACAGCAACAACAACAACAGCAGCAGCAGCAACAACAACAACAACAACAACAACAACAACACAGGACCAGCATTGTGAACGCGGTGTCCATCGCCTCTTCTTCGCTGCTTTATCTTTCCTGACTTTGAAAAGAGCCAGGTACCTGTTCACAGCCGGGTAGACTGGAAAGCTGAACGCTATATAAAGATTCCCGGGCATGATTCACGCACGTGCAAACTCGTGCAGGCAGATTGGAAGTGAGTGCTCTACCTCTGCGCCAAACAGGTCTCCATGCGGAACAGGTAATGAAGTAATTAATAAAGACCTTCTCTCTATTATCGGACATGCACAGGATGGGGAGCTGTAGTAGGGATCGTGAGGAAGATCAATCACTGATTTAGTAAATGCCTTCCACATGCTAACTTATAGAACCCACACGCTGCATAATAGATTACTCAATATTTGACATAGACAGGGGCAGGTCTGTGGTAGGGATGTTGGGGAAATAGAAGAAGCTGGCCTTTCAATTATCTCGTGGAGATTACATCAGTCCTTCCTCTCCGGAGTCCTGCTAAAGACAGCTGAGCATCGTTAAGGTCATTATTGCAGAGTGTAAATACAGCGCTTGCCCTCTGGTAGGTCTCTTGGGAAGACTAATCAGTGTCCCTCTGATAATCACAGGCATCTATCTGACATCGGCACGGAGTAGTCTGGATGGTGATGGTGGTCTTCAAACGGTGACGAATGAAAAGAGGTGTGGACGTAATCTCCCAACGATCTAAGAGCAAGGAGTTCTTGACAGAGGGTGCTGAAAGTGTATCTAGACGGGATGAACTTAACCAGCACTTAGAGAACCCGAAGCTGGGGCTCATGTCATGTTAATGTTAGCGGGTCTTGATAATGGCGATGTGTAGTACCTCTTGCTGGGTTTACTGCTCTACTGACGTTGTTTCGTGGAAATGTGATAACGACTGACAGTATCCTGGTTTCAAGTGAAGGCTAACACTGTACAGACGTGTCAGAATAGCTGTGTTCACAAAGATAATAATGTGTCCGGTCTTGATTTAAAAGAGGGATAACAATATTTTAGGGTGCATCTTGAGAATTGAGATACCGCCTCGTGACTATCTATTGTCCATATCGACGCAAGGTTTGACGGAAGTAATTAAACCAGTCTAAATATACGCATGATTTTTATTCATCGAATTTTGTGGATAAAGACGGAAGTGTAATGTCTACGTTTGGTCTTCATCTTCTTTACGTTTAATCATAATTTATATATAATTCTTTCTTTTCTTCCCCTCCATTTCATGTTGACTGGTGTGTGTGTGTGTGTGTGTGTGTGTGTGTGTGTGTGTGTGTGTGTGTGTGTGTGTGTGTGTGTGTGTGTGTGTGTGTGTGTGTTGAGTGTGTGTGTGTGAGAGAGAGAGAGACAGAGACAGAGAGAGAGAGAGAGAGAGAGAGAGAGAGGGGGGGGAGGGAGAGAAGTATTAGCAAGATTTTCTCAGCTTGTTCATGATGGATCTGCACCAAAGTTGTGTAAACGTTTTGACCGTCCGTTGAGAAGTCGGGATTACATATAATGATTATATATGGCGCCATGGTCGAGGTCTCACGTGCTCCCACCCACCCTCTCACTCCACGCCCAAAAGTGCCTAAAATCGGCACATTTTAAGGCAGGCATGTGACAGCACTTTCTCAGGAACTTCTGATAATATCTACAGTTATCTGTGTTGTTACAGTGTACCATTGTCCAATTGACAAGAATAATGACTACGTGTACAGTGCTTCATCTCACAAGCACCCTTAGCGCTTCATAAAAGCACTATAGACAAAGGCAAACACATTTAGAGCAAATGTACATCGAACCCAGATCGCTGTACGAGTTTCTGTAAAGTTATGAACGGTAAATGTAGTATCTTTCATGTATCGAGCAGTAATAATCACGTTTGTGATTCAGTTACCAACGATAACAGATTGGCATGGATTGATGATGAAGAGCCAATAGCTGTTTTGTTTTTCATCTTATGTTTCTTCAGGGTAACAGCGACCTTGAAAAGTAACAAGTCTGAGTTTTGGTCATAATTTTTGTATGTAAAGAAACATTTTTAGAATAGTTTGACTATCCTGTTCTTTTCTGGCATTTTCTTTCCTTCTGATTTTTTGTATATGACTGAGGATAATAAAAACAGTTCTCACTTTTGATCTGGGTGTGAGCCATAGTATTTTGTGACTGTTATGATAAAACTTGGAAAGTTTCCACAATGCAGAGAAACGATTAATGACACAGTCACGTTATCAGTAATGACTTGTCATTATGCCTCGAGTGGAATGGAAAGTAACGTTGAAAGCAATGGTTCATGTCCACATCGAAAGGCCATGTGGACATTTCAGTTGTATCCTTTGACAAATGTGTAATTGAATACATGAAAGGAAATGGAAAGTTGATGGTCTTTCTTCTCCTTTTTTAGGGGAAGATCAGTGTCGCACTGTCTTTCTATTCATTACCCTGTGATCACACCAAGTTGAATGTGAAACATGTATGTATAAATGTTGTGATGACACGAAGCGAAAAGCTGGTTTAACGCCATCGGAACAGGACATAATGGCTGCGTACACACATAATGGACTTTTTCATTTGTCTTGTGACCTATGTTGACTTTTGACCGCTCGAGTCCCGGGGTCACTGAATAGGTGGTAAGGTGAGGGTCTGTTTGTCTCCGTGTCTGTGTCTGTGTGTGTGCGCGGCTTTGTCAATCGTCTTGTAAGGCGAACTGACAAGGGAACGCCGACAGTTGTTGCTGAAGGCGAAGCCAGTGTCTGAAGGTATCAGAGCGTTGTCAGACCTTTGTTGCTGGTGGCTCTGGTGGCGGGGCCTGACTCCTCCTCCTGTTGTGGAGAAGGTGAGGCTTGACACAGACTTGACACAGACATGGTGTAGACTGCAGGGTAGGCCTGGTTGTCGTCTCCGTCTCCTGTTGCTGCGGTCTGAAGATAAGAAAATAAGACGTACTGGGACTGTGTGGTCTTTGCTGACTTACGTTCAAACCCTTTGACTCCCGCACCCTGTCTACCAGCATTCTGCTTTGTAAACCATGCTAACAAAGCAAAAACGTAACCCTTTGATTCCCTTGCCCTATCCGTCAGGAAGCTGGTAGATAGGATAAGGGAGTCAAAGCGTTAAGTTTTTGCTGTTGGTGTATAGGGTGCGGGAGTCAAAGGGTTAAAAAAAAAAGCAATAAAAAGGACAAGGTATGGCAAGCTCTCCCAAACCGTAATTGTTCCTATGATCAAAAACACCTTTCTTTCTTTTTACTTCTTATTTTATCTTTCTTTTTTCTGTTCTGTTTGTTTGCTGTTTGCTTGTTGTCTGACTGATTAATTCAGATTGAACGTGTGATCGCATGTGTACACGACACGAGGAGGACGGAGGGCATGGGTTACTTCTGACAGTAACACTGAATCTTTATGTAGTATAACCAGACCAACAAACTGCGTCATTAACAACTAAATATTGAGGAGCGTTTCTTATAATCATATAAAGTAGACCAAACACGATATATATTAAACCTACAGCTGACCAGCCAGTCTGTCTTGATGATTTAAAAAGTATAATCTTCCTAGGGATGTGAAATAACAACCGAAAAGGAATGCCGTTCAAAGAACACTATGAGGCAGACAGGTTTTGACATGCCCCTGTATTATAGCATACATTTTGCACCGTTGTATCGGGGACTACTATTTGCTGAACACTTTAGGGAAAATGGGAACATAAAGTTCAGACCTATGATCCTATCCGCTCATTCAATGCTGTCAGAATGGACGTTTCTCACGATCTCTGACACGCATGATTTCCATACGATGAATGAATCTGCCGATGATCAGCGTACAGCAAGTCAATAAAGCTCTTGTGTGTCGTGGAGACGGCTCGTAGACGTCGCTCAAGTTTCCATTCCAGTATGAGTCACAGGGCAAATTGGAATCGACAAGATATATGGCCACTGTCATATTGGGGTTTGATACACTCCGGCATTGCCTAGCTGCCAACACCTTTTCATTGCTCTTTTTTTTCCAAAATATTATTTAATTGTTTTCCGTTTACGTTTCTCGTTTTCTTTAATCATTTACCGCTCAGTTTTCTGCAGTATGGACTTGAACGTGTGGTGCTTAGGACATATTTGACACCTAGTGTGGGTGAAACTACCAACCAGTTCTGCTCATGACATTTTCAAGGGCGTAGCAGATGTTCCATGATTGTGACCTTTCACAAATTAGTTTTTTTGATGGGACGTTTTGTGCTCACGATTTGTGTGACCTATACCCCGCCGAGTCTCTTGCTGTTAGTGTACATTGTGATAAAGGTTTACGTTTAAAACACTTCTCAAATTCCTGTATATTTTGTGCGTGCTTTTGTTCTGTTTGTTTATTGCTTGTATTGTCGCGTTGGTGTAGATCATGTAGTAGGTGTATATTCTGTTTGTTTATTGCTTGTATTGTCACGTTGTGTGTATATCATGTAGTAGGTGTATATTCTGTTTGTTTATTGCTTGTATTGTCACGTTGGTGTATATCATGTAGTAGGTGTATATTCTGTTTGTTTATTTGCTTGTATTGTCTCGTTGGTGTAAATCATATAGTAGGTTTATAATCAAAACACTGGCCAGATTTTTGTCTTTTGTTCTTGTTTATATTCTGTTGGTTTAGTTGTTTGCTGCATATATTGACTAGTAAGTGTATGTATATCATGATGCATGTTTATGTTGAAGCGGTGGCCAATTTCCCATGTCTTTTTTTCTGTTCTTCTTTCTTTGTATTATAGTTTCCTCATGTTTTAACATCATAAACTAAACATAAACTAAACGATTACCGAGCTTTTCTCAAAGGAATTTTCAAAGCTATGTTTGTGTGTCTTGTGGAAATTGGTACTATGAAAAAACTCTGGCTTTAAATCTGCTTAAGGCTTTACTACACTGATTGGCATATAAGTTAGATTGTTGATGTTATTGTTAATAACATACAAACAAACCAAACAACAAACAAACAAACAAAAACACGCTGACATGAAACACACAACAAACTGGAGTCCAGTTATGCGGATTTATGCTGATTTGATGTAAGACAGAACCTTTTTGTATTCTCTCTCGAGACACTGTGCGCGAAACACGAATCAAACAAATGATAGAATTATACATTTGATGAAATAATAAAAGATGATAAACAAACAAACAAGCAAGCAAGAAAACAAACAAACGTAAGTAAGTAAATGGATAATAGGCGATGACTAACTTTTGAAGTTACAAATAAGCAAACATAATCGTTTTAGAAATCAGTTGGCCCGTGCTTCAACCTTTCACATGTTATAAACCATTTCAGTAAATGTGTAAAATGGCCAAGTCACTTCCAACGTGAGTCAGTAAATACGTGTACATAGCAAATGTAGCTGTGGTTATTTGCACTAGCTATACAGTGTAATAGTTGTCTAAAGGGCGGCCGTTCATATGATGGGTTGGAAATTTTCAGAGGCGTTGTCAGTCTACTGTGGCTGGGAAAGTGGACCTGCGCTCTCTCCCGCTGTTCCTGTCTGTCTGTCTGTCTGTCTGCCTCTGTCTCTGTCTGTGTGTGTCTCTCGCTAAGGGTCATTGTCCATCTTTTTGATTATCTATTGTCTGCCCTCTGTGTGTGTCTCTCGCTAAGGGTGATTGTCCATCTTTTTGATTATCTATTGTCTGCCCTTTTCCCCTCTGAATCAACATCTCTCTGGATTTTGTTATATGTCTCTGTGTCTGTCTATGTATATATCGGTCTCTCATCAACAAATGAAAATGACGAGGTAATGTCACTAATCAGATATCGTCCTCTGTCATGTAAAATGAATTTGTTATGATATTCATATAAACAGGAGAGATTTGGTCACAACTGCTTCATGTAACATGTCCTGGTCTCACAACCATGCAACAGTGTAAGGAGGGCAACCGCATTATGCATTGCGATCTTTGCGATCTGCGAGATTCCAAACTGTCCAGATTCTTGTCCACAAACGCCCTGAAAACACTGATTGCCCTTGCC
>CM060305.1:145558267-145563267 GCA_030674185.1 Monoplex corrugatus
GAGTTTTGTTAGAATGAATAAACAGATTTAAAAAGTACTAGCAATACAAAATCCAATCCAAAACAGGGGTGTCGTATCGTACAGTACACTCTTACTGTCACTCTTTAAAGGGACTGACTTGTTTTATTTTTTTTGTATTTTTTATTACGATACACTATCTGCTGTCTATCAGAGAATGGATTAATTGAATCTATTAATTTTTGTATTTATTCTTCTATAACAATACGCTCTGTGCTGTCAATCAAAAAGTTGATTGATTTATGTAATCGTTTTTGTAGTTTTTCGTCTATTTGCTAGAGAAACGTCTTTCAGTTACTGAGACACGCTGTTCAAACACACATTAAATGAAAGAAAAACTGCGGCTTTCAAAGATAGTGGATACATGGAGTTCAAGGGTCTGTCAGTACTGACTTTCGAGGATAATGGACACACACAGGGTTCTGGTGTCACTGTAAAGTGTCGGAGGCATTACATCATTTACATTGTCTGCGGCTCTGTCACAGGGCCTTGGGAGATAAGTTTACAGGACCTGTATGTTGGCTGTCCCCCTCCCCCTTCTATTCTTCTCTTCACCTCCGTATCCCCCAAGCCCGTTCCCCATCAGACTCACACATACCTTCCTTTCCGCATACACACACTTCCCAAAGCCCTGTCAAAATGTTTTGTAACCCTTGTCACTCATGGTACCTTTGCGGTTGCGGTGATTGATGTACGTATGATAGAAGTACAGCGCTTCTGTGTGTGTGTGTGTGTGTGTGTGTGTGTGTGTGTGTGTGTGTGTGTGTGTGTGTGTGTGTGTGCGCGCGCGTGTGTGTGTTTATGTGTGTGTGTATGGGTGCGTGTGTGTGTATGTGTGTGCGCGCGCGCGCGCGTGTGTGTGTATGTTTTATGTGTGTGTGTGCACGGGTATGTATGTATGTATGTGTGTGTGTGTGTGTGTGTGTGTGTGTGTGTGTGTGTGTGTGTGTGTGTTGGGAGGGGGGGGGGTGATATGCGTGTGTTCGTGCAGTATAAGAATTTCGAAAATGTCTAATTTTGGACCGTGATAAATGCGTGCGCGCGTGTGTGTGCGCTTAACGTATGTGTATGTGTGAGTAAGTGTGTGTATGTAAGGGGGGGGGGGGGTTGCCTGCGTGCATGCGTGAGCGTTTGATCGGTCAGCTCTTCACCCCCTTGTCCAGAAACTCGTTGACCGTTCAACGGAACGCCAATTCATGGCGTAGCGATGACTGATAAGAAGAATAATTGTAGGCAGTATGCCATGACAGTCTATGGACCGGTCAGTCAGTATGTACCTCGGCAACATCCTCTATCCTTCTGGGGAACAACAACCGTTGTCCCTTCCTATCTGACTGTCCTTCTTTGTATGTTTGTCTGTGTCTCTTGGTCTCTGTTTCTGTGTCTGTCTGTCTGCCTGCCTGCCTGCCTGCCTGTCTGTCTGTCTGTCTCTGTGTCTGTCTGTCTGTCTATTGTCTCTGTCTCTCTGTGTCTCTGTCTCTGTGTCTCTCTCTCTGTCTCTGTCTCTCTGTCTCTGTCTCTGTCTGTCTGTCTGTCTGTCTCTCTCTGTGTGCGTGAATTCAACTCTGCACATAGACGTGTGTGTTTGTATTTGTAAGCATATAAACTAGCGTTTGATTTGTCTGTTTAGTCTGTACTGTCTGTATCGTCCGTAACAACAAACCATTTCAAAACTCTTGCCACCAATCACCTTGGCTTAATAGTTAAGGAGACGGACTGATGATGACTAGAAGATTGGGTGTTTAAACCCTGATCTGTTCATTTCGTTCTCGAAATTTTCTACCTGAACCATCTCCTTCCCATAACTTAGCACGCTGTGAGTTCATCAGAAAAACTCGGGCTGGTGTGGTTGTTTTGAAAGAGCAGCAGGCACAAAATCTCATATCTGCAGTTCGGATTCAGCCTATAACATTAAAAACTGGTCCGTTGGCTGCCAATCTTAATGATTACGGCATCCTGGTTGAATCGGTTTAGTTTTTCATAGGTCTCTCTGCCCAGCCCTCCACCCCTATCCCCCTCTCATTTCAAAACCTTGCCAGCGCATAGGGTTTTGTGCAGGCTAAGGGTGTCTGCCAGCTATTTGCTTGTAGATTTCAGGGGAGCATATATGAAATTTTCTGAAAGCGATGAATCCCTGCTGAGAGCGTTGCTCAGAATTAATGTGTTTACCAATACCGCAGGTGCCTGTAGCTCCCAGACCAAGTTGACCTCCGGATGTTATGAAACTTATTAAAAGGAAGCGTAGAATAAGGCCCTGTCACTGAGTCCGAAATTGAGCTTCTCAGAATCATCATTATCACCCCAGTTCTCATGTACTATCTTAGCCTTGTCGAAAAAAAATTATCCCAGATAATGTGGGTCTTCGTCCCCTGCTGTCAAGGTGACCTCAATTTCGGTGAGTTTGAAGGTGTGTTGGAGAGAGCCAGAATGCTCGGCGTTGGAGCTAAAATAGACGGGGTGCAGCCACAGACATCTTTAGATGTCTGTGGGTGCAGCAGATTGGGGAAAAAAAGATATCTTTATCTACTTGCCCGTCTCTCTGTCTTTTGGTCAGTCTTTCCCTCCTTCCCTCTGTCTTTGGTGTGTGTGTGTGTGTGTGTGTGTGTGTGTGTGTGTGTGTGTGTGTGTATGTGTGTGTTGTGTGTGTGTGTGTGTGTGTGTGTGTGTTTGTGTGTGTGTGTGTGCGTGTGTGTGTATGTGTGTGTGTTTGTATGTATGTGTGTGTATGTGTATGTATGCGTGTTTGTGTGTGTGTGTGTGCATGCGTGTGTGTGTGTGTATGTGTGTGTGTGTGTGTGTGTGTGTGTGTGTGTGTGCGCGCGCTCGCGCAAGCAAGCAAAACAAATGCATACCTAGCGACTTGTTGACTTAATTAGTATCCTTATCTAACGCATCATACCAGGTGCTTCGTTGGTGTTAAACACACAACATAGTGCCATCTCTGTCTATGATGTTGTCAAATCAGCCTCTAGTTTAGAGGACCAGCGAGCACTGAGCTGTTTGTGGGTAAACACACAACCATTGTGAAAAGTCTTCACTTCCATTGACAAAAACAGATCGGAATGGGAATATCAACTACTCAGGCGGGGACATAGTTATTCAAGACCAGTGCTCCCGATTTTCCGAGCCGCCTATTTCGTTATTGTGAGGTGCCTTTGTGACGCTTATTAATAGGTCGACAACAGCAAAGTAGGCTAATAGAGCAAGACAAGAACTGAAACAGCTCAGACAGAGAGAGAGAGAGAGAGAGAGAGAGAGAGAGAGAGGAGAGAGAGAGAGAGAGAGAGAGGAGAGAGAGAGAGAGGAGGAGAGAGAGAGAAGAGAGAGAGAGAGAGAGAGAGAGAGAGAGAGAGAGAGAGAGGCTACGATAAATCTTCATTCCTGAGGTTTATGATAAGCAGCGTAAATTTGTTCCACCTTATTTTTCCGATTAGGAACTGTAACGTTTAATCTAAAGGCATAAATTTAAAGTGCATTGACAGTATTTTACTATTGTTCATAATGCTGCACCTAACGTAGATATGGGAGAAAGAGGCAGACAACAAACAGACAGTACTAAACTTTCACTTACGAACCTCAAAGCGAAGGACATACACAGTCCCTTAGGACATTTAGTGGACACGTATTTATCTGATGGGGAAGCACAGAGCACCGTGGATCCTATCTTAATGGCTATCAGGTGGACATCAAAGACACTCAGGATGTCCGGACACTGACGGTCCACTTTTCAACCCCCTGACTTTCATGCCGTCAGTGCTCTATATTTGACAACGTCGTTGGACCACACAGCATCGTCACTCGACCGTATAATTTAAGCTTTTATGTCCAGTGCTCAGATATCTGATTCAGTGAAGAGAAGTGTTTTACGACGAAGTTTGGCATTTATTCGTTTCTTTGTGTGTTTGTTTATACGTTCGTTTGTTCGTTTATTCATTAATTTGTGTTTGTGTGTGGTGGTGTTTCTTTGTTTTCATCAATTTGTGTGTGTGGGTTTGTTTCTTTCTGTGTTATTATTATTATTATTATTTTTACGTATATCAATCTATGAAGTTATCTTTGGAGGAAAGGTTTATTGGGTGCTGGCAATAAGAGTATGAATTGTTCAGTAGGGATTTCTCGATGGTTTTTATTTATGACAGTAATGAAATTAATTGTACGGGTTTCTGATGTATCTCTTAAACCGTAGGACAGTGTGTTGGCAGAGACTTCAACTTTTCTGTTTGGGTCAGAATTATAAGAGCGGTCCTCATCTTCTCTCACTCGCTGCTATATTTTCCCCAACCATGAACGTGGACTGGAAGCCTCACACACAAACGTTTCTTTTGCCAAAGTTGAACCTGTGCAGTCATATTATCAGACGAGATCTTCACCTTCAAGCCAAGGCCTCTGCTTTATGAATAAGTTGTCAACAGATTTATACCACAAGTCTCACCCAGTCTTGATCGTGCAAGTTTTGAATATAAACTGGTCACAGACACAGGAGTGACTGAAAACAGATTGGTGCTGTTGGTACTGTTTGTACAGTACACGTACGACTTGACCTTTTTCTCGCTCTATTTGTGTCACCCAGTTCGACAACAAGTGCAAGACAGCGGAACAAAGCTTTGGTCGAAATCGGTCATGTGAGATGGAACCGTCGGAGAAGTCGGTGTCGATTCATCTGGTGTACACAGTTTGAAGATTATTTTGTCGTGTACAAATCACGAGGCTATATTTTTTTTCTTATGGCTAATTATTTCTTTTGGTGTCGAAGTTGTTCGTCTTTGTTACTTCTTTGTCATTTTATTTCATAGTTTGACTTCCAGACCACAGTATACCCATAGTATGGTAATACCTCTCTCTCTCTGTGTCTCTCTTTGTCTCTCTCTGTTTCTGTCTCTCTGTCTCTGTCTCTGTCTCTCTCAGTCTCTCTCTGTCTCTGTCTGTCTGTCTGTCTGTCTGTCTGTCTCTCTCTCTCTCTCTCTCCTCTCCTCTCTCTCTCC
>CM060305.1:145570767-145585767 GCA_030674185.1 Monoplex corrugatus
CGTGTTGTTGTTGTTGGTGTTTTTTTTTCAATAAGCGTTACGATGATTTCACATGAAGTAACAGATTGTCATCAAATACCAGCTTCGTCTAACAGGACACGTTATCTGCATGGGAAGCAGCTGCATCCCAAAGATGATTCTATACGGAGAGCTAAGCAAGGACACCGTGATCAAGAAAGACCTCTAAAGCTTCACAAGGATACTCTTAAAGCTAACACGTCAGTTGTGGCATCAACACCACAATTTGGGAGGACACTGCACACAACAGAGTAAGCTGGCGACAGCAGACCACTCAGGCCCATTCGTCTTTGAACAGCGCAGAACAACTACTGTTGAACAGAAGAGGCACTGGCGGAGGCAGATCCCAAAACCGCAGGAGCGCCTATGGAACAACATGTGCCTTCAGGATTAGTCTTGTATTCCACCTGTAGACTCGTACCATGCGTTAAAGGACTAGATTTAGTACGCTAGCTCTCATCTGTAGTCTCGATGGAAGAGTCCATCATCAACAGAAATGTGTAGCTTCGGCAAGAAAATAATCGTGGAATTAAATATCAACTAAGTTACATAACTCTTGCGAGTCACGGAGTTATCTCCCATGTAGAATTTCTCGAACCCAACACAGTTTGCGCTACCCATTCAGCTAGCAGTTTCTTAGTTGATATTTAAAATTCTCCCTGCTTCCCTCTTATTTCCGTGGAATTAAAGTTTATTAAAGAAACTATATTTCAGTCAGATGTTTAAGAAATACTTAAATAATTAAATAAAACATTTAACATTCGGTGAAAAAATGATGCAAAGCATCAATATGTGACTGAACATCCCTTTATGCGTGTGGATATGAAATTCGTCATATCGTTGTACGTTCACCAACAATGTTCTCTTATATGTACTATGACTTTGATAGTGTCGCGTTTCTTTATGCAATTTACATCAAAGGAAATAAGAGGGAAGCAGGGAGAATTTTAAATATCAACTAAGTAACATAACTCTTGAGAGTCACGGAGTTATCTCCCATGTAGAATTTCTCAAACCCAACACAGTTTGCGCTACCCATTCAGCTAGCATAGACGCAGCCACAAAGCATAAAGTGGTAAGGAATGTTCTGAGCTTCTATATAGGAGATAACTCTGTGACTCTCAAGAGTTATGTTACTTAGTTGCAATTTACATTGTTTGCTTTCGTGAATATGCTGAAGATCTATTAGGATATCTTTCAACTTTCAGAATTAGAATCAGACTGCTTTTCTTATGTTCACAACAGAAATTGAAATGCGTTTATTGTTCCTTCCATTCTAAAAGCATAATATAAAAAAGGAAAAAAAAAAACGAAGAAAACTCGCCTCATCCCGTTCTTGAAACCACAAGAGCTATGAAGATAACAGAAAATGTCTTCATCTGATGTTTATGTTACTTACGTTTCAGGGTCAGCCAGGCCTGACGATACGTGGACCTCCTGGACCCCCTGGGCTCCCAGGTCGTCCTGGCTCCTTGGATGTCATTCCTGAACTGGAGCAGGGTCCACAGGGAGAGAAGGGAGAAGATGGAGAGCCTGGAGAACCTGGCATTGGACTGCCCGGCATTCCTGGTCCTCCTGGAGATAGGGGTGCTCCAGGCTCGCCTGGTCCTAAAGGATTTAAGGTACTGATGGTTTCAATCTTAAAAGTTAGGGGTTAACACAGATACAGATGAGACAAAAAATGGCCAGATGTTCTTTCAGATTTTAAACAGATGAGAATGAAAGAAAAAGAAAATAGATGTGAGGTTCCTGGCCTCTGTGCGTTTCAAGTATGGATCAGTTTATTGGTGTTTGTCATCTACGTCTGCAGAAAGGTGCTTCTCTTGTCCCTCTGATAATTCCACATATGATAGGAATAATTTACTGTTTCCAGTGATATGCCGTTCAATGTTATTAGGTCTCTGAGCCTTGTACTAGTCAGTAAGCATGTTAGACATAAGCCATATTATTGTAGTGGATTTTAACTGTTTAAGTCTTGAGCTGTTGTACTATTCTGTATTTGCATAGAACATCTTTACATTCCAGACTTGACATATTTTACATGTATTGTGTCTGCAGGGAGATGCTGTGCTTGGTCCTCCAGGTATTCCAGGCATTGCAGGCCAGCCAGGACCTCCAGGTCCACCAGGTCCTCCTGGTACCCCTGGCTTTGTCTTAGATACTGGTTCTGGTGACGGGGAAGAGATCCCGGGCCCTCCGGGACCCAAAGGAGAGCCTGGTCGCCCAGGTCTCATGGGCCGTCAGGGTCCATTGGGTCCAGAGGGCCCCAGCGGATTGGTGGGATCCCCCGGTGAGTCTGGTTTGCCTGGAGAACCTGGAAGGCCAGGCGCACCTGGTTTGAACATCACTGGACCGATGGGGCCTGTGGGACCTTCTGGCCGAGATGGACTTCCGGGATCAACTGGGGCTCCGGGCATGCCAGTAAGATGTGCTGAAGACTTACTATTTTTTCTTTTTCATTTTTTAAATTTTCTACGAGGGTAATATAAAACCTACTTCTCTCCTCAGAAGCAAAATATGCCTTGCTTGTTAACTGAGTGTCTGGTATTGGATTTAAGTGTTATTCTATTGGTACATGGTAACTAAATTTCGAACTGGCAGATTTTCAACTGCGTCATGTAAAGTACACTGTCTGCATCATTACATATTTTTCAGCCTGTGTCCTACGTAGATTCACAATTAAAAAAGATATTGTACTTTTCCTTCTGCTGTTTGACATCAGTGGGTAAAATTCGTTTGCTTTTTCCTAGTAGTAATTACTGGCTCGAACCAGTGTGAAACGAATATTGGCCTATAAAACTTGATGATGCAATTTTTGTATTTACAAAGCAGCTTCTTGGATCAGGTAAAGTATTACACATCCTTTTAATGCTTTTGGTATCATTTTTGTTTTGTTCAGTTTAATTTGCGTCAGAACCACCACATTTAGTTGCAGCAGATTTGAAAGCTAGATTTGATTGCTTATGGATTTTGTTTTGGTCTTTTTTTTGCCACGGATGTCTTTGGCACTAAGTGATTGGTTCTTTCTATGACTTTTAAGCCTACTGGATCAGTCTTCGCCCATATCGAGTTTTATATTTAGCAGTTTCAAGTTTGCAACATAAATATTGCTGTACATTTACATCTGTGCAGCACTTTACCCTCCCTCTCCCACTCAAAATAAATGTCATTATGTCTTGTTATAGCATTTTTTTCCATTGTTTTAATAACTGTATGTAATGTAACATTACCTTGAAAATACAGAATTAACCAATATGACCATCACAATAATTATGAGAACCCAGAGATCAAAAACATCTTAAAGTTGAATATTTAAAACCAGCCAGAAATATTTTTATAACTGAGAAGAAATGTCTGTCTTTTCAGGTCTTGGCTTTTTATTTTCTTCTTTTTTGTTTCAAATTTGTTGTTCGCTTTCCATTAATAGTATGTAGTTTCAGGATTATTGTGTGCATACAGCTTAGTTAATAAATTGCTTTAGTGCAGTGATGCCTTATTTTTTAAATTGTCTTGTTTAATGTTGTGTATCAAGTAAGAGTTAGCGTTTAATTTCATATGAAATAACCCTGCAAGAATTATCAAATTGTTCTTTACATGAAAAATTACTTGAGTAATGCGTAATGGATATTTAGCATGCTTTCTTTCAGTTTATCTTATGTTTGATAATTTTTCATAATTTTCAAAATTACATTGTTTATTAGCAATCTGTATTGATTTTTTGGCCTGCTCTGTGTTTGTGTGTGTGTGTGTGTGTGTGTGTGTGTGTGTGTGTGTGTGTGTGTGTGTGTGTGTGTGTGTGTGTGTGTGTGTGTGTGTGTGTGTTGTATGAGTGTATGTGTATTATGTATTTTAATCGTATGTAAAAGTGCAGGGTTGAACTTTTGTGGATGTGCAAAAGTAAAATCGGGGCCATAGTTATTATTCTGTTCTAACAACTTGTCTGTTATGTCAGTGTATGATATTCTTTGTCTTTTTTGTCTTTTGTTGTCTGTCTGTCTTTCCTATCCTGGTATTTTTCTTTCCACCAGTGTATATTTACCTCTCACATTGTGTCATTTTCTTGTTTGCCTCTTGTTCTGTGTCTTTGTCTGTCTCGGTGTATTTCTGTGTCTGCAATTCTTTGTCTGTGTCATTCTCTCTCTATCTGTCTCTGCTTGTCCGCCTGTTTTTTTCTGCTTCTTTATCTCCCACGATTATTTTCTCTTTGCTTTATGACTTATGAGAGAACCCAGGAGTAAACGGTGTTTTGTGTATGTGTGTGTGTGTGTGTGTGTGTGTGTGTGTGTGTGTGTGTGTGTGTGTGTGTGTGTGTGTGTGTGTGTGTGTGTGTGTGTGTGTGTGTGTTAGGGTGTTGCGGGGGCGCCTGGAGAACCAGGATTGCCAGGTCGTGAAGGACCCAAAGGAGATGCTGTAAGTTTATTTCTAAATCTATGTTAAAGGAGTCATATTTTTTAATACAGAAATAGAACAAACAGATCCACTATGGTGACCGATAGTGATAGCAGCCTTCCTGAATTGTTTCCACTACGTTTTGAAATGTAACCATTTTGTGTTTCCACTTTGTTTCGAATATACCATCTACGTTTCTAAATCATTCTTTGGTAGAAACAGGAATCGGTTTACAACCACAGGGAATGCACGTATTAAAAACGGATACTGTTGAATGTGTGGATGATCAGAAGACAGAAAGATAGAGAAAAAAGGAAGTGAGCCAAGCGTATTTGATTAATAGAGAAACATGATTTAGTGAGAAATGATCAGTAAAATACACCTGATGCTTGCTTTTTTCAAGATGTGATTCTGGATGCTTTTTTTTTTTTTTTACAAAAATATGCATTAATCTTTGAATGTTACAAAGTACTGGACGCTTTTCTGGACAGGCTGTGTCTGTTGACAGAATTGTGGACTTGAGAATCAAGTCTAGAGCTCAGTTCTAGCTTTCTACATAAAAAAGATTGCTCGCATGATTTCTGTCCTTGTAAATATTATCAGTCTTCCAGGTGATGACAACTTGATGTGTAATAATGACAGAATTGTGGTCCTGTCGTAATGTTTAATACGTATAGACTGATGTTCCTGTCTTTATGTTTAATGATTACAGAATGTAGATCGTGTCCAAGTGTTTGATAATTATTACAGATTGATGGTCCTGTCCTTATGTTTATAGTTACAGATGAGTCCTGACCTATGTAATGTAAGGAAGGTCGTCCTACAATTGATCCTGTTATGTTAATATTACAGATTGAAGGTCTGTCCATGTTTAATAGTTAGATAAGCTGTCCTAGTTTAGTTGTGAAGGTCCTGACCTCGTTTTAATAATTACAGATACATGAAGGTGTTTAGTAGTTTAGAGAATGTGTTCTGTCTTATTGTTTAGTAATTACAGACTGTAAGGGTCCTGTTCCCTTCTCACGTCCAGACTCTGACGACATGGAATATTTGCATAGACTTTTGGATTAGTGCAGTTATTGCTGACAAACTGAAGACGACCTCATATGGAAGCACCTAGTGGCGATAAAACACATTTGAGCAGACTTCGGAATTCTAAATTCTCTTAATCTTGTTTTCAGGGACAGGAAGGCCTGCCAGGAACACCTGGTATAGATGGTGAACGAGGTCTGCCTGGTCGTGATGGAGCCGATGGTCTACCTGGTCGTCCTGGAAACGATGGTCGCGCAGGACCCCCCGGACCTCCTGGACCCCTGGACCTGGAAGTGGCGGTGGCATTATCTTTGGCAGCGGCATGGGATCTGACGCCGAGGTAATGTTGATAGTTTTGAGTTTGTGGCTGTTTGTGCGAGTATGTGGTGGTTGAGAGAAATGGGTGGAGAAGGAAGAGTGTTTTATGTTCAAATGTGTGTGTATGTGTTGTGTGTGTATTTGTGTGTGTCGTGTGCGTGTGTGTGTGAGAGAGAGAGAGAGAGGGAGAGACAGGGAGAGAGAGAGAGGGGGAGAGAAAGAGAGAGAGAGAGAGAGAGAGAGAAAGAGAGAGACGAGAGAGAGAGAGAGAGAGACAGAGAGAGAGAGAGAGAGAGAGAGAGAGAGAGAGAGAGAGAGAGAGAGAGAGAGAACTACGTATTGGAGGGTTGTTGCACAAGCAGTATGATGATTTTCTGCATTCAGAGAACGTGAAAAGAGGGTTGCTTTCTTGGATGTTTCAAATGAAAAATGTTTACTGAGGCCTTTTTTTAAAATTTATATAAACATTTAACTTCAGTCATTCTGTGCATAACCCTATAAGGAAGACACAGTTTCGTGGCTCAGTTAGCAGCACTTTTGCCTTCGCTAGGTTTTAAAAAGAGATACACGTTCTCAATAACTCGACTTTGCGCTGTACAAGTAAGTTAGTTAATAACTTTGCTTTCATTCATCGGAAAGAAAAATCGAGAATCTGACACAGATTTCCTTCTTTGTGCATTGACAGGAAATAGTAGGACAGCCTGGACCGCGTGGACCCCCTGGCCCTCAAGGTCCTCCAGGTATCCCTGGACTGAGGGGTCTGATGGGTGAACCTGGCAACCGAGGACCTATTGGACCAGCTGGTGAACGTGGACCTAGAGGAGAAAGAGTGAGTAAAAGAAGATTGTCTCATTGTCATTGAGTAGTACATCTTGTTGTTGTTGTTATAACTTGAACAATATTTTGATAAATTCACAGCGTGTTCTATTTATTCTACTCTATCTACTCTATCTATCTATCTATTCTATTCATATACTATATCTATTCTATTCTATATATTGTATGATTTATGTATTGATTGTATTTATTGTATGTATTGATTCTATTCTATTCTAATTATATTATATTTATTTTATATTTTATATATATTATATTATATTATATTTATTTATTAATTATATTATTTATTTATATTATATTATATATATTATTTATATTATATTATATTAGAAATTTATATATAGGGTAGGATAGGGTAGGGTACTGTACAGTACAGTTAGTATAGTATAGTACTATAGTATAGTATAGCATAGCATAGCATAGCATAGCATAGTATAGCATAGCATAGTATAGTATAGTGTAGTATAGTATAGTATAGTATAGTAGTGTAGTGTAGTTAGTATAGTATAGTATAGTATAGTATAGTATAGTATAGTATAGTATAGTATAGTATAGTATAGTATAGTATAGTATAGTATAGTATAGTATAGTATAGTATAGTATAGTATAGTATAGTATAGTATAGTATAGTATAGTATAGTATAGTATAGTATAGTATAGTATAGTGCAGTGTGCAGTGCAGGGAGGTAAATTAGGGTAAAGTAGAGTAGAACTTGTAGTATTATACGTCATATTGCTTGTAGTATTATACGTCATATTACTAAGAGCATAACTTGACACAATAAAATACATATAATCCATGTCTGTAAGATAGTATTCAGACATATGGTCGGAGAGTATTTTCTGCTTGCACGGTTGTTCGTCATTTATTCTGATCCATTCACTATCATGGCATTAACGTATTGATGATAAAATAAGGTGTGCATTAAAATGAAAGTGGAGTACAACCCCCTCCCAAACACACACACAAACACACGCACACACACACACACACACACACAAAACACACGCACACACACACACACTCACACTCACACTCACACTCACTCACCACACACACACACACACACACACACACACACACACACACACACACACACACACACACACACACACACACACACACACACACACATATATATATATATAACAGAGAGAGAGAGAGAGAGAGAGAGAGAGAGAGAGAGAGAGAGAGAGAGAGAGAGAGAGAGAGTTATGATACTGGTTTTTGGATGTCACAAGTTTAGCCATTAGATTTAAAATTTTGAAACATTTAGCCACAGAATCCACTGTTGAACGATGATAGCAAATTTTCAATCTTTTCAGAAAGTTAATGCAGATTGAGCGAATTCTGCAGTGAATGATTCATCTTTTGTCTTTTACATCAGTAACTATGCCACACATATACAAACACTAGCGTAACACACAGAACACAAACACACACAGACACTTACACACACACACAAATACACACAACACACACACACACACACACACACACACCACACACACACACACACACACCACACACACACACACACACACACACACACACACACACACACACACACACACCACACACACACACACACACACACACACACACACACCACTCCTCTCTCTCTCTGTCTGTCTCTCTCTCTCTCTCACACATACACACACGATCTACATTACTGTCATCTATATCTATTATGTGATGATATGATGTCAGGGATTTGATGGAGAGTCAGGAGTGCCCGGAATCCGTGGAGAAGCTGGGGTTCCTGGACGCCCTGGTGAGGCTGGTTCTCCTGGAACTCCTGGCCTGCCTGGCATCAAGGGAGATGCTGTGAGTTGATGTAGATATCGTGTGAAATATTGAGAATATTTATGTATGGACTTGTTTTATTCTGCCTGTGTGTGTGTGTGTGTGTGTGTGTGTGTGTGTGTGTGTGTGTGTGTGTGTGTGTGTGTGTGTGTGTACGTGTTTATGTGTGTGTGTGTGTGTGTGTGTGTGTGTGTGTGTGTGTCTGCGTGTGTGTGTGTGTGTGTGTGTGTGTGTGTGTTTTCTATGTTTGTGTCAGTGTATGTGTGTGTGTGTGCGTGCGTGCGTGTGTGTGTGTGTGTGTGTTTTCTGTGTTTGTGTCAGTGTGTATGTGTGTGCGTGCGTGTGTGTGTGTGTGTGTGTTTTCTGTGTTTGTTTCAGTGTGTGTGTGTGTGTGTGTGTGTGTGTGTGTGTGTGTGTGTGTGTGTGTGTGTGTGTGTGCTGTGCGTACCGTGTGCGTCTGTGATTCCTGAAAAAAAAAGTCCGCGCGTGTAGGGACATCAAAAACGGATGATGGACGATAAATAGCTATTTCTGTGACGTCAAGCGTCTTTTGTGTGTATGTGTGTGTGTATGTTGTGTGTGTGTGTGTGTGTGTGTGTGTGTGTGTTTTGTGTGTTGGTTGTGTGTATGTGTGTGTGTGTGTGCGTGAGTGTGTGTGTGTGTGTGTGTGTGTGTGTGTGTGTGTGTGTGTGTGTGTGTGTTGTGTGTATGCGTGTGCTTGTGCGTGTGCTTGTGCGTCTGTGATTCGTGACAAAAAAAAAAAAAAGTCTGCAAATGTAGGGACGTCAAAAACGGGTGGTATTGTGCCATACAGACATGCTTTACCCAGATAGTGTTTCTTTATTTACGCGGAAAAATTCCGCTGTGACTAATCCAGTTAATCCAATGCAATCCAAACATCGTTATATTATCACTGTCATGATGATGATAGTGATGGTGATGATGATGATGATGATGATGATGGTTGATGATGATGATGATCATCCTCCTCCACCTCCTCCTCCTCATCATTAAATCATCATCATCATCATCATCATCATCATCATCACCACCACCACCACCACCGCCATCTTCATCACCATCGCTATCAGCACAGTTTTCTTCCTATTCTTCTTTCCGCCTTTTTTTCATTCTGCTGCTTTCTCTTCCTCCTTTTTTTTGTGCCATGTCAACACCACTACCTTATCGCAGTTATGTATGTTGCGTAAACAATGATTGTGTTGACAGGGGACACCGGGTGTATCACTCCCCTCCGAGCCAGGTACTCCCGGCACACCTGGGCGTGACGGCAGACCAGGTGAGCGTGGTTTCCACGGTCCCCCCGGTCCCCCAGGACCACCTGGTCCCGCTGGTCGACCAGGCTCAGGTGGCGGTATCAGCCTTCCTGAAGGATCTGGAGATTTTGAAATTGTTGGTGGCAAAGGATCGCGGGTGAGTAGCGCGCGCGCGTGTGCATGTATGCGTGTGTGTGTGTGTGTGTGTGTGTGTGTGTGTGTGTGTGTGTGTGTGTGTGTGTGTGTGTGTGTGTGTGTGTGTGTGTGTGTGTGTGTGTGTGTTTCAAGTCTTCAAATCATACTTTCAAGAAAAATTTGTAAAACATAAAATCCTCTCTCCATGTAATAAGACACACATGCACATCCACACAGAGACACACAGAGACACACAGAGACACACAGACACACAGAGGCCCACAGACACACACACACACGCGCACACGCACACGCACACGCACACGCACACGCACACACACACACATACACACACACATACACACACACACACACACACACACACACACACAAAACCAACTACGTTTTAATATGTCAGCTGTACCACATGTCCTATGTACCACATGTACTATATCCTCCACCCTATCCTGTCCCACTTTAGCATTAAAATCTCCCATTATTATTGTAACTTCTTGTGATTTCCATTGGGCCTTGACCATCTCTGATACTTCGTAGAAGTTGTCAATTTCGGCCTGAGTACTTGCGGATGTTGGTGCATACACCTGAATGATGTTGATATCAAATAGCCTGCCACCCAATTTAACTAGCAAAACTCTTTTCGGATACAGCCCAGTATCCCCTAACTGCTTTTGATTTGTGATGATAATGATGACCACATGTCCGTCTGTATCTCTCTCCCTCACACACTTTCTCTGTCTGTCTGTCTCTCTCTCTTTCTCTCTGTTGTTTCATCCCCTCTGTCTCACTCACCTTCCACCTCTGTATCCTCCCGTCAATCCTCCTGTTTCGCCCTCTCTACCTCAACCTTGAAAAGATGAAATGCATTCTTACCAACAAATGCCTATCAATTAACATCAGGAAGAGAGTTCTTGAAAGTTATACAGACGTGGACAGTCAACAAGCAAAGCCAGAACAAGATTGAGGCAGCCGAGATGTGGTTTCTAAGAAGAATGTTGAGAGTTCCATAGACAGCAAAGAAAACAAACGAGACAGTCTTGATGGAGGCAGACACAAGAAGATCATTGATAAGGAAGATTAGGAAAAGACAAGCAACGTTTATAGGCCATTTTATGAGGAAAGGGAAATTGGAGCACCTGGTCACAACAGGAAAGCTGGAGGGAAAGAGAACACCAGGTAGACCCAGGGAAAAATTATTGGACGGACTTGCAGGTGGCTGAAGACAGAGAGGGTGGAAGATGTGCTTGCGGCAACAAGGGATAGAAACAGATGAAGGCCATGATCGCCAACGCCATGTGTCAAGGCACTTGATGATGATGATGATGACCTCAACCTTAGAGTCATTCATATGCAGACTTCATGGCACAGGTGTTGTCATTGTGCAGGGCGAACCTGGCATTCCTGGTGTACCAGGCGCGAAAGGAGACATGGGTCTGGCGGGTGCACCTGGACTTCCAGGAGATGCGGGTCGTTCTGGCGCTCCTGGCATCCCCGGAGCTCCTGGAGAACCCGGCCTCGTGGGACTTGCTGTAAGTTTTTACGGTGGACGTCTGCGGGAATGAATGTTGTGTTTCAGTTTAGAGAGGTTGGAGACGAGAATGTGTGTGTGTGTGTGTGTGTGTGGTGTGTGTGTGTGTGTGTGTGTGTGTGTGTGTGTGTGTGTGTATGTGTGTGTGAGTGTGTATGTGTGTGTGTGTGTATGTGTGTGTGTGTACGTGTGTGTACATGTGTGTGTGTGTGTGTTTGTGTGACTGGATTGCCAGGTGATATGGGTTGAGCTGGGGTCCCTGTGAGTCCGTTCTTGTGGGACTGGATGTGTTTGGACAATCAATTGTAGATTGCCTTTTGGTGGATAACATGATTTGGAAAAAAAGCTTTTGTTTTGTATGTAAGAGAGAGAGAGGAGGTTGTTTGTATGTATGTGTGTGTGTGTCTGTATGTGTGTGCGTGTGTGTGTGAGTGCGTGAGCGTATATATATGTGTGCTTGTGCGCGTGCGCACACCTTGCACTCACACACACCCTGCACGCACATACACAAACACATATACACACACATACATACATACGTCCATACATACATACACATATACATACATACACACATACATACACACACATACATATATACATACGTACATACATAATGCATACATACATACATACATAATAATAATAATAATAATTACAATATTTATATAGCGCAAAATCTTGATAAAATCAAATCTAAGCGCTGAAACACACACACACGCACGCACGCACACACACGTACACACGCACGCACACACACGCACTCACGCACACACACACACATACACACACACACGCACACGGCTATAAATGGGGAGAAAGAATAAAAGCAATGGAAAATAATTTTAGAAAGCATATTATATACAATTATATATTGCAACGTGATTCCCCTCCGAGTGGAGACAGGCTGCAGAGGGGATTGAGTGAGGTCAGGATTTTATGCAGAGGAGAAAAGGTGAGTTTTGAGAGCGGACTTGAAGGAGACAAAAGTAGGTTGCTGACGGACTGAGAGAGGAAGTTTGTTCCAGGAGAGCGGACCAGAAACAGAGAAGGCTCGTGGACCATAGGTATTGAGCTTAGTGCGTGGAAAGCGAAAAGTCAGAGGATCGGAGGCAGAGCGGAGGGTACGTGAGGGAACATAGATCTCAAGTAGGCTTGACAGGTAATCGGGGGCTGCGTTATTGAGGCTTTTGTAGCACATGGTGTCTAGTTTGTACTGTATGCGCTTTGATACAGGGAGCCAGTGAAGTTGTGCCAGGAGAGGAGATATGTGGTCAGCTTTTTTCTTTTTGAGTACAAGGTGTGCAGCATTGTTTTGAATGCGCTGTAGGATGTGAATGGTGGAGGCAGGAAGACCGGACAGGAGTGAATTGCAATAGTCAGTGCGAGACATTATGAAGGAGAGAACGAGTTTTGCAATTGTTTCCACAGAGAGATACTTCCTGATCAGGCTTATACGATGGAGGTGATAGTAGCAAGATCTGGCAGTTTGAGAAACAAAATTGTTCATGGAGAGGGTAGAGTCAATGCAGACACCAAGGTTTTTAGCTGAATCAGAAATTGGGACTGATGTGTTACATAATGGGAGAGAAAGAGGAGGCAGCTGAGAAAGTTTCTGACGGGTGCCAATGAGGATAGCTTCTGTCTTGTCATCATTTAGCTGAAGTTTGTTGTATGTCATCCAATTTTTAATGTCCGAGTAACACTCAGTGCTGTGAGTCAGGAGACGCTGTATATTGTCAGGTGAGTCACTGTCTTGAAGTTGGGTGTCATCAGCATAGAAGTGGTGTTTTATAGAGTGGGAGTTGATGATGGTGGACAGGGGGAGGTGTAAAGAGTGAAAAGAACAGGGCCAAGGACAGATCCTTGTGGAACACCACAGGTCAGGTATGCCATACATACATACATTACATACATACATACATACATACATACATACTATACATACATACATGCATGTATGCATGCATGTACATACACACATACGTACATTCATACACTCACGCACGCACACTCACACACATAAACGCACACACACACACACACATACATTCGCGCTCTCTCTCTCTATCTCTCCGTCTCCCCTCTTTCCCACCCCCACCCCCCCTCTCTCTCAAGTTTTGACACAAACTTATATGTGGGTATGGGCGTGGGTGTGTCGTTTCAGGGCAACAAAGGATCGAAGGGCGACACGGGTGGTTTGGGACCAGCAGGACCAATGGGACCAGTGGGACCACCTGGACCACCAGGTAGACCTGGTGTGGGCAGTTCCTCTCCTGGAGAGGTGGAGACGATACCTGGTGAAAAGGTGAGTCAAGAGAAATCTGCATGCATGCATGTTTCAACGTAATTTGGTATAAAATTTACTTTTATACCGTGATACAGGCAAGCTCAATCTCTATCAGAATTTACATCAGTTGTAACAGAAATTAAATTTGCTTTTATACAGTGACACAGACAAGCGCGATCTCCATCAGAATTAACGTCTCTTACTCGTAAGACACATTAAATGATTATTAAACAATTCAGAAATACATGAAAATAGAATAAGATCGTGTATCTAATTGACGAAACAAGACAGGCGCAAATGACGGTCCGCTGGCCTTTGTGAAACGTACATATTAACAACAAAAACCAAAATGCATTGAAATTAACCGTTTGACTCCCGCGACATGTCCATCAGCATCCTGCATTGTCAACCATGCTGGCAAGGCAGAAACGTAACCCTCTGACTCCCTCACCCTATCCATCGGTTTCCTTGTAGGAAGATGATGGATAGGATGAGGGAGTCAAAGGATTAATTTTTTTGCAGTTGGTGGATAGGGTGCGAGAGTCAAAGCGTTAAACTTGAGTCACAACTAACAGGCCAGCTATCTTTCCTGATGTTTCATAAGCATCTCGTTGGGCTGATCCAACATTTGCGCCCGTCTTGTTTCTTTATTTATACACGCGTTCTCATTGTGTTTTCGTGTGTTTGTGATTTTCTGGACAAAATAGAAGACAGAGAGACAGACATACTGACAGTAGACTACCTGGATTGCCTGCTGGTGTTGCTTTTAGAGTATGATTCGAAATAAAGCACGCCTAGCTCTGGTTTTAGTCGGGATTTTGCGCATTGTTTATGTATTTGTGTATTTAGTGTTTGAGCATGTTTATGCCTCACATGGTCAGTCGGGTGGTTTGGATATATGTAAATGTTCTCTTTGTTGAAGTGTTCTCCCATGTGGCCAATGCTCATTTTTTTTTTATTTCTGAACAGAGAGCAAAATTGAAGGACACACTGTGGAGACTTTGGTTCTATCTGCCATGGACTTTCAGTTATGTAGGACAATCCCATTCGGCATATATACCAAACTAGAGGCAGTGTCTAGTCGTGCGATAGATTATAAAACATAAATAAGCCAATAAACGTTTCATTACTATTAACAGTGATAAGTAAGCATGAGCATACTTGAAATCGTGAGACAGACTATAAGACATAAATAAGCCAATAAACGTTTCATTGCTGTTAAGGTAATAATTAAGCATGAGTATACTTAAAATCGTGAGATAGATTATCAGACATAAATAAGTTAATAAACGTTTCATTAATGTTAACAGTAATAAGTAAGCATGAACATATTTGAAGTTGTGTGTGTTGG
>CM060305.1:145590767-145620767 GCA_030674185.1 Monoplex corrugatus
TCTTTTAAGTTTAACATGTACGATATGTATTGCTGTGTAAAAACATTTGTATATGTTTTTCGCACCCATGATAATGTAATGCTTACGTAATTATACGTTTCTATGTATGAAACATCAATATCACCGTTTTTGCATTTTGCACTGAATTTGTTTGTTTTAATCATAACAAATATTTAATATTATTTGAGATAAATTGTCACATTTTGAAACTGTTAATGTTTGTGTCCAGTGGTTTTGGTAAAAACTTCCATGAGCATTCGAGTTTTGAAAATTCAATGGACTTCAATGTTCCAATTTCGCTTTGAGTATGCATTCCCTTTGGACTAGTCTTCAATTATTTCTTAACTTCATCTTGTTAGTGTTAATTTCGGTCAATGGGATCGATTCATTGTGACCTAATTAGTTCAACATGATAACGCCAGCGAGACTATTTCGTTTTCGTTTTTACTGAATATTTTTCTAAACATTTGTTTGAATATTTTTTTCACCCAAGTTTCAACAGAAAAAAAATGCTTGAAGTACATTTCGAGTTGTAGTAGAGTATTTACTCCCATTTCTGGGCAAGAAATCTCAAGACAATATCAAATGTTATGGATAAGGAACGGTTATAATGATTTTGTGTTCAGTCTATCACAACTTAGGAAAAGAAACGATTGAAGGAATTCATCAAGGACATTCAGTTACACTATAGATTCTGTGATGGACTGTTAGTTATATTCGATTTGTGTGTTGTAATTCAGCTGCGTAGTGTTAATTTAAGAAATGGCAATAGTATGTTTGAGATAGAGTGACAATGCTGATTAAAACTTGCAGACAAAACCTTCTCTTCTGCTCTTGCTACGTAATTATATCTGATAAAATATTCGATAATTTTCGTATCTCTAGTAATTATATCTGATAAAATATTTGGTAATTTTCATATCTCAGAGAGAGAGAGAGAGAGAGAGAGAGAGAGAGAGAGAGAGAGAGTAGCGGGAAAAAAACAGATGTTAAAATCTTGTTGTATACTGTTTGTTTCTCAGCCGAGAAAGGACAGAAGGGCGAGTCTGGTCTTCCTGGACGTTCTGGCCGTGATGGTATAGATGGTCGAAGTGGACCACAGGTAATCATGACTGACTGATACGTATGTAATGATTTGGAAAATAATATATTTCAAACTGTGTTTGCATTTCTTCATTTTACGCACAAGTGTTTGGATTCCTTTCTCTATGTAGCATGTAATTGTCTTTGTTTGTCCGAGTCCTCCCCCCGTAGGGATGCCGGGGATTCTTTCAGTACAAATAGTATCCCCACCTTCTGGAAATTCTGTGCTAAAAATGTTTTGTCACTCTCGTTGTTTCTCTTTTGTTCCTTTGCTTTCTGTCATTTCTACCTATCATTTTCTGCCTTGCTGGTCTATTCACCTGTATGTGTTCAGTAAAGTCTTCCGTATTTTCTCTTAAATTGAGTACATGTATTAAGTGCATGTTTGGCTCAAAGGAAATGAGATATGCAGAAGTAATTTTCGGTAACTTAGGCTCGTTTTTATATATGTTTTAGTGTCCTTAGTTATGTTTGAATTTGAATTCGGGTATGTTTTGTAATCCCTTGTGCGATAAATTGGGCGGAATAGTCAATGCCAGGGACATCTCCTTAGATTATGTGTGAAAATGCATTGACATGTGTTCTTGATTTTCTTTTCTTATTTTCCTGTTGAAGTATCGTATATGTTTTGAAACGTCTATAGCCCTGGTGTGGCTCTGCACGGTCGGCTGGGGTCTGGAAGTATTGTGTATGTTTTGAAACAGTTATAGCCCTGATATGGCCTGACGCAGTCTGCTGAGCTTTAAGCAACAATAACAATAACAGCCCGAGTCCTTTGTCTCTGTTTCTCTGTCTGTCTGCCTGTCTTCCTGTGATTGACAAAACAGGATACTGAGCATAGAAGGTATACGTCGCAAGTAACTGTGATTAGAAATCATTTTATACTGCTTTTGAATATTTTGTACTTTTTCTAAAGAAACAATTATAATTCAGGTTACATATTTTGGCACCTTTGAAATAACCGTGCACGTGTATTGGCACCTTTGAAACATGTATAATGAATTATGGTTAAAAAAAAAAAAAATCTGCTGTAATCTCCCAGGCATTATCAGTAAGCACTGACTAAATGACGTTGTGAACACACTGGTGGTGGTTTGTTTTTTCAGGGTCTGCAAGGTCTTCCTGGAGATGAAGGCCCTCGTGGACCTCCTGGACCCCCTGGACCTGCTGGTGCCCCCGCTATTGGCTCTATTGGTAGTGGTGATGGAGATATTGTGCTAAGAGGGCCTCCTGGGCCTGCTGGGCCTCCCGGGACTCCCGGAGAAAGAGTGAGTGTTGATTGTGATGTTTTAAATATTCAGCTCATGTTTCGTTTAATCAGTTTCCAGCCCCCTGTGGGAATGCCAGGGGCTCTTTCAGTATAAATAGTATCCCCATCTTCTGGACATTCTGTGCTAGATATTTCCTCTTTTCTGTTACTCTCTTTGTTTCTGCCTTGTTCCTTTGCTTTCTGTTATTTCTTCCTATCATATTCTGCCTTAACAGTCCATTCACCTGTATGTGTTCGATAAAATTTTATGTACTTTTTCTTACAAATGATAATTGGGTACATGTATTAAGTGCATTTTTAGCTCTACAGAGGTGAGATATGCGGAAGCAATTTTAGGTAATTTATGCCTGTTTTTATGTTTTTGGTGTCCTTGGGTGCTTATATTTGTATTCAGGAGTGTTTTCTTAAATCCTCTGTGCGATAAATTGGACGAAGTGGTCAGCGCCGGGGGCACGTCCTTAGATTATGTGCGCGAATGCGTTGATATGTGTACTTACTTTTCTTTTCTTTTTGTTTTTCCTGTTGAAGTTTTGTGTGTTTTGAAGCGGTTATAGCCCTGATATGGCTCTGCACAGTCGGCTGGGCTTTAGACAACAATCACAATAACAACAATCAGGTTCCAGGATAAGCCATTACGCTGCTCAAGAAAAGCTATCCAGTAGCAGAATAAGGATTGTCTGATACACATACACGATACATTTGTGGAACAAGGTCGCCGAGACCTTACCTGTCCTGGGTTCTTATACGAGGGCTGTTTCCATTCTGTCCCCTCATTCAAGACCATTAAAAAATAAGAAAGACCAAAGAGGATAGTAAGTCATATTGATTTCTTTGAGAGCCTAAAAAATGCACTACTCTTAACTGACACTTTTAGGTGTAACCGGTTTTATTGTTCAGCTTTTGTAAAACTGCCTAAAGAAAAATGAAAATAATGTATGGAGCCATTGATCAAATGTGTTCCTTATTTATTTGTTTACTCTTTTAAGTTTTGGCGATAAACTACTGACCAGTGGGTGGTCACTGGTTGGGTATTAACCGATTGATTTATTTATCAACCGATTTATTGATTGATTTGCCGATTATGATTGATGTGGTTCAATGCAGGGTCAGCGTGGTCTTCCGGGCATCGGTCAAGAAGGTCCACGAGGCAGAGTGGGCCCTCAGGGTCAGCCTGGATCACCCGGAGCACCTGGCCTGGGTGTCCCGGGACCCCAGGGCCCTCCTGGACCTCCTGGTTACTCTGGCGACTTCTCTATCAATGGCCGTGGACCCCCCGGACCTCCAGGTCCTCCTGGTCCCGCTGGACGTCCCGCTTCTGGTTTGGGTATCTCTGTTGGTGGGGTACGTGGTGCTGATTCGTATTATTTGTGATTTCATTCTATGTTGATCTTTAATTATTGTTAGTGCTGATTCGTATTATTTGTGATTCACTCTGTTCACTAACAGTGCTGATTCGTATTATTTGTGATTCATTCTGTTCACTAGTCGTGCTGATTCGTATTATTTGTGACTCATTCTGTACTCTAGTAGTACTGATTCTTACTATTTTTGAATCATTCGAGTCACCTCTGTTACTCCATCCTATCATCTAGCTTCCCTGCAGTATTGAGTGGATGTATATCATAATGTGATAGAGTGAAAGAGTTAAAAATTCCGTCTAACTTTCCCTTTTTTCTTTACCGTAATATGCCATGAAGCTGCCCCCTCTTATTCTTAATAAGTAGAATGGTAGAATGTGTTATCTTGTTAGTTAGAAGATGGTTTAGTATTTAAACTGTTAGAGCACAGCACAGTTTAGACATATTTTCATATGATTCGTTTTGCAGTTTGTTTCCCCGGTGTTTCCGGTATGATATTTCAATGTGCGAATCGCTGGATCACGTTTTAGTTTCGATTCGCTTTACTTTTTATAGAAAAGACCAGTGAAGTATATAGAGAGAAACCATAACTGTTACTGATTTCACGACACATTTTCTGAATTTTCCGTGACACCTTTGAAGCTGATGTCTTTAATCACCCTATTCTTAATCCAAAACAAGTGCGACTGCCCGCGCAGCAGCAGGGAAGTTTCAGTCTTTGTCTCATAATTTTATATCTGTTGTTTGTTTGTGATCGTACATTCACGCTTGACAAAGGCCAGTTGGCCGACAATTTGCGCCTGTCTTGTCTTGTTGTATTAGATACGCGTTCTGATTCTATTTTCGTGTTTTTCTGGTTACCCTATTCTTGTAATGTTTTCGTAATGTGCCGAAATAGTGGGTAGACACTACATGGTAGGCCGTGTTTCTATAATTGTTTCAATGCAGCATATTCACATGTTCTGTGCTTTGATCTCAGGGTCCAGTGGTATTCCCCAACATGGACGCATTGTTGAAGGTGTCGTACAACATGCCAGTGGGCACCATGGCCTATGTTGCTGACCAGGAGTACGCCTACCTGAGGGTCAGCCAGGGATGGAGGTACATCCAGGTAGGTCACATGTGTCTCGTGTGTTCGACTTTGTGGATGTGTGATTGAATAGATTTAATATATTTATTTGTCAGACAAAAGTTCTAGGAGGATGTTTTCGTATGTTAGTGTCGTCGTTGCTGTTGGTTGTTGTTGTGTTTGTGTACACGCCGGCGTGCGTGCGTGTGTGCGTGCATGCAGATTTTGTGTGTGCGTATGTGCCTCTGTGTGTGTGTGTGTGTGTGTGTGTGTGTGTGTGTTGTGTGTGTGTGTGTGTGTGTGTGTGTGTGTGCGTGTGTGGTGCGTGTGTATGCTGTTGATATAGAGTAGGGTCGAGGATGTGCGCGCGCGCGCGCGCGCGCGTGTGTGTGTGTGTGTGTGTGTGTGTTTTGTGATGTGTGTGTTTGTTTGTGTGTTGTGTGTGTGTGTGTGTTTGTGTGTGTGTGTGTGTGTGTGTGTATGAGTGTGTGTGAGTGTGTGTGTATGTGCGCGCGTGTGTGTGTGTCTATGTGTGGATACATATATTCACATGCAAGTAGCTGTGTCTGAACAGGTTAATGTATTTGTTCGATCAGTCCAAGAAGAACAGTTTAGTCACCTAACTGATTTAAATTAAGCTTCATTCCCTTGTGTCTTTTCAGCTGGGACAGTTGATACCGCTGCCAAGTCCTAAACCACCAGTAAGTTTGACCTTTCTGTTTGTATTTGTTTCCTCTCTCACTATGCTCGATGTGAAACATAATTTGAAATATTTCACAGGTTTTCATTGGTTTTTTTTTTATCTCGCCTATCCCCTCTTTCTTCTGTTATGAGTTCTAGAATTGTAACCGTCCATACATCTTTGATTAGTTTTCCTCTCCCATTTGGTTATTTTGATCAATAGTTTTTTGTAAGTGACAGAATAAGACTGGTACATTGTTTCTGCGACGCCCCTTTCTGTACCTGATCGATAGAGAGAGAGCTAACCACAATGCTAAGTCGCTGTGCCTATTGCAGTATGTGCCCCTTCATTAGAGCAACATGGCTGCAGAGAAATGTCCTACAGTATCACAGATGCCTTTGTTCTTTATTTTCAATGGCACACATCATCATTGCATACACATGTCTGTTGTTTTAGGCTCGATTTTATTCTCTAATATCTATATTTGTTAACGACTTTCTGTTTACCCATTTTCTCAAGTCCTTGATAGTTTGCCTTTTCTGTAGTTAAGGTTATATTTTTTGTATTGATATATTTGTTGTCTGTGTACACAAAGATATAATTAAATAGCTTGGGAGTAAAACCTCGATTATAATGTAGAAATTGGACTTTTCATAATTTGAGCGGTGGGTTCCAGTCAATTTTAAATTGTAAAAGGTTTCCTTGTGATTTCGCTCTTTCTCGCAACTGCAGATAGCAGATAGTAATGACAACAGAAGTGAGATACTTTGCATATCATGGGTAATGTGTATCTCAATCTATTTCTCTAAGCACAGAGCTGATAGATCTACTCATTCAGTCAGCATGTGGGTCACTGACGTGGGCTTCTGTGTTCTTAACAGGCGATAAATCCTGGTTAGCGTTGCACTTATCTCTGCCTAAAGAACAGGCGATAAATCCTGGTTAGCGTTGCACTTATCTCTGCCAAAAGAACAGGCGATAAATCCTGGTTAGCGTTGCACTTATCTCTGCCAAAAGAACAGGCGATAAATCCTGGTCAGCGTTGCGCTTATCTCTGCCTAAAGAACAGGCGATAAATCCTGGTTAGCGTTGCACTTATCTCTGCCAAAAGAACAGGTGATAAATCCTGGTTAGCGTTGCACTTATCTCTGCCAAAGTTGCAATTTGATTGGCTAAACTATAGCTAGCTATCTGATTGGCTCAGTTTAATGGTGTGGGACACCTTTGGCCTGTCTCTCGTTTAATTAACTGAGAATTGACATTTTGGTTGAAGGAGGAAAGGAATGTACTGACTTAGAGGACAATGTCTTTTGTTTAATTACCTGAGAGTTGACATTTTGGTTGAAGGAGGAAAGGAAATGTACTGACTTAGAGGACATAGTTGACTGACAGTCATATATAAACAAGCTGGTGGCTTTTACAATCTGTTACAGTCTGACTTGTCAGAAATGAGATTATTAATACTTGTTTGATGTTGGTGGTCTTGATAACTTCAGCCAATCAGAAAGGAGAATGATTATGATGTTGGCGTATATGGTTGGTGTTGATAAGAAAAAAATATGAACATTGTATTTGCACACATCGTAGTACAGACAGCTTCATTACAGAAGGAAACAGGAATATTCTGTTGGCCGATGTTTGCATGCGCTGTAGTATGGAAGATTTCATTCAAGAAGGAACATGAATATTATG
This sequence comes from Monoplex corrugatus, assembly GCA_030674185.1. NCBI lineage: Eukaryota > Metazoa > Mollusca > Gastropoda > Littorinimorpha > Ranellidae > Monoplex > Monoplex corrugatus. The sequence continues at coordinate 145,597,922 of CM060305.1, forward strand.
TTGGCTGACATTGGTGGGTTTGAGAGGTTTCTGAAGCCAATCGGGATGGAGTTGGATTATTACGTTGGCTTAATTTGGTGGTTTTCACAGTCTGAATTAACTGAAAAAGATAATGGATATCGCCATGGCTGGTCTTAGTGTTTATAGCCAGATCTGGTAAGAAAAGAGACGAACAAATCGGCTTAAGTTGTTGAGCCACTGAACTAATGGGAGGGTTTATCCAGCATCACTGTATTGTTGATCGTTGAAAATAAAGGGACGAATACTGGATATGGATAGTTGAATGAAGTGGCAGCAAAAGAAACAAAAGAAGAAATGAGAAACAGAGAGGCAAGAGAACAAAAATGTGTTTGGTTTAGATGGTACTTTTGAGAAATGGTAACATGGAGCTTGATTTATATAACTGTTTGCGTACGTATCTTAAACTGTTATAGATTGGTGCATCATATCCTAGTGTCAGAGTGATTATAGATGATACTGTGGATTTAAGTACGGCACTCACTGACATGGCTTAGTTCCCCTTTCACCGGAAGGCATTTTCAGCTAGGCCCACACAAGCCAGATCAGTGTGTTTGACTGGACACTTAACAAAACATCACTGTAAAAATGATATTTAATCGTGTGGTTCTGGCCCCTTTCTTTCTTTTTCTTTCTTTTTTAACACACTCTGGTTATGACAACATCAAGGTTAGGAAAAAGAAGAACGGATGAATGAATTTGAGCAATCATCAAATTGTTTTCTTAGCTGCACCATCACTTCTCTTTTGTATCCCTCAACTACATTGTGTATAAGATTTAACTGTGCCCTGAAGCACATAATCGTCACGTGAATTTGTTATTTCATTTACAAATAATAAACTCCGTGGAGACTTGTGTCTAGGACAATAGGAGTGTCAATCAGTTACTCATGAATGAAATACCTACAATCAACTTATTTACGTTGATATGTGGTGGTGTTTTTGCTTGTCTTAGGAGAATGTAAACACTTTGATAAGCAACAATGGGTCTGCTGAAACCAGCGACAGACCCGACCACGGCAACCAGACACGAACGAAGAGTGACCCCAGAGAGAATGAGGTTAACATTTCAGAACAGGCTGCTCTGCGTTTGAAAGGCGCAGAAGAGGAAGAAGACTCGCATGCAGAAAAGCTAAATGCATGGCAGGCAGAATATGACAGACGAATGAAAGAGCGAGCGAGACTGCTTAAAGAAAGAGAAGAAAGAGAACGGCAGGCTGTTCTCAGACAGAAGGAAAATGTTGGTGGCACAAGCAGAAAAAGGACAGGACATCGGCAGAGCAGACGGAACAGAAAACGTCAAAGACAGGAAAAGAAGAAGAGAGAAAGAGAAGAAAAAGAAAAACGTGAGCGAGGAGAAGAAAGAGCATGACTTGAAAGAAAAGCAACGCCAAGAACAATCAGAAGAAGACAGAGACAGAAATTTGAGAGAGGAAAGAGAAAGACAAGCCAGAGAAAGAGAGTTAGAACGAAGAAGGCAGCAGGAAGAAGAGAGACTTCAATTGGAAGAAGAAAGAAAGAAAAAAGAGGAGCAAGCCAAAGCATTAGACGAAAAGACACGACAAGAGGAAGAGGAAGAGGAGGAGGAGAGACAACAAGAACAAGAGAGGCTTGAGCAAGAACGAAAGGCCAGAGAAGAGGAACTGGAACGCAGGAGACAAGAATATGAGCGCAGAAGGCAGGAGCACGAACGTCTACTCAAGGAAAGGAAAGAACAGGAAGCCAGAGAACTAGAAAGAAGACAAAGGCTAGAGAAAGAGCGACTCGAGAGAGAAGAGCTCCAGCGTCTGAGAAACGAACAAAAGACTGAAAATGCGAAGAACAGAACTAGCAGCCAAGGAGACAGTGGCAGTGAAGACAACCGCCAGACATATCGCCCTGGCAATCGAAGAGGTCACCGCAGAGGTGGCCGTAAACATGAGCGGGTAAAGTGTGCTTTCAACTGCTTCCTTTCTGCTTCTTTTCATCTTGTGCTGCTGCTATTGTGTACGCTGTGTGTTCAGCTGTACTGCTCTTCTGCTGAACCTCGCAGTTTTGAAGCTTGGACTGGGACCTCTGACTTGTGTGGCATATGGCTTCATGCAGTGATTGTTATACATCATCGATTTATATTTGGATGACTAGAGCCTCATGTTCAAAACTGATCTTTACTATCACTTTTTCCTTTGTAGTTCACAGTATGAGGTACTTCCTCACTAGCATTTTGTTGCACTTAATAAAGACAGAGCAAAAGTGAATTTTGCGTATTATTAGCATTTTTTATCATAATGCTTTTTTTACTTATGTTTCTTCTTTCTCCAGAGCCTCGCAGCATTTAGATATAGTATATTACAGTACCTGTAATATAAGATGAACACTTGGTTATCTTTTTCTATTTTCTTTTACTGTTTATTCTTCTTTGCCTTGCTTATCCAAGAGAGGTAAGAAGCACATATACTTTACTTTCAGTCTATCTGTTGATACACACATTTAGACTTGCTTGAAAAAAAGTGTGTTATGCTTATGTTGTCTTGCTTTTCCCGGTATGATTTATTTGGAATTTCGTTTTTATTCTGCCGGTACTGCAGTAGTTTACCATCTTTTGTCGTTTAGTTTTCAGTATAGTACTAGACATTTCTTTTGCCGCATCTCTTGTTGGAACTAAAATTTTGCGATGATGCTTTTGGATATCACATGTTTTGGGTTTCTTTGTTTTTCATCAGCTGTCTACGATGCAAGACATTGAGACATTGCCTGTATGACAGTATTAATTTATGTCGTATATTGATGGGAAGTGTAGGAAGAGTGTGTTTGTGTAAAGATGTAGGTAAAGCCATAGGGAAACTGATAGCAAAAACTGTAACACATCGTAGTATACGCTTAAAGTATTCTCTACAGTGGAGGGATGTGCTCTGGTTTCAAGTTTGTCATACATGATGTGTATCAGTCTTGTACATGAATTATGACCGTTCATCTTTTTGATGTATTTCTATTTTAACAGCCCACTTAAAAACTAAGTCGCTCTGCTCATATTTTCTGTCTGTCACTGTCCATCTGTTAATCAGTTGATTTTCTTTCTTTCCTGTAAGCTTCTTCTTCTTCTTTTCCTCCTCACAATGTATGGAGTGAGGATATTGTGTTTTAAGCCATTTCCATATCAGTGTGTTTATGCTTTTGCGAAAAACAATTGCATATGTTTATACGTTTGATGTTATTCTGTAATGTGTGTGTTAAATGTCGTGTGTGTGTGTGTGTGTGTGTGTGTGTGTGTGTGTGTGTGTGTGTGTGTGTGTGTGTGTGTGTGTGTGTGTGTGTGTGTGTGTGTGCACATTCATGTTATCACATTGTTGGTTTAGCTACTTGTTGATTTTACTGACCATCCCTTTAGCTCATGTCTTAATGCTGTTCATCAGCTTAGCATCAATATCGCAGTCAGTTTATTCTTAGCATTAATATTACAGTTTATTCTTAGCATTTATATCAGAGTCAGTTTATTCTTAGCATTAATAGCACAGTCATTCTGTTCTTAGCATTAATAGCACAGTCGTTTTGTTCTTAGCATTAATAGCACAGTCAATTTGTTTGTACGAATGATGCAGCACAAACACTGCACTGCTTTTGATGTCAAGTTTCAACGATTTGTTTCAAAATACACAGTCATTATCTTACTTTTGCTTATTATTTTAAGTTGATTTGGTTTTAATTGTTACTCTGTTGCCAGAATTTTAGAAATCACAGACATGTGCATCATTCATTTGTTCGCTTGCACTGAGGTGATTTTATGTTTGCGGAGATAGTTTTTCGTTTATTGTGACTTTGTTTCATCATTTTGCATCATCACTATCCATTATCTTTTGTGTAAGAATGAAAGAAGCAACCCTTTTCAAATCAAATGTCTCGCAACTGAACGGCCCTTGGGAAGCGAGGTATTAGAGACCTCAACTTCTCCATAGCATTTCGAAGGCGGAGTCCATTTCCTCTCGTTCACTGCTCTAACTTCCTTGTTTTACTTCCTTGTTTCTGAACAGCCCCAGGAACTCATTTACAACTGGGCAGACAAGGGCAATGTACTCGAGCCATTGAACGAAAGTAATCACCCATCTGAATGGCAACAACGCTCAGTCGTAACTAGCATCGTCTTTCAGGAGTTAGTGCTGTAGTCCCGCCCCAAACAGCTGTGTATACGAGCTAGTACTCGTAAATCCCCGTAACTACCACTGTTCTCATCAAAACGATTACATGAACAATTTATGATAAGGGTTACTCCGCTAGGCTGCAGGCTTTCTTTCATTCTTTTTTCATGATGTTATTTGAGAGAGAGAGAGAGAGAGAGAGAGAGAGAGAGAGAGAGAGAGAGAGAGAGAGAGAGAGAGGAGAGAGAGAGAGAGAAGGTGTGTGTGAATGTGTGTGTGTGTTTGGTATTTTCTTTTTTCCTTTTCTTTTTTTAAATCTCAGCATGTTGTGTCACTCTTCAAAAGCGATGACGACATGATGGTGAAAAGGGTTGTTATAAAAAGTGTTGACTTATTTCATGTTGAATGATTATGTACACACTCTGTCTACAGCGTGCGTTGTGACAAACCGCAATGCTGTTTTTTTGCACTGTATGATATTTTATGTAGTAAACTTCATTTTCTTTTCTTTTTTTTCCTTTTCTTTTTTCCCTCCATCTTTTTCAGTCCGAGCGTACTACAGTAAGTTCCTTTAAAGTCCAGAGCACCGCATGATGTCCTTTAATGGTTGACTTATAACAAGCTCGGACATGTCTTGATGTTTTTTGTCATGTTTTAGATTATGTTGTTTTTAGTTGTATTATGTGTATGATTCATTTCATGCTTTAGTTCAGAGTACTACTAATCACTGACGATTAACGTGAGCTGTAGCGTAGTTTATACTTATGTACATTACTCATCCACTAACTTTATGTGCTCAAATTAACATGTCAGTGTACGATTCCATTTTGACTCACAATTCTTTCTTTTATTGTCAGTTACGATGTAGTGACTTGAAAGCTTGAAATGTTTTTCATCAGCGTGCATGTTTGGCGATATTTGTGTTGTTGCTTTTGTTCACTTTTCAGACGAGAATGTACTGATTTATAAATGATAATGTAAACTATACACTTGTGACAGAGTACAGCACGTAGCTTAGTAAAGACCATTATTTTGGATTTTAAACTATGCGCTATTTCAGATTCTGGTCTGAAATCAGGATGTGTCATCTAGCCTACTAGCTGAAAATGAAAACTGATATACAGCTGGACCTTAAAAAAATTAGTGGAGATTAAAAACCATAAGGAACAAGACATGTTTTCCATCATCTGTTTGATATATATATATATATATATCAAAAGTTAGCAACCGTTTTTTGTGCGTCTTCAGTGTAATATTTGAAAAACGAAATGTCTTCTTGCTACTTCCATCTTGAAAAACGAGCAAACAAACGAAGCAAAACTAAACTAAACTAAACTAAACTAAACTAAACTAAACTAAACTAAACTAAACTAAACTAAACTAAACTAAACTAAACAAACAAACAAACAAACAAACAGACTGACAGACAAACAGACAACAAACAAACAAACAAACAAACAAAAAACGAACAAAAGAAAAAGACATAAAAGCACAGAAAACAAGAAGAAGAAAAAAAGACAGAAAAACAGACAGACTGAAAGAAATCTCTTAGAATATAAGTATTTCGCATCCCATTTTTGTCTTCTTGTATGTCACCTGGATTCTTTTCAGTCAGTTCTTTTCCTGATATCAGAGTCATCGTCCTCGTCATCATCATCATCATTATCATCATCATCCTACTCCCCCTGCATCATCCTATTCGTCGTCATCATCATCATCATCATCATCATCATCATCGTCGTCGTCGTCGTCGTCATCGTCATCGTCATCCTCATTATATCTATTTGTTGTTACACAAAATGGAACAAAATCTGAATATTTGCTAAAAAGTTTGACAATTATTATTATTATTATTTTATTATTATTATTAATACTATTATTTATTATCATTTTTAATGTTATTATTACTATTATTATCATCGTTTTTGATCGAAACTGTTTTCATTCTTTGCTATTGTGGCAATGTCTCAGAATGTACAACTGTCTTTTCAATTGTGTGGTCTTGTGTGCCTGGCTGTTGCCTGCACGTTGGAATGGCTCTGTGTTCGTAGCGATTGTCCCCTGTCAACTAGACTGATGTAGATGGACCTGGATTCATAAAGTTGTAACAACTGAAAGAGAAAGGCTGGTGGTAGTAAAATTCACTACACGTAGTAATGGTTTTGTTGAAATTGTCAAAGATCATGGCGGGAGTTTTTAAACAGATCGTGTCTGCTTATGACGGATGCATTTGCTGCGTTTTAAGTAGGCCTACGTACGTGTTTTCTCACGTAACTTGAGACAGAAGACAAAACACAACTTCAGATTTGTTGAAATGCTAGCCAGCTTTGCCTTCTAATCCCTCTCTTTTATTATAAAGTTGCGTTATTACACTGCAACATTTCCAAATCAAAGCAAATTTGAATGGTGATGGGCGGAGCTATTTCTGTGACGTCAGGCGTCTTTGTGTGTGGGGTGTGGTGTGTGTGTGTGTGTGTGTGTGTGTGTGTGTGTGTGTGTGTTGTGTGTGTGTGTGTTGTGTGCGCTCGCACGTGCGATAGCTCCGCCCATCCTCTATCCGAAGGCCGGTTCGGAAGACAGTCCCTTTACGTGTGAAGTACTTGTACAGCCAAATGTTTTCAGTGCATGATTGTATGTGACAGTGTTTTGTTGTTTGATTGTAACAGACTCGTGTCGAGTCCATCTCTTGATTTCTGATTATCTCACGTTAACGTTTATTTTCGTTCTTTGTAAATACGTGAATGATTTTCTTCATTTATTCTTTGATTTTTCGGTATTTATCATCGCTACTGTTGAAGAATGTTTTATACATTGGAAAGTTCATTTGCAGCATAGTGAAACTGGTCATCACATGTCGTTTTAATTTTGATCTTACAGGTCAATTATGATGATAGCTGCACTGATTACTGGTTGTTTAGTATTACGTTAACTTTTGAAAGACATCAGAGTAAGGGTGTGAATACGTTTATAGAGTTAGGAGAAAAGACGGGAGGAAACTATTTGTTTGAAGAAATTAAGCAGTTTTTGTCCTAAAATACTGATTACACGAGCTTAGTTTTTATTATGTGTTCTTTTTTTTTTTATTTGCAACAGACGAGAAATGAAAACAAGAGCTATCATTTTAGTTTGTTTGAAGTTGTGTTTCTGATTTGTTTTTAAAAATACGTATGATTCTGGTTTATTAAACAGTTTCAGTTGCTTTTTTCTGCTTTTCTTTAAAGCTTCAAAACTACCATGCTTGTTTCCTTACTCTTGAATTTCTGATGATTTCTTTGTCTTGTGTATAGATATGTTTATTACTTTATGGAGGTTGTTTTTTAACTTCAGATCAATGAACGAAATCATGATAAACTCCCGTGATATTTTAAGTAAAATGACAGAGGTTTGAAAGGAAATATGTAAGATTGATAGCTGACCACTTACTTATTTTGTTCATATTTTACGTATTATTTTATTCTCCTTTGCTTTATGTTTTTATATCTCCATGAATGACTACACACAAAAAAGAATATAGCTAAGGAACTGTCGAAAACAAAAAAACGAGAATTAGTATGAAAATGTAGAGTTAAATTGCTTTCTAAGTACAGATTCTTGTAATTGAAGGAGAAGAGTCTACTTATGTCCATATTTACACACGTGTACGTAAAGGTTTAGTGTTCATTATTTTCAAGAGTTTTGTTATGTATGTTGTGTTGAACATATCACGTTTACTTTATGCGTAATGGTTTCTCATAAGACAAACTAATTACTTGCATAATCTATTGGTTTCTGTATAATCTTGTACGAGTTTCCTTACATATGAATGATGGAATTCCTTGTATATGATAATGATAATGATTATGTAATAATAATAATAATGATAATAATAGTAAATGAAAATGCGGATGTTATGCTCAGTTTGATGATACTAATGGGCTCGATGTTTGTTCCAGACAACAACGCCTGCTCCAATCATTCCTGGAATCCCGCCACCTGATTATGTTACCGGACCAGCGGTGAGTTAAACGGACGTGTGTTTTTGTTCAGTAGTGCGCAGTCTGAATCTATCTGACCAGTTGTGCTGTAGGTGTGTGTACATTACATCGGTTATGCAGAAACACAGGATCTGACAGTAGTAGCAATATATGCTGTCGTAGATACCTATTTACAAGTGCATATTTTACAATACATATAGTACATTTCGTTACTATTTGCAAGTGCATATCTTATGATACATATACTACATTTCATACGCATAATCTTTTCTGTCTGTGTGTTTGTCAGTCTGTCTGTCTCTGTTCATGCCTCTCCCCTCTCCCTTTGTCTCTCTTTCTTCCTCTCCCCCTTTCTGTCTTTCTCTCTCTTCTCTGTCTCTCTCTCTTTCTCTCTCTTTCTCTTTCTCTCTTTCTCTCTCTCTGTCTCTTCTATCTGCTTCTTCCCAACTCTCTTTCTAAATCTAATGTACAGTATAACTAAGTGTAGTTGATAGATTGTGTACCCCCAAAGTCGCTGTGTCTATCGTGTTGTTAATATTAACACATATCCTTTACTCATTGTTTACGTTCCCCACGCTGCTTTCAAAACTGCCTTACGCTACCATATCCACACCTTCCTCATTTCTCTTTTTGTATCTCCGTCTCTGTCAGTCTGTCTCTTGTCCCCTCTCACTTTTCAGATGTTTTTGAAGTTTCCCATCTTTATCAAAGCTCTTCCCTTCTTCTGTCTCGCTCTCTCTTTCTCTGTCTGTGTATGTCTATCTGTCTGTCTGTCTGTCTCTGTTTCTCATTCTTTCCCTTCTGTCTTTTTCTCTTCTTTCAATTCTTCCTTCTTTATCGTCTTTCTTTGTCTCACTATTTCTCTCTCTCTGTCTCTCTGTCTGTCTGTCTCTCTGGTCTGTCTTGTACCTTTCTGGCTATCTCTTTATACATCAACACCCCCTATCCTCTTCTTCCTCCTGCTTATTTTCCCTTTCGACTCTTTATTGCTTTCTTAATTTGCTTGTATTCTGAAATGGATTCCATGTTCTCTTCCATCTGTCTGTCTGTCTGTCTCTGTCTCTGTCTGTCTCGTACTGTCTGTCTGTCTGTCTGTCAGTCTGTTTGTCTGTATTCCTTTCTCTCCCTTTCTCCTTCTGTCTCTCTCGTACTGTCTGTCTGTCTGTCAGTCTGTCTGTCTCTATTCCTTTCTCTCCCTCTCTCCCTCTGTCTTTCTTCCTCTCCCCTCCCACCTCTTTCTCTTTCTGTCTGCTCTTCTGTCTGTCAGTCTTTCTGTCTGTCTGTCTGTTTGTCTGTCTGTCTCTCTGTCAAAAAGGTTCAGTCATTCAGAACATGGCGACAATACCCTAAGCTTCAACTGAGCAATGTTCACATTCCACTTACATCTAAACAGTTCAACGGTTCTGAACATGACGGTCATTTCTCTCTTCCAGCTTCATCTGATCGCCCTCAACACACCAGTGTCCGGCCGCATGCGAGGTATCCGCGGTGCCGACTACGAGTGTCACCGTCAGGCACGGCGCTCAGGCATGTCTGGCACCTTCCGGGCTTTCCTGTCCACCAACACCCAGAACCTGGACTCCATCATCTATTACTCCCGGGACCGACAGATCCCCATTGTTAATAAGAAGGTCAGGAGACAACGTTTTTCTACCTTTATCTTTCTTTTTTTTCCTTTTTTTCCCGATCATTTGGCTAACAGTGTTCAAGATATATTCGATTCTACCATATCATGCCATAGCATACGATACCATAGCCTGATATGTAATACTACAATAGAAAAGAAAACTCATAGTATATATATATATATTATATTTATATAATATATATATATATATATATATATATATATATAATATATTATATATATGATATATCTGTTCACGACAGATTGTCCATTGGAAGTTGGGGTTACTGTTTGGAGTGCAATGCCATCGTTTATTTTTTTTCTAACCGTTCTGTGTGCTTTTGTTTCTTGTAAAAAAAATTTGAATATTCCAATACAATTTATCCTCCAGAAACACTTCCACTTTTTGCTGTTTGTTTTCTTCTTCAGAAACGAAACCAACCAACAAATACCCAACAAACCAAACAAAACCGCTCCACTTTTGCCCACGCACACAGGAGCTCACTTTACGTTGTTTAAAATTTAGGCAATGTCTGCAATTTTCATCTGTGAACTCTTCTGCCTCAAAGACCGAATAAACTGAACCCGTTGATAGTATTTGCCCGTTACCGTATTACGGATATATTTCATTCTGTCTTGAACGCTGAAAAGGAGACGGATAAAGATGTGGGTTTTGCTATACCATGATGCTCATATCATCACTCCAAGCTAGTTGAAAGATTGAAGCGAGAGGTGGGGCGGGGAAGGACAGGGGGAGAGGGAAGGGAGATGGGAGGTATCGGAAGACAAAAAAGTAAATCTGGGCTAAGAATAAAAGCAGGGACCTCTTCTTACTGTCCGGGCAGTTGCTTTAACCCCTTTGACTCCCGCATTCTGTCCACCTGCATCCTGCACTGTCAACCATGCCAACAAAGCAAAAACTTAACTTCGACTCCTCACTTATCCAAACCTTCGACTCACTCACTCTATCCAAACCCTCGACTCCTCACTCTTCCACAGCTTCTGCAGAAGATGAGGTAGTCAAAGAATTAAGTTTTTGAGGCTGGTTGATATGATACTGGAGTCAAAGGGTTAACCAGTTGGTTGCCACTCCACCACTATCTCCATGAATAGAACTCATCGACCTACTTCTTTGAACGGTTGTTCTTGTTTTTGCAGGGTCAGCTGTTGTTCAACTCGTGGGAGGATCTGGTGAACGGTGCTGGTGGCTACTTCAATGACAACGCTGCTGTGTATTCCTTCGACGGCAAAGATGTCATGAACAACTCCATGTGGTTAGTACTGTACTGTGGTACTGTGGTACTGTGGTTTCTGTAACGTGTGGGTTGATTTCTCTGGTGTACTGTCCATTGTTCAAAGAAGCCCCACGGTGCGTGCCTCGTGGTTAAGTGTCTTAGCATCAAATACTTGTTACTGGATGGCTGGGTGTGGTATGACACCAGACACCAGTGATTTAGTGGATGATTGGGTATGGTATGACACCAGACACCAGTGATTTTCTGGTTGGCTGGGTGTGGGATGACACCAGACACGAGTGATTTAATGGATGATTGAGTATGGGATGTCACCAGACACCAGTGATTTAGTGGATGATTGGGTATGGGATGACACCAGACACCAGTGATTTAGTGGATGGTTGGGTATAGGATGACACCAGACACCAGTGATTTAGTGGATGGTTGGGTATAGGATGACACCAGACACCAGTGATTTAGTGGATGGTTGGGTAAAGGATGACACCAGACACCAGTGATTTAGTGGATGGGTGGGTATAGGATGACACCAGACACCAGTGATTTAGTGGATGGCTGGGTATAGGATGACACCAGACACCAGTGGTTTAGTGGATGGTTGGGTATGGGATGCACCAGACACCAGTGATATAGTGGATGGTTGGGTATAGGATGACACCAGACACCAGTGATTTAGTGGATGGCTGGGTATAGGATGACACGAGACACCATGATTTAGTGGATGGTTGGGTATAGGATGACACCAGACACCAGTGATTTACTGATAGCTGGGTATAGGATAACACCAGACACCAGTGATTTAGTGGATGGGTGGGTATAGGATGACACCAGACACCAGTGATTTAGTGGATGGGTGGGTATAGGATGACACCAGACACCAGTGATTTAGTGGATGGGTGGGTATAGGATGACACCAGACACCAGTGATTTAGTGGATGGTTGGGTATGGGATGACACCAGACACCAGTGATATATGGTTGGCTGGGTATGGATGTCACCAGACACCAGTGATTTAGTGGATGGTTGGGTATGGGATGACACCAGACACCAGTGATTTATTGGATGGTTGGGTATGTGATGACACCAGACACCAGTGATTTACTGGATGGTTGGGTATAGGATGACACCAGATACCAGTGATTTACTGGATGGTTGGGTATGGGATGACACCAGACACCAGTGATTTTGTGGATGGCTGGGTATGGGATGACACCAGACACCAGTAATTTATTGGATGGTTGGGTATGGGATGATACCAGACACCAGTGATTTTGTGGATGGCTGGGTATGGGATGACACCAGACACCAAGTGATTTACTGGATGGTTGGGTATGGGATGACACCAGACACCAGTGATTTACTGGATGGTTGGGTATGGGATGACACCAGACACCAGTAATTTATTGGATGGTTGGGTATGGGTGACACCAGACACCAGTCATATTGTGGATGGCTGGGTATGGGATGACACCAGACACCAGTGATTTAGTGGATGGCTGGGTATAGGATGACACCAGACACCAGTGATTTAGTGGATGGTTGGGTATAGGATGACACCAGACACCAGTGATTTACCAAACAGCTTGGTATGGGATGACACCAGACACCAGTGTTTTACTGGATGGCTGGGTATAGGATGACACCAGACACCAGTGTTTTACTGAATAGTTGGGTAATAGGATAACACCAGACACCAGTGATTTAGTGGATGGTTGGGTATAGGATGACACCAGACACCAGTGATTTACTGGATGTTGGGTATGGGATGACACCAGACACCAGTGATTTAGTGGATGGTTGGGTATAGGATGACACCAGACACCAGTGTTTATAGTGGATGGTTGGGTATAGGATGTCACCAGACACCAGTGATTTATTGGATGGTTGGGTATGGGGTGACACCAGACACCAGTGATATAGTGGATGGTGGGTATGGATAACACCAGACACCAGTGATTTACTGATAGTGGGTATAGGATGACACCAGACACCAGTGATTTACCAAGAGCTTGGTATGGGATGACACCAGACACCAGTGTTTTATGGATGGCTGGGTATAGGATGACACCAGACACCAGTGTTTACTGAATAGCTGGGTATAGGATAAACCAGACACCAGTGTTTTACTGGATGGCTGGGTATAGGATGACACCAGACACCAGTGTTTTACTGAATAGCTGGGTATAGGATAAACCAGACACCAGTGTTTTACTGATAGCTGGGTATAGGATAAACCAGACACCAGTGTTTTACTGAATAGCTGGGTATGGGATGACACCAGACACCAGTGATTTACAGCAGACTCGTTGACGATCTGGGTTCGTGACGCTTTCCAGAGAAAACATTTTTGCTTTCATGAGAGAAGTGAATAGGCCTTCTATTTCACTTGATCTAATTAAAAGAGTTGGGTTTGGTAGGATTTTTAACCGGTTAAGCTTTGAATGTTTCCAGCTTGTCTTTAAACATTGGCTGATATGATTCTGAAGCGGTGATAGTCTTAGTGTTTTCCACGATTTGAAGATCAAAAGTTCTGACCTTGAGCTTTGATTTTTGTTGGTAACACGACAGTCCTGATATGGCTGTCAGAGGTCAGAGGTCGGTGGGTCGTAAAACAACATGAATTGAATTGCTGCCGCTTTTCTTCATTGTGTCTGCTTTTGTTTCTGTCCTCCCCTTGTTTCTGTATCTGCTTTTCTTTTCCTCCATCTGTCTTTTGTTTTACAGATATAAAAACACAGGAGTGAGTCTTGTTCTCTGTTCTGATTTAATGTAAGATACATTGCAAACTTTTGTATTTTGTCCCGCAGCTTTCATTCAGAATTGGATACAGACTGAAAGACAAAGAGAGAGAGACAGAGGAGAGAGTGTGTGTGTTGTGTGTGGTGTGTGTGTGTGTGTATACCAGTAGAACAGGGGCAATTTATAATAAAATTAAAGTGAAAGATGAGAATTAAAGAACTGGAATGCTTCAATAAAGAACCAAACGTTCTAAACGGACGCGCTTTATGAAAATATATGAACGTTTTGAGAAAAGGGGCGTCATTAATGTCGCTGGCAACAGAAAAGAAGAATAGGGTTTGCGTGATAGCTTCCCTTGGTGCAGTATGGCGAAATTCTCTCTCGATAAAATTACTATGGATAGCTTTAGTCAGCTTCAGTTTAAAAAAAATGAATTGGTGATTTCATTCTACAGTTGTGTGATTGTGTTATGCATGTCGCTTGTTATTCTCTCATAATATTTTCTCTCATTCGTTCTGTTTACTTCTTTTGTGAAAAGAGAGGATGGCATGGAATTCTGGAATCCACACTCTTTGTGCTATCTCCCCTCTCTCTCTCCCCTCACTCTTTCTCTCTCTCTCTCTCTTCTCTCTCTCTCTGTGTGTGTGTGTGTGTGTGTGTGTGTGTGTGTGTGTGTGTGTGTGTGTGTGTGTGTGTGTGTGTGTGCGCGCGGTGTTTGCGTGTGTATCTGCATGTGTGTGAAGATTACATGTACAAAATGATCTTTTTAGCTCATTGTGGAAGACGTGGATCATTGGATGAATTAATGAGAACTCATACAAAGAACATTGGCGCTTGCATGACTTCATCTCATCTTACAAAGAATTCTCTTTCGTTTATATGCCAGTCCTGACTCGGCTTTAACCATACAGTCAGGCACAACCAATACAGAGTTTTGGTTATATGAGTGAGAATACAATCTCCGTAAGGTAATCCCATGTCAAGGTTGTAGGAAGCAGATAACCAGAAAATATCTTGCGACATTGGGAAACGAACATGTTGAGAAATGAACACATTACATAAGATTTTTGATTTTCTCCAGACTTCTTTTAGTTCTCTATGAAGAAAGTGCACAGACATATATCATAAGCAATGTCATCACAAGAACAGAACTTTATGACAGATATGCAGGTTATCGGTATTTTTTCTTACAAAGTACATGCGTATATTCGTAAAGTGGTGTCATTTTACAAAAGGCATAAATATGCGCAGATAAGTTAAAAAGAGGACAAGAATTTCTGATATTGCAGGTATATTAAGGGATCACATCACGATTCGAAAAAGCATTTTGCACTAAAACTGTGCAGCCTCCGTGTCAGTTTTACATTGTATGTATTCTTCCGTATCACATTGTGTGTTAAGATGTTTCGTGAAATAAAGTTACGTGTGGAAGAATTTTTTTAAAACTTTGGATGTGTAAATATACATTTTCCTTAAAACCATGATAGATCAGTTATTGGATCTGTATTCATATCTTCCTCAGAATCAAACATTATCATATTTTCAGTTAATCTGATATTTGCGCAGACGGTCCGTTTTGACTGAAACAGATGTTTAATCCTTTCCCACAACCTTTTAATTAAGATTCTGGGAAAGGGTTGAAGATGTGTTTAAGTACAGTGATAATCACCTTGTTTCCTTTCTTATTTTAGGCCTCAGAAGATCGTATGGCATGGGTCCTCTTTGAAGGGGTCCAAGATGGACGGCAAGGTATGCGATCAGTGGCACACGAGGAACGGGGCCTCTATGGGTCTGGGCAGCTCTCTCAACAAGCACATGCTGCTGGACCAAGACGAATACTCTTGCAACAACCGCTTCATCGTTCTCTGCATCCAGAACACCGCCCGCTCCAATCTACGCAAGTGAGCGTCATCCTTCCATACCATCCCACCTGAACCCCAACTTCTTGTCATAAAAGAAAAACCTAAAGGACATAAGATGCTGATTGAGGAACACCTGTGGCTTTGACCGATTTTGAACACAGTTTGAAATAATATGTTAAGATCTATATTTCATACATTTGGAACCGAAGATCATGCTGAGATTACTGTTTAGAGTATAAACATCATGGCTTTTACAGCAATTTACAGCACTAAAATCATGCAAGTTTGAGTTTGCACAAAGAAGATCATGCAAAGGTCTGTCATTATAATATAGAGATCACACAGAAACTGAAGTTAACGAATTTGAATATAACGCAGAGATCTTTGAAATGTAGGCAATGAATCTGAGAGATTATGGAGGAGTTTGGAATGTGACACAGTTGTTTTGAATCAGCTTGTGTCACTGACACCTTTAGCCCAGGTGGATAAACAAGGAAATGCTTTGAGCGTATAGGTGTAGAAGATGGACATCTGTAGGCAAGTCTGACTACGAGATTAAAAGGGTGAGTGATGATTGCTTTTGACCCAGTGTGGATGTAGAAAGGTGGTGTAAGCTCTTGATGTGCTGCTCAATAGTTGACTGTTTGCTGCCCAAGATGTGCAGAGAGGACTTTTGGCGATGGGAAGTGTACGCACCTTAGTCCACCAGCAAAGGTTGGAAGGAAGGGGTGGGAAGGGGAACTTTTTTTTTCATTCTGTGGTTGCTACATGCTGTTGCTTGGAGGCCGACAACAACCGCAACAAATACTTGCATGGTGCTAGAATGCTACGTGTGGTTGGTTTGTTATATGATTAATTGAGTGAATGAACCAGAGAAGAAGTGTGGATATATGTTTGTGTGCACATGTGTGACTGTGTTTGCGTGTGTGTATGTGCGTGCGTGCGCGAGTGCGTTACAGGACTGTTGTCACTAACTTGGAGACACTTTACTGATGTATATAGTTGACTCGTTGCTCGCTTCAGATGTAGACTATTAGCTGATATCATAGAAACCTGATAGTTCTGATCATAACTGTCTTTGACCGAGCCTGTTCCATTCAAAATAAAGATCTGTAGCTTTGCGATTACCTTGTCTTGTTTACGAAAGATCTTATGTTATTTACATTCTCTAAATTATTTTCATCCCGATAACCCCGCCAAATGGACTCCGCTCTGGAAGGCTAAGATGGTTTTCATTCTTATGAACATTGAGTCATGGTCGGTAGATGTTTTTTTTTCTCCTAACTGAGCAACTGTCAAGATCGTAAGTCCAAAGGATAATGAAGTTAAAAGGGGATAATTTAACATAATTTAATAAAGGTGTTGTCACTGTTGCTACAAAGTTATCTGTTTCTCATTTACATTATGTGTACCAAGTCCAACAGGTTGCTTTTCGCAAGATCGTATTTCTAATTCTGTTGTATATAGGGAATGTTGACAGTTCTTCAAGCTTGTTTGCCTTTGAAAAAAGTGTGTGTTTGAAAACATGAATGCATCATTGTCATTTGTAATATTTTCGCGTATCAACATTTCGCTTTCAAGGTGGTGTGTAAATGGTTTTGCTTGAGGAAAGAACGTTGTCTGTACAGTGTAGGTATTATACATGCCTTGTTGAACCAGTGAAGCTGTACATCAAATTCATGCGTATTGGCCAGTTTGATTATTTTGTCAACGTCCTGTAGGAATGCTTGCTTTATCTCTCTGTTTGATTTAACTGTGCAGATCATTTTAGTGAGAATACTTAGTCGACTTCATTCTGATGCTGTTTTGTTCGTGCTAACATTTATCATACTGTCACAAACCATATACTCTGTATACTTGCTAAGCAGCTTTGATAGTGTGTGAAAGCTTGGTCATTATTGTTTCGTTCCAACGTCTGTGTTGTTTTCTGTGTACTGAGATTTGTGCGTTGTTGTCAGAATATAATGTATTTCTTGTCTTTCTCTTCTCTTTGTCTCATCTCTTTGTTGGTGACTTTAACTTTTGCTTTCCAGAACAGGTTTATTGTGACTTGTTTTGTTTTTGTTATCAGAATTCATGAGAGTTGATCTCTTGATAATGGAAGAAAGAAATATTTCAAATGTGCGCTTTGAAAATGTAAACTTGTAAGAGAAATGTATAGAATCTCTCACTTCAGCTTTCAGTGAACAGTCTTTTGTATAATTGAACAGTATTTGTTAATTCTTTGTTTTGTGTTAATTTTCCCATTTACAAACTGAATCAATGTTGGTTTTGACGTTTTTTGAAGGAGTCTTGTCCCAAATCGCATATATTTATCTGTCTGTTATACACATATTTCCCCTTTCGTATTTTTCCAGCCAGTATCTGATTATGTATATGTAGATCTGTGTTTCTTTGATGTGTGAGCATGTATGATCTTGTTTTTAAATGTGCCTTTGTGAATCAGAAAAAAAAAACTTTTCACTATTACTGTAATACATGACCTGAATAAATGCTGTTCTGTGTTCAGTTTGTTGATTCGTATCTGTTTTCTTCACTCTGGTGCCTTTTTGTCTGGAAAGAAAGGGGATCACAAAGTTATGTGTGTTCGTAAATATACACATGTACATTTCATGAATTTAGTTGGCAGCCCTTGTAACTGCTTGCAAAACAGGATGTATTAACATCTGAGTCAGTTCAAGTCATATCTGGCGTACAATTTTACGGAGAAAACAGTTATGTCTGTTGAAGATATCTCCTTCGTTGTATTTACCGATGTAAAGATTTTAATGTATTCCTCATGGATGTTTGGCCAAAAAAGCGGACACACTGAAATGAAATGATCATGGCAAAAAGTGGACACTCTGAAATGAAATGATCATGGCAAAAAGTGGACACTCTGAAATGAAAATAGCAATTGACACTCTGAAGAAAGTCAGGAAAAGTGGACACTCTGAAATGAAATGATCATGGCAAAAAGTGGACACTCTGAAATGAAATGATCATGGCAAAAAGTGGACACTCTGAAATGAAATGATCATGGCAAAAAGTGGACACTCTGAAATGAAATGATCATGGCAAAAAGTGGACACTCTGAAATGAAATGATCATGGCAAAAGTGGACACTCTGAAATGAAATGATCATGGCAAATAGTGGACAAACTCAAATGAAATGATCATGGCAAATAGTGGACAAACTCAAATGAAATGATCATAGCAAAAAGTGGACACTGAAATGAAATGACCATGGCAAAAAGTGGACACTGAAATGAAGATGATCATGGCAAAAAGTGTACACGCTCAAATTAAATAGTCATGGCTGACTTTTTACAGGGCTAAATCATATATATATATATATATATATATATATATATATATATATATATATATATATATATATATATAGCGTAGGGGTTTCAAGGGTTTATCAAAAGTGATAGGTTTCTCAGTTTTGAGGCGTACAACTATTGTAGAAACTTACCGTTTTGTCAAAAAGCATTCATTTAAAGATCGTTTTGAAATAACAAGCCATGGTGAATCATGCAGAAGGGAAAAATTGTATCACGGCTAACATGGTTATACGGTAGTGACAAAGATTTCTGACAGAATAATTTCGAACAGGTTGCGTCTTCAAAGAGAGAAAACTTTTAGCTCTAGTGAATTATGTCGAAAGTTTAATAAATGTTTGTTCTCTTTTTTTCTCTTCCTTATGCTTGACGGTACTGTCTTCATGGACATAAAAAAAAAATCTCAAATGCCGAAAAACATGCACAAGGACACGTGATTTTCAGAATATTTATAGTTACATAGTATCACTTTACACAGAAGAGCATGCTTTGTATCTGTTATCAATAACTCGTGTCTCTTGTGTTTTGCTACTAATATATGCATGTATGGTATATACTGATATGCTGTAGATTCAGACTGTGTAACATCGTAGTGGAGTGTGGTCAGCGCCTACCAGCAGTTCTCTCTGCTCCAGTAAAAAGTCTGATTTTGTGTAATGTGCATTGAGTCCAAGTGAGTTTTGAGGACCGTGATATACAAGAATAAATGATGAACGAATGAATGATATTAATAATTTTATAATATAAATACTAATGATAATAATAATAATAATAATATAAATAATGATAATAATAATAATAACAATAATAATAATAAATTCCTGTTGAGATGTCGTTTCTGTCTTCTTCTGTCTGTGTTTTTTTTATGCTAACAAAAATAGACATGTGATCTTGAATAATATTTTTAAAGAATATATTGCTTATTAAATTTTAAGAAAACGTTCGGAGTGAGTTGTGTTATTTTTCTGATATTTTTAAACTTTTATTAATGCCTGTATAGACGTAACTTTAACAACTGCTACAAATCAAGATCTTTCTTGGTATAAACACATAGCATATAACATATAGCAGAATTATCTAAAGCAAGTGTTACCTCCATAAATAAACGCACGATTCCTTTGATACTTACTGTATATATGTATATTACAGTGTGTATATGCTTCATTCATATATGTGCTCTTTGAGTGAAGAGAGATTGAAAGGTTTAGATCCTTTTCCGATTGACTCTCTGTCCTGCCAAACCCACCTTTTCTGGCATTTTGATTAAATAATGTTCTTCTGCCTCTCGCCCATTTCTCTCATGTTTTCGTGGGGAAAGAGGTCTTATAAACGGAGTCCTCTTTCTCAAAATCTCTGCATATTGCAGGTAGATGAGATTGATTTGATTTATGGTTTGGAAAGTTTCGATCGTTTAGCATTAAAAATTTTGTTCTGGTTTTGTTAATGTTATGAAAGGGCTCGCACAGTCATGGTTTTCTTAAATGTTAACTGCTGTTCAGTGGTTTTTGATATTCCAATGGCCCAGTTTCGATGCTGATGTGAAATGATTGTAGATAGTTTTCGATATTTTTATGACCTAGTTTCGATACTAATATGAATTGATTTTAGATCGCTTTCGACATTTGTGTGACTCGTTTTTTTTTTATTTACGATTTTTTTTGTAACGAAGTTTCGATAACCAAATGGCTCAACAACACTACAAGGTCCTGGCTGAATGTGTCTTTACGTATTATGCCAATGAAACCATGCTGTTGTTGCCATTGTGGATTTTTTGTAGACCTGCTTGCGAGAGCAGTTCTATCGTCGTGCAAAGTAATTCTCAAACTACTACTGTTACTTTGCATGATGCAGTTACCTACTTGGCGACTGTGAGTGTGTATAAATGCATGCCTGTAATTGATAGTTGCCATGCAGTGTTTACGATATGTACAATGAATTGTGTGTATGCATTTTATGTTGTTGCTTCTTTGTTGACCCGCTGACGTGGTTTGTTTAGATGCTTTGTCCAGTTGATGAGACAGTTCTGTATCTAGCATGTGAACGGGACTGTAAACTTTGTTCTGCTTTATCATGCTTACTTAGTTACCTACTGTGTATTCATTTAGATTCAAATACTGTATATGGTGCTGATATACTGCAATGTAAGTAAATCTTGATGTGTCTGTTTCTTTAATGCTTAATTTGTTTTTTAGGTTACTTATTAAGTTACATATTTTCTAGTTTTATTCAAGGGAGGGGAGATTAAGAAGGGAAACTGTTCAATGACTTTGCTAATATTTTGTTACCTATGTCTTGTATGAATTTTGTAATGTAATATATGTACACTGGCATGCATATTTAATGTTTAATTCAAACATGTACAGGAGCCGAGCATGAGTTGTGTTGTCTGTAAAGCAGTATTTGTAAAGCATGCATGTATGTTACATTGTGTAAAAAAAAAAAGAGACAGAACAACGATAAAAAAATCAAAGAACATGTTTTTTTGTTTTCGCTTGCTGCTTGAGTGAATGCTATAAACTTGCATGTGATATACTCTGTGTGCTTTCTTGTTGCTGTGCAATATGTGTATGACTTTTATTTAAAATAAGTAATTCAAATGACAGACAGCTTAGTTAAGATTATAAATCATGCTAGTTTAAGTGTTATAAAAACTGGGAAAAGAACGGAACTTGTTTAAAAAAAGCAGATGGAAAACAAAAATCCCATTTTTTGGGATGATTTTCTTGAAGTATTACGGGAAGAAAGTTCTTAGTTACAAATCCACATTTTGTTTTAATGAAGAAAACGACGTTTCAGCTGTGTCAGAGTCATTGTTATTCCACTCTGGAATGTTTGATAATGTGAAACGTTATGGCGAATAGTGTCCTTTGTTGTTCTCTTCTCTGTCAGAAGCACCCGTAAGATGTGAATCTGTAGCGAACGAATGAAATATGATACCGAAATGGTACACATACTCTGTCGTTTGTGGAGCAGCAATATATCATATGAAAAACATGAAAAAAAACCCAAGCTGATTATATTCTATTTTAGTTTGTATCACTGCTTCAGTGTTGTTTCATTTAAAATATCAGGAAAATGGAAAAATTGAAAAGCTTTAATGAAAGTGAAGTAATTTTTAGTAACACCCTTGTATATGCATGTGATCGGCTTTTATATCCATTGTGTGTATCTGATTTTATTCATATTTTTGATAGCTCTGTGAAATATTGTGTGCGTGCATGGATCCAGTTTATACATGTCGCTTGAGTTGTTTGCCGTTTTCTGTGTGTTCCCCTGTTGATTGATTGTCTTAATGACTTTGCTTGTGTAATGGAGGTTTGTGTATGGTGTCCTTCCAAATAACAAGACAAGCCACTTTACATATGCATGGCCACTGTCCCAAGTACAAGTCACAAACAGCACCAGAGAACTGGCCATCATTATCTGAGGTTTTGATTGCAATCACTTTAGTGTCTTTCTGTAATAAAGTCTCTAAATTTGGATTGTTAAATAACATCAGGATATTTTACTTGTGTAATCATACTTTATCACATTGCAGAAGTGTAATCTGAAGAAAAATGGAGGGGAATTAGAAATGCGTGTTTGGGCAAGTGCAGGTTTAAGTAAGACAATAATAAGAAGAAATGAGTGCACAACAGCAAAACAACAACAACAACAACAACAAATAACAATAGACGCGATTGTCTAGTGAGTAAATGTATTACTTTCAGTCGGGAGGTCCTGTGTTCGATCATTTAGAACCTCTGCCTGGTCGATAAGAGATAAAAGGGTTTCCAATCCCTCAGGTCAATATATCTACAGACGTGCCAGTGCCGTAAGACATCTTGTGTGTTATAAACATACAAAAAAACATGCTCGTTTTATATCCATATAAGTCATGTCAGTGACTGGCTCATGGAATCAAAAACAAACAAACAAACAAACAAACAAACAAAC
>CM060305.1:145625767-145630767 GCA_030674185.1 Monoplex corrugatus
AGAAATGCCAAACAAGGAGACACGAAGATGCCTACAAAAACTTAAATTCAACGAATCATTTGAAACATACTTCAGGTGAGAAAGCTGGGAGTGTGAAACAAGTAATATGCCATTCCGAGGTCAATTCAACCATCATTTATTGTATTCCAAACGTTATCGTTTTAAAACAAACATCAACACTTTTCAAGATACGCCCAAATGTTGTTGGCATCCTTCTGTTTTTGAAAACAGTAAGGTGAAACTGGACTTTTCAGGTTATATATGAGTGACTCCTGTCTTACTTATTCATTCCTTTGAACATGATAGAAGGTTCTGTGATGCCAGTGACAAGCCCGTGTGTATCACACATTCGTATATTATGTGTCACTACACAAACTAAACCATTTTACTTTCCTTTCAGTAAAGACCCTCATTCACAGCATCTCACCTGCTTGCTGCAAACTGAACACAACCTGATTCAGTTTAATTTTCGTTTTGGGAAAGTGCCTAGTTTGCAACAAAGCTGGTCCGGTACAGCAATAAATACAGTATTTGTATGGCGCCAATCTCGACAATTCAAATCAAAGCGCAACCTCGCATTAATATTGTCCAATCGCTCATGTCTCAAGTAGGCTGTATTCAGTTTCGGAAGCAAATCTAGCCTACATTTTTTATTGAAGATCAGCAATACAGTCCAATCACTTGTATTTATGAAAAGGCTATATTCAATTTTGGTAAGAAATAAATATCACTCATTTAAATTTACCTTGACTGCTGAAAAGCTCGAGATGTATACTCAATTAACGTTTTATGTACACAGAAGTTATCTCTTGTTTGACAGTTTTACAATGGTCCTTAGAGCCGGTTGGATATTGAATATAAATAACCAATTCAGTGAAGAAAATGAGGAATAGAACTCGATGTTCAGCATCAGTGCTCATTGCTGTTGCCTGAAAACCTAGACCACTCAGCCATCGTCATTTAAACAAAACAAAACAAAACAAAACAAACAAACAAAACAAAACAAAAACAAACAAAAAACAAAACAAAACAAATCATTGATAAAATGTACAGTTAATCATACAATGAATTACAGTGCTGTGCATTTAGTTTAGTGCATGTACCATTTTCTTCTCTTACCCTATCCACCAGTTTCCTGAAAGAGTAAAACAATCACACGAGGTGATTCAGTGCAGAACCGTTAGGAATGACAAGGCTGTCGCAATAACCTCCAACATCTTCATATGTGTACAGAAATAGAGCTATCACATTACATTCAACACTTTATTTCGATTAATCAAACAGTCACACGCAAAGAAAAACAAAGTCAACCACAACAGGTTCAATACTTTATACACAAGTCACATGAAAACAAAACGAAAAGGTTAGAAATCAGCATTGGGGTACCACTTTGCACCCTGGAGAAGAAGTACCCTGAGTTTCTACCAAACATCCACGGAAAAAAACGAGTATTGTAAGCTTGTTTGTAATTCCACTGTCCAACAGAAAACCAATGGGTACGACTTCAGCTGGGCCTGTAGTCAAAATTATGTCATAGCCCCAAAAAGTTTGCTTCAAGGAAACAAAGGAAGGGTACAAAGGGAAGTTTAAAGCTACCTGTTCCAAAGGGACATGGATACATGTGCGTTAAACATTTGAAACAAACTTTTTGTTGAGCACGAAGAATAGGAGCACTGATACTGTGCAAGTGTCAATGCGAATGCAACGAAACGGTTTTGCATTGAAAACCACACTATTTGTTGACATACACATAAGTATAACTGTACAGAAACACAGTCAGACTGCCGAAATTGTTGAGACGATACACAAAGCAATGTTACAATTCTAGGCCATTGGTCTCTGAAAGAAGGGCCTTCGATATCTTAACATTTGATATACCCAGGCCACAGTGCTTTGATTTCATTCAACTATTGGTATATAAATGAATATCTTTCAACAACTGTGCCATAACATTATACAGTTTGGATCTGTTTTTGACAGCACCCTTAAGTACTTCCACGTATGCCATTAGGTTATACAGTTTTTGACTATTCCGAAAAAAAAAGAATTTTAAAAATGTTTCTTCACTTGCATAACATTTTCTCCCAAACGAGACCGCGCGTGGAGATTCACACACACACACACACACACACACACACACACACACACACACACACACACACACACACACACACACACACACACACACACACACACTACACACACACACACACACACACACACACACACGACACACACACACACACACACCAAAACACACACACACACACCACACACACACACACACACACACACACACACACACACACACACACACACACACACACACACACACACACACACCAGAAAACTCCCTGTTAACCAGCCAAACAGTTGGATATTATCGTAAACATCCATGACCACATACAGATGTAACCATGATTTCCACCCAACGGAAGTTTTCATGTAAGAAGAAGAATGGTTGGTTGTTATTGTTGTTGTTGTTGCTGTTGTTGGTTTCCTTTTTTCTTTTTTTTGTTTTGTTTTTACACTGACTGTAATATTGTGTTCCTCTTTTTTCATTGTATTGTCCCTTTTTTATTCTGCGTTCCCTCTTTCCCTATTGATGTTCCCTCTTCAACATTTGATTGTCTTTCTTATTCATTTTGGATTCCTTCTGTCACGTTTTGTGCTCCCTTGTTCGTGTCTTGTGTACCCTGTGGTCGATGCACTGTACTACTTTCTTGTGTTGTCTCTGTTTTCATTGTGTGTGCTTTCTTTCTCAATGAATGCATCCCTCTTTCTCATGTAATATTTCCAACTTTCTCATTTTCTGTTCCTCTTTGTCATGCTTGGTCCCTTCCTCCTTCTCTATTTGTGTTAAAAAAAATACAAGCTTAACAACAACAGCAACAACGACGTCGACGACGACGACGACGACAGCAACATTCTACAAGAAAATGACATATATAGGCAGGCTATGATGTTTTTTAATTATACGTTTTATACATAGTTTCGGTGACTATATATACAGGAGGTTGAATGTAACCAGGACTGTTTTTTGGTTACAACTCAACATATTGGATATATTCATCTTATGTACAAAATGAATGCAACCTATTTCGATTGTTCTGAGATCAGTTTGAGTTCAACATTCTTCTGATATTTGTTGGGATTCAACATTTAACATCTACAACATTTGCCAACCAACCATGAATCAAAATTCAACAGCTGGACGTCGTTTACATAACAAGTGCAAATGGCGATGTACGTAAGGAATAAAAAGCCAGCAAAAATACATCGATATTGGCTAATGTGCAAGAGCTCAAACAAGTTATGTTTAACTGCCTGATATCACTTGTGTTCAACACATTTTCCAGAAACACGCTAAACAAGTATTAGTGCATATGATAAGAGTGATAAAAGTGCGCAGAAAATCACAACGCTTGTACTTTTTGTACATGAGAACAACAGTGTTATGCTTCTGTGCGATCATGATTAAGCCCTTTGTTTTAGTTCTATGTACATGGCACAACACTTTGCTTTAGCTCTGTGTACATGACACAACGCTTTGTTTAAGCTCTGTATACATGACACAACACTTTGCTTTAGCTCTGTGTACATGACACAACACTTTGCTTTAGCTCTGTGTACATGACACAACACTTTGCTTTAGCTCTGTGTACATGACACAACACTTTGCTTTAGCTCTGTGTACATGACACAACGCTTTGTTTAAGCTCTGTGTACATGGCACAACACTGTGTTTTAGTTCTGTGTGGATGACACACTTTGTATCGGCTCCGTGTGAATGAAACGACACTGTTCTATTTCTATGTACAAGACACAACACTTTGTTATATTTCTGTGCACTGTCTATTGTAACGACATACATACATACATAATACATAATACATACATACATACATACATACATACATACACACACATATATATATACACACACGCAGATATATATAAATATATATATATATATACATATACATATATATATATATATATATGTGTGTGTGTGTGTGTGTGTGTGTGTGTGTGTGTGTGTGTGTGTGTGTGTGTGTGTGTGTGTGTGTGTGTGTGTGTGTGTGATGTGTGTGTGTGTGTGTGCGGGTGTGTGTGTGTGTACATATGTATAATGCTTGTGCGTGACTATAACAATCTTCTTTACTTATGCATAGTTCTGTACAAGGAGACAACATTGATTTCATTCTGTACATTATCACAACCCTTTTTGAGTTCTACACATGCATATGAAATTCTGTACATGTCCACATATTTCTATAAGGCCTGCAAATTTATGTATACCTCTGCAAAGTTCTACAATGCCTGCAAATTTCTTCGCAATGGCTACAAATTTCTATGCACGTCTACAAAGTTCTATATCTGCCTACAAAGTATTGTGCCTTTGAAGTTCTATACAACAGCTACAACGTTCTGTACATGCCTACAAAATGTTATGCATGCCTACAAAGTTCTCAACATGCCTAAAGAGTTATGGAACAAGCAGAAAACAGATTTTATCGTACACATTGTCTTATTATTTTGCTGTAGTTCAGTACACGGTGAGGCAAAGTTCTGTACATGATTACGACAACGATGCAGTTCTGTACATTACATGCACATGTGCACAAAGGTCTGTCCATGATTACGACAAAGGTACAGTTATATACATTACGTGTGCAAAACATGTTCTCTTTGTGATTAGGTCACGGATACAGGTCTGTACATTATGGCACGTTGTGCACAAAAGTTCTATAGATGATTGGGACAGGTATACAGTCCCGTACACGATATGTACGTATACGTGCACTAAAAACTATGTACATGAATATGTCACTGACACTGTTCTGTACATTAACACAACACATTCTCTTTTTTAACAAGTCGTGCCAATTCCGGCTTTGTTGCATAAGCTCGTCTTTTCCAAAAAGAAACAAGACAAGACAAGACGTCTTAAGAGCAAACAACGGAGAAAAATACTTGCAGGATAGGCCAAGAATATG
>CM060305.1:145638267-145640767 GCA_030674185.1 Monoplex corrugatus
TTAGTATTATCATCATAACCATCATCATAATCAAAATCATCATCATCATCATGATTATTATTATTTATTATTATTATTATTATCATTATTGTTGTTGTTATCGTCGTCGTCATCATCACCATCATTATTGTTATATTATCATCATTATCATTTTTGCTGTAACTAGACTAACAACGTCATGATCTTTATCATTATCCTTATCAATATCCATCATAGAATCATAAGCGTTTTCATATTTCTTCCGTCATTTTTTTGTTTTGTGTTTTTGTTTTTGTTTTCGTTTTTTGCTACGGTCCCATTTGATTGTCCTCAGCCGTTCATTCCCATTTTCTAGCTCATCTCCACGCAAGTTCAGGTCTTCATCTCTCGTCTCAGTACTAGAGCCAAGAATCCACGATGACCGATCAGTCAGATTGCTACATGGTCACCCTCAGTCAGAGAAGTCCCTGCACCGCCCCATAGGTCTAATCAGAGGTCTTCAGCAGTACGTGTTCCGACTGAGCATACCTAGGGGGTATACATGTATTTAACTTTGACTCCCGCACCCTATCCATCAACTGCAAAAACTTAACCCTTTGATTCCCTCACCCTATCCACCAGACCAGCTTCCGGCAGGAAGCTGGGGATAGGGTGAGGGAGCCAAAGGGGTTAAGATTTTGCTTTTGCTGCATGGGTGACAATGTAGGATGCTGGTGAACAGGGTGTGGGAGTCACAGGATTGATTACGGCTTCTATGATTATGACAGGAATTGTTGATTCGTGAATTCATTCTTTTGACTTTGTGACCGAAAGTCCCCTAGGGACCTGCTGGCACCGGAGACCAAATACAAATGTGCTGATAATGGGACAACCCTGGTCTTTCGGTTGAAGGTATGGACACAGAGCTAAAGCTAACAATCCCGGAGAAAGAGAGAGAGAGAGAGAGAGAGAGAGAGAGAGAGAGAGAGAGAGAGAGAGAGAGAGAGAGAGAGAGAGAGAAAGAGAGAGAGAGAGAAAGAAAGAGAGAGAGAGAAAGAGAGAGAGAAAGAGAGAGAGAAGAGAGGAAAAGAGAAAGAGAGAGAGAAGATAGACAGACAGACAGACAGACAGAACGGACAGACAGACAGACAGAGGGGGCGGCGGATGTCACGGCGGATGTCACGGAAACACCAACAGAATACCATACACAAGCTGATCCAGAACAGACAGAAGTGTCGGACTTTCGTTACTACCTCATATACCAAAAGGCACAATGGACAGCTACGTGTGTAAGTTATAGTGCAGAAGCACTGGAGGTCATCATCTCACTCCCCTATTGTCCTCTGGGTTCTTTGAAAGCTTCAGATTTATACAAGCGACAGTATAAACAGAAACAGCCATCATCATAAAATATATGGCATGAGGAGATAGAGACCAATTTATTCACAATATATAATATATATATATATATATATACAAGCTGGTGCCTGATTGTGCCGTTCACGTAGGAGGAGGATATGAACCTTGAATAAAATTGCGTGTTTCACCATTTGGTAAACTTTCTACTGTGTCAGAGAGTGTTTCAAGAGTTCATTTTACACCACCTTCGTTCGATATTTCGTTAACTTCTATGCCCATAAGTGCTTTTAGACAACCCAGTTACCTGAATTAAAAAAAACAAAAACAAC
Source organism: Monoplex corrugatus (assembly GCA_030674185.1). NCBI lineage: Eukaryota > Metazoa > Mollusca > Gastropoda > Littorinimorpha > Ranellidae > Monoplex > Monoplex corrugatus. Next base: position 145,639,914 of record CM060305.1, read on the forward strand.
GTGAGATAGGGTGGGTGTGGGTGGGGGTGAACACGATTATCATTTGAAGTGAAAAAGCATCGTAACATATTCAAGCAGTAATGGAAAATCAAATTAGTAAACACTTTAGAAAAAAGTAGAGTTATACACTAAGGTTTAATTAGACTGCTACCGCGTGTTTGTGTATGTGTGTGAGTGTGTGTGTATGTATGTGTGTGTGTGTGTACGTGTGCATGTTTGTGTGTGTGTGTGTGTGCGTGTGCATGTTTGTGTGTGTGTGTGTGTGCCTGTGCATGTTTGTGTGTGTGCGTTTGTGTTGTATGTATGTGTTGTGTGTGTGCGTTTGTGTGTGTATGTGTATGTGTTTGTGTGTGTGCGTTTGTGTGTGTGTGTGTATGTATGTGTGTGTGTATGCATCTGAGTGTGTATGTGCATGTGCAACGCGTGTTCGTTCGTTGTTTTTGCAACAACAACGAAGAAAATTAATAAATCGTGATTTAAAAAAGAAAGAAAGAAAGAAAATGTCCTTTAAGTCAAAAAGCAATGAAGCTTATGCAGAAAAATCCACACTCAAACAAACAAGAAAAAAGTTTAAATATTTACAACAATCACGCCTAATCAAAGAAAATGACCTACAGAAGTGTACAATATTTGTCTCTCAGTTTGCAAATTCAAAGACAAAAACAGCATCTGCTTGATCTGAATTTATAAGTGATGCAAGGAAAACAATCGAATTTTCTGACAACAAAAAATGTTATTTATTGATATAAAATCATTATAAATGGATTTTATCGTTTCACTATATTTACTTCGAAGTGAACTCAGAGACAATATGTATGTTAAAGTTCGCACGATTTCATGATGATCGATGAGAG
>CM060305.1:145643267-145650767 GCA_030674185.1 Monoplex corrugatus
AATTCGCTTCTGTGTTCTTACCTCAAGACAATAATAAAATGCGTGTTGATGCCAGGACTATATCTGTCAAACAGTCTTTGTATCTCTGCTGGAACCTCCACATTCTCACAGAATCTGCAACACACAAAAACAGCAGTCGACTTAGCACACTGTATAACCTACCGTCTCTAATATGTTTGTTAATGGCATGGTAGTAGTCACTCGTCTTCGCACGGTGATACCATACATGTGTTCCGGAATGATGTGAAAGTAAAAAGACACTGATATAGTGTTCATCCTTTTGCATGGATGTATAGCACTAAATATTTTGAATGGTATGTAGAGTAATGGTAATATGGTATGGTATGGTATGGTATGGTATGGTATGGGTATTGGTATGGTAGTCGGTATGGTATGTATGGTAGTATGGTATGTATGGTGGTATGATGGTATGGTATGGTATGGTATGGTATGGTATACGGTATGGTAGGGGGGGTAGGGGGATAGAAACAGAACCTACAAGACATTTAACTGACCCCGCCGAAATGATTAGAACATTAAAATGAACAGCGAACAGTCCCGCGGGGAGTTGTGGGAAGGAGTCAAGATGTCACGTCTGTTGGTATTGGAAATGGCGACAGGCTATAAGCTGATGTGTTGATAGAAAGAGAGAGAGAGACAAAGAGACATAGAGAGAAAGAAAGGGAGAGATAGAGGGAGACAGATACAGAGAGAGTGAGACAGAGAGACAGACAGAGAGAGTGAGACATAGAAAGAGACAGACAGACAGACAGACAGACAGACAGACAGAACAGAGATGCACAAAGAAGTGAGTTTTACAAAAGGCCAGGCCAAGAAAATGTGGGTGGAAAGGAGAAAATCTGATGGCATGGGGCTTTTATGTTTGTAGTTAAAAACAACACTGTGGGAATCGTCCTGTTGTTCTCTCGCGATATGTGGGCTGATACAGAAATGACAGTTTTTAACCTGAGACATCCGCGCTAGTGCTCAAGTATAATGCTTCAATAACCTTTTCATTTCTAGCCTTTTGACAAGGGGAATCCGCCTCTCGCTAGACCTTGTGTGCGTGTGTGTGTATGAGAGAAAGAGAGAAAAAGGCAGAGAGAGGTAGAGGGAGAGAGAGAGAGAGGGAGAGAGAGAGAGAGAGAGGGGGGAGAGAGAGAGAGAAAGCGAGAGAGAGAGAGAGAGGACAGATAGGCAGACAGAAAGAGACAAAGTCCCACAGGGACATGGAGACATAGACAGACAGACAGACAGACAGAGAGGGAGAGAGAGAGAGAGAGAGAGAGAGAGAGAGAGAGAGAGAAAGAAAGACATAGAGAGATAGAGAGAGACAGACAGACAGACAGACAGACTGACAGACAGGCAAACAGAAAGAGACAGAAAGTCTGACAGAGAAAGAGACATGGGGACATAGACAGACAGACAGAGAAAGAGAGAGACAGAGACAGAAACAGAGAGAAACAGACAGACAGAGACAGAGAGACAGACAGAGACAAAGACAGACAGACAGGCAGACAGACAAACAGACAGACAGATGGAGAGAGACAGAGACAGAGACAGAGACAGAGTGAGACAGACAGATAGACACCAGAAAGAGACAGAGAGAGCGAGAGAGAGAGAGAGAGAAGAGAGAGGGTGGGTGGAAGGGCAGACAGAGAAACAGAGACAGAGACAGACACAGACGAGAGGAGGAGGAGTGGATGCGGGTATAAGTGTAGTGTGTTTGTTTTTTTAAAAAAGAGGACATTTTATGTTAAAAAAAAGCAAACTTGAAACTGAAGCGGATAGACTCAAGGGAATTTCAAGGGAAGATAGAATATGCAAAAATTATGACATGAATGCATTAGGAGATGAGTTCCATTTAAATTTTGAATGTCGAAAATATCGAAACAACATTTACCCAAAAACTATTGTTTTTTTTGTAAAATATGTTTTCATTATCCAGTCCTTCAGAGCACTAATAAATCCTTTTTACTGAATTAAGCAAAATATACTAGGATGAGAAATTGTTTAATGTGCATTTATGTGACTTATTTTTACAATGCTTCGTTTCTGGCGTCGAGTTACGGATATTGATGGGTTTGTTATCCTCTATACTCCACTTAAAGGTTAAAGAAGTGAATATGTGGAATGTTAAATATGTTTGTGTGTGTGTGTGTGTGTGTGTGTGTGTGTGTGTTTTGTGTGTGTGTGTGTGTGTGTGTGTGTGTCTGTGTGTGTGTCTGTGTGTGTGTGTCTGTGTGTGTGTGTGAGAGAGAGAAGATGGAGAGAGAGAGAGAGAGACATGCAGAGAGAGAGGAGAAGAGAGAGAGAGAGAGAGAGAGAGAGAGAGAGAGAGAGAGATTTTTGACACATTTAGCATCAACACTATCTAATCTGTGTATGTGCATGTTTTGTGTGTGTGTGTGTGTGTGTGTGTGTGTGTGTGGTGTTGTGTGTGAGAGAGAGAGAGAGTGTGTGTGTGTGTGGTGTGTGTGTGTGTGTGTGTGTGTGTGTGTGTGTGTGTGTGTGTGTGTGTGTATTTATGCGTACATTCCAAATGTCTGTCTGTGTATGTATGTGTGTATATGTATGCATGTACATGTATGTATGTATGTATGTATGTATGTATGTATGTATGTATGTATGTATGTATGTATGTATGTATGTATGTATGTATGTATGTATGTATGTATGTATGTACGTATTTCGCTTTGTGTTCGTGTTTCTGTGTATGTGTGTTGGTGTGGGAAAGAGGGGGTCTGTCCTATCACAACAACAATGGAGGGTATGTTAGACAGCCCGTGAGTTTCCAACGGTCAAACATCATCAGCCTGTAGTGTTTGTTCGCGTCAGAATAGCGTATACAATCAACCAACCGACCAAACAAGCAACAGCCAGCCAGCTAAACAACCAACCATCCAACGGGCATACAAATCAGTTGCATATAACCACTATGAAGTCGATTCGTCGAGGCTCATCCATTGTTCTTATCGATAAAAAGAAAGATTCTGGCATTTGTCAATGGTGTTTTAAATGTTCGTTTTGTCTTTCTTTTGAATTTAGCCAAATCTATATTCCCGGAATTGTATGCTTTTAATCCCACATCTCCACATACGCAGACGCACACTCCGCTCCTTCCTAAACTGATTCATGTAAACACAAAGGAAACTATTGGTTCTCCTCGAGGTTCAGGTTCATATTGCTCATAGCCCAGCCGACTACTAGAGCCACATCAAGACTAACACCACATCAAAAACAACAACACGGTTTAAGATAAAAGACAACAGTTAAAAACATGCTCACCGTTAACCTTGTAAGTCTAACATGTAATTCAAGAAAAACATGTAAAATCATATCAGGTGAAATCTATTGATCTCTTGTAAAAAAACTGGAAAATTGCATTCGGACGGATATCTCGTTCTCTCGAGGCTGATAGACTGATTCATTTAAACACAAAGGAAACTTGGTTCTCCGCCTCTTCCCTCCCCCCCCCCCCCCAAACCTTTCTCTATTTCTGCATAGTTTATGCGTGTGTATGAAAAAATAGTTTTGAGCTGTTGATGGATACGATCTAATCACATCTGAAATACACACAGAAAAAAATGACAATATGTTTAATATGTAAACTGTTTATGACAGGAGAGTATCTAATCGCTTCGCGATAACCCTTGGCCTAGTATGCAAAAATCCTTTTTATGTTTTGCATCATCTAATATCAATATTTTCTACGATTTTTAGTGACATCTACCAGAATTTAAGTTAGCAATCATGCAGAAGTATATAACAGACAGGGATGAAACTCAACAACAAGAATGCGACTGCTTCGAAAACATCTGCCTCACAATTAAGATTTTTCTCTGGTTGTGTTCCTGTTTCGTTTTCCATGAGAAGAAAGTATCCATATGGCTTGACAGCCTTGTAGTTTTTAAAAAGGTGAAAAACAAAGAACTAACGCAGGAAACAGATGAAAACAAACAACGAACGCAGGACGACAATATTCGAAATCAAAGATTGGAGAAAATGCTCTTCGTTAAAAAGGTACTCTCCAATGGACAAAGGGAGACAATGCTGGGTCAATAACAGACGAGACAGTCTGGCCCCAGGAAGTGTTCTTGGCGAACAAAGGCCATGATATTCAAAAGAGTAATCAATTTCTGCCCCTTATACCTGGACACTGAGGATCTTATTGATCCCTTCTCTTCTTCTTCTTCTGCCCTTGTCTCGTTTTGTCTTTTTCTTGCCTTCGGGCCTGTCTGCGCTTCGGATCAGGTATGCTGTACAATGTGGAACCATTCTGTTCCTTGTGCTCAGCGAGCAGATACAAAAAACGTTGAACGGTGCATACGTTTTTCCTTTTACGATGACTGTTTTGATTTATTTAATCAATGGAGTGTGTATATTATTTTGTTTTTATTTCATTTTATTTCATTTTACTTCATTTTGTTTTATTTTATTTCATTTTCTAAAATAAAACTGGGTTATATCATATACATGAATTTCAGCTTTTAGGATATGAACGACACACTGGGACTTTCACGAATATGATTTTGTGAATTATTAATGAACTAACTGACTTATCTCGAAATTAAACCTTTCGTATTTTGCATGCAGACTTTTTTTTATGTTTTGCATAATTCAGAGTCAGTACTGTCTGAATATTAATGTCAACATTTAGTTTTCAAGTAAGAAACAGCCAAATATTGACAAGACAAGGGATCCACCTTTCAACAGCAGGAGGATGTAATTTACATGTCAGTATTTTGTTCTGCAATGAGGAAACCTTCTTCTACGTTCTGGTCTTGTTTTCCGTCAGAAAAAAATAGAAGAGAATTAGTACGGCTTGGATATTGTAATTATATGTTTTAAAGAGATCGGAAACAAACAAGAAACCGATTACAGGTTGACAATATTCAAAATCACAGGTAAGGAAATTTAAAAAAAAAGCTCTACAAGATCCATCCCTAGAGACAGAGGGAGACAATTCTGGGTCAATAACAAAGGAGATAGTCTGGCCCTGGAAAGTATTCATGTCGAACAAAGGCCTAGGTAATCAAAATGACAATCACTTTCTGCCCCTTAAAACCTAGGCACCGAACATCTTATTGATTTCTTCTCTTCCTCTGCTCTGGTCCTGTCTTATCTGGTCTTCTCTTTATAAGCCTATCTAAGCGTCGTAGCAAGAGTAATGGTGTAGGATCATTTCGTTTCTTGTGGTGAATAAATGGCCCGTAAGTACAACAAAAAGCCTTTCTCTCTGTTAGTCTACCTGTCTGTCTGTCTGTCTCTGTGTCTCTGTCTGTCTGTCTGTCTCTGTCTCTCTGTCTGTCTCTGTCTGTCTGTCTGTCTCTGTCTGTCTGTCTGTGTCCCTCTCTGTATTTTCATGGTGCTACAGTTTGTATTAATGTAGACCGTCTATGGGCGAGGGCTAGATGTAAAGTATCACACACACACACACACACACACACACACACACACACACACACACACACACACACACACACACACACACACACACAACACACACACACACACACACACACCACATGCACCTCACACAAGAAGAAATGCAAAGTGTTTCTATGCTTCATGAGTTTATCTACAATATAGGTCTATGAAACAATACCTGATTCACAGCTGTTCAACCTTTATGTCTGAGTCACTGTTGTGTCTGAACTGATACGTATTTTACTTCGTTCAAACTTATATAAAAAAAACACACACAAAAACAACATCATTGACGCCTGCGGCTGCCTTGGTTACAAAAAGTCTTCCACTGTTGTTTGTGTGTGCGTGCGTGCGTGCGTGTGTGTGTGTGTGTGCCTGTGTGTGTATCTGTGTGTCGTGTGTGTGTGTTTGTCCTCTTTTCACCACATCCATTATCCACTAAACCACACACAGTGCAGTGTATGGCCAGGTGGTTAAGGCACCACCTAGGATATTAGAAACCTGAGTTTGATCGCCACTAAGACAGGGCTCTTTCTGGTATCAAGAGGTGTCACTTATAATGTAATTTGTACATAAGCTTGCCATCGTGTTGTCAGTTTTCTGTAATGGTAAAAAAAAAGAGAACACTTCTTCATTGATGGTAGACAAACCGTAGCGTATGCACACACACACACACACACACACACACACACACACACACACACACACACACACACACACACACACACACACACACACCACACACACACACACCACACATTCACACACACACACACATTCACACACACACATCACACACACACACACACATCACACACACAACACACACACACACACACACACACACACACACACACACACACACACACACACACACACACAGCATACACGGATGTAAATGATGATTAAGTTCCACTGTGAATACAGTTTGCGTGGCAGGGCTGTAATCTACGCTTCCTTTCATAACATATCCCGCCGTCAACTAGGCCCGAGAGATACAGACACCTGCGGTGCTGGTCCGGAAATTTGAGCAGCAATTCAAAGGTTCACCCATAAAGTAGATGAGACTCGACTGTGTGGTCCCATTCTTCCCAAAGAGCCAATAGCACGCTCAGATCTGAACAGAGTCGGTCGGGTCGGGAAAATCCGACATTACTTTCTTTTGTTTGATGGGGGTTCGGGGTTCGAAACCATGAGTTACCAGTCAATAGTCCATTACGCTAGGTGGCTTGTACGTTCGTGCGTTTGTTCATGGTTTGGTGGCTTAGTTGGTTGTTTAGTTTTTTGGTTGTTTTATTATTCTATTTGTTTCTATAGCCCTTTATTTACTAGTTTCTTTGTATAAGTATTTGTTTGTTTAGTTTATTCGTTTGTTTGTTTGTTGTTTGTTTGTTTGTTTGTATGTAGCAGTTTTTAAGAGAAGAAAGGACAAGAGAAAAGCAGAAAAAAATTGAGAGATTGGGAGAGAGAGAGAGAGAGAGAAGACAGACAGAGACAAGAGACAGAAAGACAGAGACCAGAGAGACACAGAGAACAGAGAGTACAGACGAGACAGACAGACAAACAGAGGAGAGAAAAGATAGAGAAAGAGAAGAAAAAAGAAGACGGGAGGGGAGAGATAAAAGAAGAAGAGAACAAAGAGACAGACAGACAGACAGGCACACAGAGACAAGACAGACAGTCAGACAGATCACAGACAGACAGAACAAACAGACAGACAGACAGACAGACTCAAGAAGAAGAAGAAAGAAGAAGAAGAAGAAGAAGAAGAAGAAGAAGAAGAAGAAGAAGAAGAAGAAGAAGAAGAAGAAGAAGAAGAAGAAGAAGGAAGAAGAAAAAGAAAGAGGAAGAAGAAGAAACAAGAGAGAAAAAGAAAACATTATTGTTTATTTAGGAAGAGGAAATAGAGAAAAAATACAATGAAATGAAATGACGTTATTATGTGTCCAGTTTAGGCGTTACCCTTTCTGAATGGGAACAAGATACAACAAAAACAGTAATTAAAATGAAAGAGCAAGCTGTCAACAAAGTGAAGACATAATATATATGGAGGCAGGTGAGGGAGAGAGG